>OZ024754.1:12599108-12614108 GCA_964016885.1 Eledone cirrhosa | reverse complement strand
GCAAGCAGGGAAAAAGCGGACGTAAAATGAAATGAAATGAAAAATGATATATATCAATGATATATATAAACATATATATATATAAATATATCAATGATATATATATACATATATATATATATATATAAACTTTCCTTATATATATATATATATATATATATATATATATATATTTATTAGTAATCTTCTCTGGCTTCTTAATATTCTCTACCAGATATTTTGTCTTAATCTCATTCATTCTCAGCCCCACACTCATCGACATAGTCTCAACCTCCCGCATCAAATCCTCTGCCTCCTTCATTGTATTTGTCACCAAAACTATGTCGTCGGCAAATTCAGCATCTGATATCTTTTTCGCCTTAACTCCCCTGCTCTAAGCCGGTGCTACAGGAAAGCCAGAGTCCTGGTGTTTCTCCAGAGCAAGGCTCATACAATAGTCCACTACGATAATAAAAAGGTAGGGAGCCAATGTATCTCTCTGGAGCACTCCAGCCAGTATCTCGAAGAACTCTGTCATCTCATCAGGTGTAATGACTTGGGTGTTGGTGTAGAGCAGTGATATCA
Organism: Eledone cirrhosa; assembly: GCA_964016885.1. NCBI lineage: Eukaryota > Metazoa > Mollusca > Cephalopoda > Octopoda > Eledonidae > Eledone > Eledone cirrhosa. The sequence continues at coordinate 12,613,544 of OZ024754.1, read as the reverse complement.
GGTCCACTATCTTCTTGGGGATTCCATAAGCCTGTAAGATTTTCATCAGGCAGTGACGGTCCACAGAATCAAAGGCCTTCCTAAAGTCAATGAAAACCATGACCGCAGGATGGCACTTTGCTCTAGCTCCCTCTAATATGCTCCTCAGCATCAGGATGTGACTGGTGGTTGATCTTCCCTCTCTGAAGCCGTTCTGGTTGTGCCTCAGCTTCTTCTCCATCTCGGGCTGGATCCTGTTAAGAATCAGAGATGATTACTAATGTAGGCGGGAAGCCGCTAGAATTAGTTGAGGACTTCCTGTATTTGGGAGCAAAGATTGGGAATACGGAAGATGATGTGGTCGAGAGGAAGAGCAAAGCCTGGGCGGTGTGCCACAGCTTGAGATCAGGGTGGAAGTCGGACCTTCGTAAACCCATTGAAGATCCGCATCTTCATTGCTGTAGTGGAGTCTGTGCTGCTATACGGGTCTGAGACTTGGACACTGACTAAGAAACTCACTCAGATGGTGGATGGGTGCTACACGAGAATGCTGAGGATGGTTCTGAACATTAATCAGTATACACTGAGAATGAAGAACTCAGAGCTGTACGGGAGCCTTCCAAAAGTCAGGTCAAAAGTGACACAGAGGAGACTGAGGTTGGCTGGACACGCTCACTAACATCAAGAGTTGACACTGCACTCAGTGCTCCTGTGGGAGCCCCTGCATTGACACACTGGAAGAGGAAGACCGAAGTTAACATATGTTGATGCCCTAAGGACAGACACTGGTCTGTTGGAGACACAGGACATGGCAGCGATAATGAGGGACAGAGACCACTGTAGAGATCTCATCCATGGATCTTGGGAATTTTACCCACCCTAGATAAGTTGTACACTAGGTTGTTACTGGTTATACACTCAGTTGTTGGCTGCTCTTCTAATGTCAAAAACAGAACACATTCACACACACATATATATATATATATATACATATATACATATATATGTGGTGACAGGAAGGGCATTCAGCTATAGAAAGATTACCAAACAAAGGGTTGGGAGGACCCTACAGTTGTGCTAAAGGCATGACACCCTAGGACGAAAGGCAAAGTTAATCTAGGTGCGATTTGAACTCAGACCATAACGGGCCGTAACTCTATGCTGCAAAGTATGGCGTCCGACCATCTACTGATACTGCCAATCCACCATTATATAAATATAATAATAATAATAATAGTAATAATAAATATGAAGACTCAAATCTGAAGAGGGCTCGATAAGGATTATATATATATATATATACATGTGCTAAAAAAAATCAATCTGTGGATGCAGAAGTAAATATTTCGAAAAACATTACAACTGAAGGAAACCAGGAAGACGTTACTTTGGTTCGTGAAAACGTTCCCTGGCATATATATATACACACACTCATATGCATACATACATACATATATATATATATATATATATATATATATATATATATATATATATATATATATATATATAAGTAGAAGGGGTATTTAATTTGTTGGAAATCCGACAAATATAAATATAAATGTTTATAACTGATTTAGAGCACTCAACTTGTTCCTGGAGTAATTATTCAATCAAATATATATATATATATATATATATATATATATTTATAAGAACAGATTAAAGTTTAAGCAAAGAATTGCTGCTTTCACCCTTAATGGGATCTTCTGAAATTCTAAAAAAAATCAATCTGTGGATGCAGAAGTAAATATTTCGAAAAACATTACAACTGAAGGAAAACAGGAAGACGTTACTTTGGTTCGTGAAAACGTTCCCCCACATATGCATACATACATATATATATATATATATACATATATATATATATATATTACACTGTAAACGTGGTTGGTGTTAGGAAGGGCATCCAGCCATAGAAAACCCGCCAGACAGTCCTATGCGAGCAAGACAACCACTCTTGCCTCAAGTGGGAAAACTCCCGTCCAAACCCATGCAAGCGTGGAAGATGGACGTTAAACGATGATGATGATGATGATTACAGTCTGTAAATTATATTCAGCTTTATTAATTGTTTCTTTTTCTTTTCTTCTAGGGTCCTGCAACAGCTTGTCATCTTGCGAGCAAAAGTGCATCCAATCCTACCACGGATACTTGTGCACTTGTAATGGGGGATACACTCTTAACAATGACGGATTTTCTTGCTCACGTAAGTCATTTCTTTTATTTCTCATTAACTTTCATTACAATGTTTACATCTTTATCTGTGATCGTATGCTACATTGACAAGAAGCAATACCATTGAGAAACTTTACCTCCTGAATAAGTAAACTCTTTGTTGTGTATGTCATGTGTATGATACTCTGGTATTGCCGTTTAAACCCAGTTGAATTTAATCTAACTGACATATAAGGCATTGAGGTGATCCTATCTTTTTGCAGGCAATAGCTGTATGTTATGTTCAGTTGATGTGAAAAATGAAGAACCATGCTCTGTTTATTCTAAGACTGTAGTGTGGAATTGATATCAGATTTAGCTGCTATTTCTATTATGTCAAGCCACTGTACAAAGAAAAGCTTTATGTCAGATTCATGATGCTGCTTTGCATGTTATGTTTGTTTTTATCAATTGTATATGGTGGACTGATATTGCTGCTTATGTCTACTAAGGTTGTCTGTCTGTTAAGATATCAATACATGTTAAATATGTAACAATCATGTTTCTCAACAAAGAAGCTCAATGGCCCTCAGTTCAGAGCATTCATATATATATATATATATATATATATATATATATATATATTGTTATACTTTGGGAGGGTCATGTTGCCAATAAGAAACACACGCACCAGTTGCTTTCACTTCAATTTATTATATATTTATAAATTTACAAATTTATAAATTTATAAATTTCTGGTTGGTTGGTTGGTTCCACAACCAGATAGTTGTTTATATATAGTCATAGTCCTTTCGTCACACATTCTGTGACCTCTTCAGTGACTGGGGATTCCTTTCTTTGTTTCTGTGCCTTTCCTTTGTTCTGTCCTACGCCATTTTGTTTCTGTGTGTGTGTTGTGTGCTCAGTTTTCGCATGCGCCACATCCGGGTGTCTGTGTGTGTTTATGTTCATTTATCTATTTGTTTATTTATTTATTTATTTACATGTTATTGGTTGGTTGTTTGTTCTATGTGTGTGTGTGTTTTCATTTTGTCCTTAATTGTAAGTTGTGATGTTGCTGTTCCACTCATATTTTCTATTTAATTTTGGTTGTAATTCTTTTATGTTTATTGCCTCTGTAATTTGTCTAAACATTGCATCTTTTCTGTGTGTAGATTCTATTTTTATTTCTATGTTCTCTATTTTACCCTTGTGTTCTATCTTAGCATGTTGGTAGAGTACAGATGATTCTTTATTATCTTGAAGGTCTCGCCAGTGTTCATTTATCCGTTCCCCTATACTACGAGCTGTCTCACCTATGTACACTATATTTTTGTTTCTACATTGTCCTTCAGTACATCTTATGCTATACACTACATTTCTAGTTTTACAGTTAATATGGGGGCTTATTTTACAGGTTATACATTTCTTATCTATACATGAGGGTCTTTGAAAAGGGTATGTCTTGCTAATAAGTGTTTTTACGGAGGTACCTGGTCTTTTTACTATCTTAATATTAAGTTTATGTTTATTTAGGGCCCTTCTAAATTTGTAGGCTAGTTCGCCTCTAGGGGTTGTATCGATGAACATTACTCTCTGGTATTTATTGCTATCATACCATGAGTTTATTCTATTAGCCTTGTTCCTAGTTCTTTCTATTCTATTCCAAACTTTGCTCCTGTACAAGGGGCAGGTCCCATTTATGTCATTATTTACCTCTTGGTTCTGGCTCCTCTTTATGTCATTATTTACACTTGGTTCTGGCTCCTCTATACACTCTGATTCTATCTCTCTGATTGTAGCCAGAGAACTGCATACGGTGGATGAAGTGTTGTATGTGTCTCTCTAGTTCTTCGGGGTTGCACATGCGGGACAAATTTCTCATCACCCGTACCAAATCCGCAATCAGTATGTTGATTTTGGTATGGTCCGAAATGGCCGAGTTTCGGTGGATCAGATGTTTGGAAGTCATGGGTTTGGTATAATGGGAATGGAGGATTTGTTTTTGGTTGTTAATGCTAAACAAATTCAGAAACGAAAAAAAAAATATATATATATATATATATATATATATATTCTCAGACCGGGTGATGTGTTGTTTCCTTGAGCAAGACACTTTATTTGACATTGCTCCAGTTTACTCAGCTGTAGAAATGAGATGATAGGGACTGGGGTCCATATCATTCCACTGTAAAGTGGTTGTGGAGGTGCCATGGCAAAAAAGCACCCAGCACTCACTGTAAATGAGGTTGGTGTTAGGAAGGGCATCCAGCTGTAGAAATCAAGCCAGAATCAGTTCCCGTCCCACCCTTGCAAGCAGGGAAAAAGCGGACGTAAAATGAAATGATGATATATATATGCATATATATATATGCATATATATATATGCATATATATATATATATATATATATATAAATCAAGAAAGAAGAGTGACACGGTTTGCTTTACAAAAAGGGCTTTAATCACATTGCTGACAATTGTCTCTCTGAATTGGTAGGTCTAGAGATCGCTACCCGCCTGTTTCTGCGTCAGTCGATCACCAATACATAGTTATAACCAGTCAATTTATCAGAGCTAGCTTTGTATAGCAAACCGTGTCACTCTTCTTTCTTGATTCATCATTACTCCAAGTGTAAACAACATAGAAATCACCGCGTACTCGCAGCATCACTATGGAAACGCCATGTTGAGTCATACTTAGACAATCGTTGATACCATCCACTACTCGGAGTACCCTAACTGGACTACACCTAAGTGGACTACCTATAACAATAATCTGTTATCCCGTATATAAATATATATATATATATATATGCATATTTATGTATATATATATACATGTCTAACCCATGCTAGCATGGAAGATAGACGTTAAACGATGATGATGATGATGATGATATATATATATATATATATACATGCTAGCGTGGAAGAACGGACGTAAAACGGTGATGATGATATATATATGTGTGTGTTAAGTATTTCCGTGGAAAAGGTAAATGAAAGGAGAGTGCTCTATGTATTGTACAGAGCTATTTAATTATGTAATAAACAACGCAATATAATTATTCCATTTCCCAAGGTTTCACAAAGTTAGACAATTCTCTAATCCTCTAACTTTGTGAATAATTATATTGTGTTGTTTATTACATAAATAATATATATATATGGAGGCACATGGCTTAGTGGTTAGAGCATTGGGCTTGCAATCGAAAGGTTGTGAGTTCAATTCTCAGACCGGGTGATGTGTTGTTTCCTTGAGCAAGACACTTTGTTTCACATTTCTCCAGTTTACTCAGTTCTAGAAATGAGATAGAGACTGGGGTCCCTATCATTCCACTGCAAAGTGGTCGTGGAGGTGCCACGGCAAAAAAGCCCCCAGCCCACACTGTAAAGTGGTCGTGTAGGTGCCATGGAAAAAAGCACCCAGCACTCACTGTAAATGAGGTTGGTGTTAGGAAGGGCATCCAGCTGTAGAAATCAAGCCAGAATCAGTTCCTGTATGAGCAAGACAAGGTCAGCCAACTGGACACTGCCCACAACAGGAATCCGTCTAACCCATGCTAGCGTGGAAGAATGGACGTAAAACGGTGATGATGATGATGATATATATATTCTTGAAGAAATCAACTTTTTCTTCTTTCAAGCAAAAAGGATGTAGAGATGATGTTCTTCTTTGACATCTTCTGTTTTCATAAGTGTTAGTCCCCACAACACAAGAGATGTTGTCTCTGCATATTCCACTCTGATCTAATCTACATGGTAAGGTCGTCTGCTTCACTAAAACTAATATTGCATCTGCCCAGTATCTCATTAATATTGGAAATGTAACTCTTTCACAAAACTTCCCCAAAACACTAACGATTTGTAGCTTTAGTTTTGTGATTCAGAAATGTGGTCGGTTTTATTGTTTTTGTTTGTTTGTTTTTTGTGTTAATTTATTTGTTTTTTTTTTAGTTTAGTTTTTTTTCAAACCATGTCTAATATATATTGATTATTTTGAACATAGAATTATACCAGCTGAGCAAGTCTATACACACTTGCAATTAATTGTTCAATATTTAATTTCTCTGGAACTCCAAGTGTAAATTGTAAAGTTGAGAGTAATGACCAGCATATCTATCTGCTGTTAATGTTTCTGTTATTGTCCAGACCTCACTCACTGTTACAGAACAGAACTCTTTGAAAAGTAGTATTTAAATTCCATCACAAACTGACCAATTTCATGTGAAATAACCGCTGCTAATTAGTATCATCATCATCATCATCATCATCATTTTGCGTCCGCTTTTCCCTGCTTGCAAGGGTGGGACGGGAACTGATTCTGGCTCGATTTCTACAGCTGGATGCCCTTCCTAACACCAACCTCATTTACAGTGAGTGCTGGGTGCTTTTTTCCCATGACACCTCCATGATCACTTTACAGTGGAATGATATGGACCCCAGTCCCTATCATCTCATTTCTACAGCTGAGTAAAATGGAGCAATGTGAAATAAAGTGTCTTGTTCAAGGAAACAACACATCACCCGGTCTGAGATTTGAACTCACAACCCTTCGATTGCAAGGCCAATGCTCTAACCACTAAGCCATGTGCCTCCATGTATCTTTGTCTAAATCCCTTCTTCATGGCTGTTATCTCATAATCAAGATAAGAGAAGTCTGTGACAATAGGGAGTTAAACTCCTCAAGTGATATGTATAATTGTGGCTTTCACTTCACTAACAGGCAAACATTATAGATAATTGATTCAGGCATCTTGCAACAGTTAATATCTAATTACCTGGCACAGGTAAGATTAAAATTTTCTTCAAATAACTCCATTTAATTAAACAAGCCTCAGATCAAAGATATATTTTTTCCAATTGATAAAATGACTGCAAGTAAATTCCTTAGTGAAAAATGTATAAATTAGATAAATCCCCTAGTTAATGATATATAAATTAGAGTAAATTAAGAAAATAGATTAAATTCTGTGACACTCTACATTCTTCTTCCTATCTTGACAAGAAACCAACATCCAAATTTGTATGAAATACAGCTCCTTCTAAATTGCAGCAATTGAAACAAGAGCGGCTTTCTATTTCATGCATTTAATCGTTTCATTTAACTCATTTGAAAATAAACTGCCTGAATCCTTCATTGGTTCTGTAATTCAAAGATTTATTTTTATATATTTATATTTATTTCGAATGGCAGTGAATTGGCAGTCATTAGAATGTTGGATAGAATGCTTCACAATATTCATTCAGGATTTTTATGTTCTGAGTTCAAATCCTGCCAAGGTCAACTTTGCCTTTCATCCTTTCAAGGTTGATAAAAAAAAAAAGTATCCATGCAGTCTTCTTCTATATCTCTTTCTTACTTCACCCCTCTCTCTCTCTCTCACTTCACCCCTCTCTCTTTCCTTTTCTGGAAGAAATCAGTTATGTTCAAACCTGTTGAGGGATTGTCTTTACCAAGTTTTAAATGCCCAAGACTTGCCATATGTCACTATAGGGCCTCTACGATGTCATCTAAGCCATGCTAGCATGGAAAAATGAACATAAAATGGTGATGATGATGATGATGATATGTATATATATAAATATATGTGTGTGTGTGTGTGTGTGTGTATTGAGAAAATCAGGCAAAGCAGCTCTGGAGTTTGAAAAATGATGATGATGATGATATAAACATTTACATATTTCAATAAATATATTTCTACGTAGGTGTGTTGTGTGTGTGTTGTGTGTGTGTTTAAGACAGAGGCGGAGGAGAGAATAAGACAGAGAAAGAAGTATATAAACACAGACAGTGACAAACACAAACAAGTGTGAAAACACTAAGAATAAAAAAATAAAAAAAACAGATCAAAGGATGAAGAAACTCCCCAAAATATCTTGTTACTTCACTGTTACCAGATTTGATGTTACATGAAAGAATATTAATTGCCCCTTTTAACTATTGCATATACTGAAATATATATATATTTCAGTATACATTTATATATATATATATTTCAGTATATATATATTTTTTTTTTTCAGTATATATTTATATATATATTTCATTATATATTTATATAAATATATATATATATATAATGTTCTCTCTCTCATTATTTGTGTTAGTGTATATATGAGGGCTCAACAGTCTTCTTAGTTCAATTTTATATATATACTAGCAGAGGTACCCGGCGTTGCTCGGGTATAAAATAGCAGTTGTGTATACCATTTATGTCAATACTTCAGTGCTGCTTCGAAAATTATACTTTTACAAAATCATTGGCTTTTTCCAAAAGGGGGTTTCTGCCCCCCAGAGGTCCCCTACTCAATATGTGCCAATTCTGAGAGTTTACATTCATTTGTAGAACAAACGTAGCCCATGTGTCAAGTTTTGTGAAAATCAGTTGCGAACTCCAGAAGTTATGACGTTTTGTTGCATTGCACTGCAGTGCTTCAGTCCAAGGAAGTGGTTAAAGTGGTTAAAGGGGGGCCCTATACTAAATATCTCGAAAAATGACAGTGCCCATGACCATCCGGAGTACATAAGTAACCTATGTCTTAAGTTTGGTGAAAATACTGTAGAAATGCATAAGGTTTATACATACGCGCGTGCGTTAGTGTGTGTGTGAGGAGGGGGGGGGCGTATGTATTTGTGTGTGCGTATGTATGTGTATGTCCGTCGGGGCATACGTATGTACTGGCCTAAATCTTCACTATTTACTTTTACTATTTTAATAACCTCTGTCATTTTCGTTTTCAATTTTATTTACATCATTCTTAAACTCCGGGGCTGGAAATCATTCTGGTATTTTAAATAGAATATTAGTCTAACGACTCCATTTATACCATAAACTTGGTCTTGTCTTTGCATGAAATTGTTCTTATCGCTCCACATAACGACGTATTATCCTCGCTTTTTTCCCCGTTCATTGCCAGAGAACGTCTTCACGAACCAAAATATCATCGTCCTGTTTTCGTTCGGTTGCAACGTTTCTCGAAATATTTACTTCTGCATTCACAGATTACTCTCAATTCAATTTGAATGGGAAATTGCTGTTTCGTCGATTTTCTCCGTAACCATGGAAGCTTGTAGCTTGAAAGTCGACTCAACGCCTCCTCGGGTCATTCTGCATAACTGTGTAAATTTTCGCTGCATTCCACCAAGCCGTTTCGACGTTTATCCGACTACACCTACTTACTTAAATAAACAACGTCCGACCACTTCCAATTTATATAGTAGATATGTACAAAGAGAGTGTGGCAAGATACCAGGTGGACCATAATGCACCAGCGTACTCAATACTTGGGGTAGTAGAGGGGGTAATATGAAAAGATTCAGGACCCCGACAGCTGAGCTTCTGTCATTGCGACAGCTAGACCCGAATGCCGTCGAGATCCTGAATCTTTTCATATTACCCACCCTACTACCCCAAGTATCGAGTACTATGGTGTGTTATGTGTTTGGATCTAGCTGTCGATACAGCCAGAGCTCAGCTGTCGGGGTCCTTGAAAGGCAGACTGTATGATGCGTGTATACGAATGTTACATCGTGGTGAGACCTGGGCGCTGTCTGTAGAAGACTTGCATAGATTAGAAAGAAACGAAGCTTGCATGCTCCGATGGATGTGTAATAGTAATATATGCGAACAGCAAAGTATAAATGAATTGAGAGAGAGACTGAGCATAAGAGGAATCAAATGCTGTGTACAGGAAAGGAGGTTGCATTGGTATGGACATGTGATGCATATGAAGGATGACAGCTGCATAAAAAGGTGCAGAGCACTAGAAGTCGATGGAAACCGCGGAGTCGGGAGACCCAAGAAGACCTGGGTTGAGGTGATAAAAGCCGACCTTACCCAATTGCACCTCTCAAGGGCAATGACACAGGACCGTGACCTCTGGCATCACGCAGTAATACAGAAGACCCGACTTCCCACGGGTACAAGCCGAGCCTGAAGCATATAGACAATATGCCTCCTCCCCCTCACACTGAAAAGTCGTCGTGGTAGTGCCATTGCAAAAAAGCACCCAGCCCACACTGTAAAGTGGACGTGTAGGTGCCACAGAAAAAAAGCACCTAGCACTCACTGTAAATGAGGTTGGTGTTAGGAAGGACATCCAACTGTAGAAATCAAACCAGAATTAGTTCCCATATGAGCAAGACATGGTCAGCCGACCGGACACTGCCCACAACAGGATAACCCGTCTTACCCATGCTAGCGTGAAAGAATGGACGTAAAGCAGTGATGATGATGATGATGATGATGATATATATATACGTGTTTGTGTGTGAGTGTGATCAACATCATCATCATCATCATCGTTTAACGTCCATTTTCATGCTTGAATGGGTTAGACAGGCTGTCATGTTATGAAACAAGTCAGGTCCAGAGACCACATTATGCTCATATGGATCTGTATTTTGGCTTGGTTTCTACAGCTTTCCTAACACCAACTACGTTACAGTGTGGACTAGGTGCTTTTTATTGTGGCACTGAAACGACCACCTTATAGGGTGGACTGGGTGCATTTTGTCATGTCACCAACACGACCACCTTACAAGGTGAATTGGAAACATATTATTATCATCATTTTATGTCCGCTTTTCCCTGCTTGCAAAGGTGGGACGGGAACTGATTCTGGCTTTATTTCTACAGCTGGATGCCTTTCCTAACACCAACCTCATTTACAGTGAGTGCTGGGTGCTTTTTTGCCGTGGCACCTCCACGACCACTTTGCAGTTGAATGATATGGACCCCAGTCCCTATCATCTCATTTCTACAGCTGAGTAAACTGGAGCAATGTGAAATAAAGTGTCTTGCTCAAGGAAACAACACATCACCCGGTCTGAGAATTGAACTCACAACCTTTCGATTGCAAGGCCAATGCTCTAACCCCTAAGCCATGTGCCTCCATATATATATATATATATATTGAAAGAATAACAAGGACGATTGGTTACTCCTTCATTACATTTATTGGTTGGTGACACGCGTTTCCTCGCTGGTCAGCTCAAGGTTCGATCTGTATCGATCTTACCTGACTCAATAATCGGCAGTAACTCCAAGTTACACTCCCTAGATATATATATATATATATATATATATATATATATATATATATATATATATATAAGATAAGTTTATCCCAGGTTCAATCGAGGGTAACCACAGTAAGTAAGGTACTCAATACATAGCAGAGTATAAATATTTAATATAGAAATGGCTTCTACAGGACTAGAACTGTTTCATTTGGGAGAAATCATCAGGAAGCTGACTGTCAATGTAATATGGTGGTATTTATTCATCAAGGAGATACGCAATCGAGTTTGGTCACCATGGTTTCTTGGCCTTCCAAAGATCGTTATGTTTCTACTAAAGGGCGGTGGATTGGCAGTATCGGTAGAGGGTCGGATGCCATGCTTTCCAGCATAGAGTTACGTCCCTTTACGATCTGAGTTCAAATCCCGCCGAGGTTGACTTTGCCTTTCATCCTTACGGGGTCGATAAAATAAAGTACCAGTAATACACTGGGTAATTGCTGGCCTGGTGCCTAAAGTAGAAACAAAAAGGGTGACGTATTGGCAGTATCAGTAGAGGGTCAGACACCATGCTTTGCAGCATAGAGTTATGGCCCTTTACGTTCTGAGTTCAAATCCCGCCGAGGATAACTTTGCCTTTCATCCTTACGGGGTCGATAAAATAAAGTACCAGTAATGCACTGGGTAATTGCTGCCCTGGTGCCTAAAGTAGAAACAAAAAGGGTGACGGATTGGCAGTATCGGTAGAGGGTTGGACACCATGCTTTGCAGCATAGAGTTACGGCCCTTGCCATTCTGAGTTCAAATCCCGCCGAGGTTAACTTTGCCTTTCATCCTTACGGGGTCGATAAAATAAAGCACCAGTAATATACTGGGGTCGACTTAATCGACTTGCCCCAAATTGCTGGCCTTGTGCCTAAATCAGAAACCATTGTTTCTACTTATTCAGTGTTTATCTGCATGAGGAATAAGAGGTGTGTTGAGGAAACTCCATAGGAACAGGCTACTGGATCAACCTTAATAATCTGTATTTATATATACTAGAATGTTTTTTTCCATACACTGTCGTATATATGTATATGGTGTATATGTGTATGTGTGTGTATATGTGTGAGCATACATTTATATGTATGAGTATATAAATATAAACATGTAAACACAGACACACTTACAAAAATACACACAGACATACATTCACACAAATACACACACATACATTTACACAAACACATACATTCACACAAATACACATACATTCACACACACACACACATTAATACACATACATTCACACAAATACACATAGATTCACACACACATTAATACACATACATTCACACAAATACACATAGATTCACACATGCATTCACACAAATACACAGATTCACACACACACACACATTAATACACATACATTCACACAAATACACAAACATTCACACTAATACACACGCATTCACACTAATACACACACATTCATACAAACACACACACACACACATACATTTACACAAACACACAGATACATAGTGTAGTTTTTTCATCATCCCCTTCTTTTTTCCTTTCTTTTACACACACATACATTCTCACATGCAGCAGAGAGAGGAGTAGTATGAGATAGTCAAAATACTCCTCTTTTTTTACGAGTTGTGACAGAATCACAGAAATTTATATATATATGGAAGAAACCATCATAAAACGATATATGTATTATTGTATGTTTTATGTATAGCTATACATAAAACAACCAAATATCAATTGAAAGCTCTTAATACATTTAAGTAGAGTATAAAAATGATTTTTTACAATAAAAGATTTAATATTAGTTTCAACATTTTGCCTGTGATAGCTTCCTCAGACTGTGTGTTCTGTAGTCATAGATATTATGTGCTTTGCTCCAAAGCATATAACCGGTATCTATGATTATAGCATTCACAGTCTGACAAAGTCATCACCAGAGTAACCTCAAAGGCATTGTCAACATTTGCATAGTGTATGTATATGGGCATGTATATGTGTGTATGTATATGTGCATATATATATGTGTATGTATATGTGCATATATATATATATGAACATATACATACGTGCATGTATATATGTGTATGTATATGTGCATGTATATGTGTATGTATATGTGCATATATATATGTGTATGTATATGTGCATATATATATGTGTATGTATATGTGCATATATATATGTACATATACATACGTGCATGTATATATGTGTATGTATATGTGCATATATATATATGTGTATGTATATGTGCATATATATATGTGTATGTATATGTGCATATATATATATGTGTATGTATATGTGCATATATATATGTACATATACATACATGCATGTATATATGTGTATGTATATGTGCATATATATATATGTACATATACATATGTGCATGTATATATGTGTATGTATATGTGCATATATATATGTGTATGTATATGTGCATATATATATATATGTACATATACATACATGCATGTATATATGTGTATGTATATGTGCATATATATATATATGTGTATGTATATATGCATATATATATATGTATATATACATACGTGCATGTATATATGTGTATGTATATGTGCATATATATATATGTGTATGTATATGTGCATATATATATGTGTATGTATATGTGCATATATGTGCATGTATATATGTATGTTCATGTGTATATGTATATGGTACATGTGTTTTATGTTTGCATATATGTACATATATGTACATACAGACTGATAGACTTGAATAAATAATGAGTTTGAATTCTACACTGTCTAATTGGATTATATAGCAACAAATCAAATAACTAAAGTCTTAAAGAGGTGCTCTTGCATAAAGTAGAAGAATCTTAAGTTGGATAGATAACACTAGCAAATAAATACACACTTGATTTCTTCCCATTAAAGATATTTTCTACAGTTTTATTCTATGCCAACCTCCAATTAGCATTTCTCTCTCATCTGTGAGTCTGATTACGGTTTTATATTCTGTTATGATTCTTTTACAATATAGACGCACCCCCCCCCCCTCCCCTCCCCCCATGCCCTCCCAGTTGGTTCAATTCAAATTTGTTGAGAAATAAAGAAAAAAAAGAAAAAGGAAAATGTCTTCATGACTTTTATTTTTTCATGACCTTTGCTTCATATATATATATATATATACATACACACACACATTTATATATATATATATATAGATATGTATAGGTATATATATATAGGTGTATATATATATATAGATATATATATA
>OZ024754.1:12591608-12594108 GCA_964016885.1 Eledone cirrhosa | reverse complement strand
GGCATATTATGCAAAAACACTACATCACAGAGATATAGAGTTTTTGTGAGGTTTCTTCTCTCTTCATAATGTATTATATATATATATATATATGTGTGAAAAAATGGGGAGAAGAATACTGCAGGTTGCACATGGATAACATGTAATAAAATAAGTCCCTCATCAGTGATTTGCCGACGATCATAGATATTTCATTGCATTAAAAATCATATACCTCACGTCGGTGCAATAATAACTAAATTAAGTTATTAGGACAATTAAAACGCGTAAAGCGAGTGAGACAAGATAACAACAAAGAGGAGAGCTAACCGTAGAAGGAAGGGAACAAGCTTCATAGTTATTCTGTTAGCATAAGCTAGGTGAATATATGAGCGCTTAGAAAAAAGACCTTTCGGGAACGAATCCAAATGTGAGAAAGAGAGAAAATGTTTTCGTCACGAACGGGGTGAAGTGAGAAGAGGAGAAACAGTGAGTGAGTGAGTGGAAGTGTGAGGAAGAGTTAACTGACATGACAGAGGGGGCGAAAGAAAGTAGGAGAAACATAGAGAACGAGGGAGCAGTAAGAGAGAGAGAATATATATATATATATTCATTAGTTAAGCAAAACAAGACCACAAATTTCACAAGGAAGACATTATTAAAAGATTGTCAACATATTTTAATTTGATGTAAGGAATGTAGAGAATAATAATAATAATATTAATAATAATTGTTTCTACTTTTGGCACAAGGCCAGCAATTACCCAGTACATTACTGGTACTTAATTTTATTGACCCCGTAAGGATGACAGGCAAAGTTAACTTCAGCGGGATTTGAACCCAGAATGATAAGGGCCGTAACTCTATGCGAAAAAGCATGGCGTCCGACCCTCTACTAATACTGCCAATCCAATAATATTAATAATAATAATTGTTTCTACTTTTGGCACAAGGCCAGCAATTATCCAGTGCATTACTGGTACTTTATTTTATCGACCCCGTAAGGATGAAAGGCAAAGTTAACCTCGGCGGGATTTGAACTCAAACCATAAAGGGGCGTAACTCTTTGCTGCAAAGCATAGCGTCAGACCCTCTACCGATACTGCCAATCCACCGCCCTATATTAATAATAATAATGTCCATTTATATATATGTGTGTGTGTGTGTTTCAATATGTAATAAACAATATAATATAATTATTCCATTACCCAAGGTTTCTCGAAGTTAGACAATTCTAACAGAAATGTCTGTTTCGTTCATCAGATAAAATATGTATATATATATACAATATATATATATACGAAAGATATATACTTTATATCAACTTTATTTTATTATATATATTTCGAAGATGCAAAGTTTTATGTATAATATAAACCAAAACATGTCCTCTTCAGACAAACTACATACGAGATGTATAATCTTTTTTGCATGATATGCTGGTAGACAAACGAGCTAGACAGATCGGTGAGCACCAAGCATATGACTAGAAAAAAAAAATATATATATATATATATATTTGGATTTGACAGGTGACCAGATATATATATATTCATGTGGTCACCTGTGAAATCCTGCTGTAATTTTTGTGAATTTACCAACTACCTTCTGGCTATGTAGATTACTAAGATATGGAGGTTGCAGTGAGCATTGCTTTTTCAATGAGCACTTCTCTCTGTTTGTGATTTATGTTTTGTTTTTCTCATGACCTTCATGTCTTCTTTCCTGGTGTATAATAATAATAATAATAATAATAATAATAATAATAATAATTGTTTCTACTTTCGGCACAAGGCCAGCAATTACCCAGTGCATTACTGGTACTTTATTTTATCGACCCCCGTAAAGATGAAAGCCAAAGTTAACCTCGACGGGATTAATGATTTCTACTATGTGGAGGCACATAGAGCATTGGCCTTGCAATCTGGGTGATGTGTTGTTTCCTTGAGCAAGACACTTGATCAAGACACTTTATTTCACATTGCTCCAGTTTACTCAGCTGTAGAAATAAGATGATAGGGACCGGGGTCCCTATCATTCCACTGCAAAGTGGTCGTGGAGGTGCCACGACAAAAAAGCACCCAGCACTCACTGTAAATGAGGTTGGTGTTAGGAAGGGCATCCAGCTGTAGAAATCAAGCCAGAATCAGTTCCCGTCCCACCCTTGCAAGCAGGGAAAAGCGGACGTAAAATGAAATGATTTCTACTATCGGCACAAGGCCAGCAATTTTGGGGGATAGGAAAGTCAATTAAATTGACCCCAGTGCATTACTGGTACTTTATTTTATCAACCCTGTAAGGAGGATAAAAGGCAAAGCTAACCTCACCGGGATCTGAACTGAGAATGTTCTCTAAGCTGCAAGGGTCATAACTCTATTTTACAAAGCATAATAATTGTTTCTACATTTGGCACAAGGCCAGCAATAACCCCAGTGCATTACTGGTACTTTATTTTATCGACCCCGAAAGGATGAAAGGCAAAGTTAACCTCGGCGGAATTTGAACTCAGAATGGCAAGGGC
>OZ024754.1:12579108-12589108 GCA_964016885.1 Eledone cirrhosa | reverse complement strand
ATCAAAAGATGGTTAAAGGAGTTCCATGTATTTTATTATGCGCATTTCAAAAACAAACATCATCATGCAATAATATTTGTGTTTTCATCAGATAAAACAGGAAGACATGATATGAAGGTTAAAACACACTTGTGGATAGTGCAGTTTTAAATCAACATATATATGTACGTATATATACACACCTCTTGTATGTATGTCTATGTATCGTTGTGTATATATATATGTATATATTATGCATAGATACTTATATACACATATATAGGTATGTATACATATACATTCATACATACACACTTATACAGACACACATACATATATATACTCATACATATACATACTTATATACACACACACATATATACACACATACATATACATATTCATACTTATACACACACACATACATATTCATACTTATACACACACATACACACACATACTTATACATACACACCCACATATATATAAATACACACATACATATACACACTTATACACACACACACACACACATACATATTCATACTTATACACACACACACACACACATACATATTCATACTTATACACACATACACACACATACATATACATACTTATATACACACACACATACACACACACATACATATTCATACTTATATATACACACACACATATATATGCACACATACATATTCATACTTATACACACACACACATACACACACATACTTATACACACACACACACACACATATATACACACACACACATATATATATACACACACATATATATTCATACTTATACACACACACACACATACACACATACATATACATACTTATATATACACACACACATATATATACACACACATACATATACACACACATACACACATACATATACATACTTATATATACACGCACACACATACACACATACATATACATACTTATGTATACACACACACACACACACACATACACACATACATATACATACTTAATATATACACACACACACGCACACACATACACACATACATACTTATACACACACACATACACACATATATATACACACATACATATACATTCTTATACACACGCACACATTCACATACATATACATACTTATACACACACATTCACATATACATATACATACTTATATATACACACACACACGCATACACGCATACATATACATACACACACACACACACATACATATGCATACTTATATACATACACACACATATATATACACACTCACGCACACACATACATATACACACTTATATACACACACACACACACGCACACGCACACATACACATATACATATACATACTTATATACACACACATATATATACACACATACATATACATACTTATATACACACACATATATATACACACACATATATATACACACACAAACATATACATACTTATATATACACACACATATATATATAGACACACACACACACATACACACATACATATGCATACTTATACACACATGCACACGCACACACATATACATACTTATACACACACACGCGCACACATACACACATACATATACATACTTATATACACACACACACATACATATACATACTTATATACACACACACACGCACACACGCACACATACATATACATACTTATATACACACACACACGCACATATATATATACACAAACATACATATACATACTTATATACACACACACACACACACGCACACATACACACATACATACTTATACACACACACACGCACGCACACACATACATATACATACTTATACACACACACACACACATATATATATATATACACACACATACATATACATACTTATATACACACACACACGCACACACACATACACACATACATATACATACTTATATACACACACACATACACACATACATATACATACTTATATACACACACACACGCACGCACACATACACACATACATATACATACTTATACACACACACACACACATACATATACATACTTATACACACACGCACACACACACACGTACATATACATACTTATACACACACACGCGCACGCACACACACATACACACATACACACACACACACACACACACACACACACACACACACACGCGCGCACACATATATACATACTTACACACACATACATATACATACTTATATATACACACAGATAAGAGAATCTGTAGTAGCTTCAAAGTCACCTGTCAAATTTTCACTTTCCTGACTTGCTAATAATGAAGAGGAAATTTCTGTAACAGAATTTCAATAGATTTACCAAATTCGTGACGCCAGTTACTCCCCAAACAGCCTCCCACGTAACTGGATTATGTCATTCATTATTCTTTGACCAACTTCCAGAAACTTCAACGATTCTAGTTTCTTTATTTATATATTTATATATTTATATATTTATATATTTATTTGTTTATGTTCTTTGTGTTTCTTTATCTATTAATTAATATATCATTATTTTGGCAGTATCGGTAGAGAGTCGGACGCCATGCTTTCCAGCATAGTTACGTCCCTTTACGGTCTGAGTTCAAATCCCGCCGAGGTTTACTTTGCCTTTCATCCTTACGGGGTCGATAAAATAAAGTACCAGTAATGTACTGGATGATTGCTGGCCTTGTGCCTAAAATAAAAACAATTATTTTGGCAGTATCGGTAGAGGGTCGGACGCCTAAAGTAGAAACAATTATTATTAGTTGATTATTTTTATTAGTAGAGGTAGTAGTAGTAATAGTACTGTTAGTAACAGCAGTGGCAGTGGCAGTAGTAGTAGTAGTAGTAGTAGTTGTGGTGGTAGTGATGGTGGTGGTGGTAGTAGTTGTAGTAGCAGCAGCAATAGTGGTGGTAGTAGTAGTAGTAGTAGCAACGGTGGTGGTGGTGGTGGTAGTAGTAGTAGTAGTAGTAGCAGTGGTACCAGTAGTAGTAGAAGCAGCAGCATTTTCGTTTCCTTTTTCTTCTTCCAACAAATTAATTTTTTTTCTTCTGAAGTTGTTATTGGTGTTGGCAGCCATCAAGGTTGGCTAAATAAATGGTAAGGGTGGTGGGTTGGTGGGGTGGGGTGGTGGGTCGGGGGGGGGGGCACATCATTGGTGGGTGTTTGGGTTGGTGGGTGTGATGGGTTGCAGGGTGTTGGTGGGTGTGATGGGTTGCAGGGTGTTGGTGGGTGTGATGGGGTGCAGGGTGTTGGTGGGTGTGATGGGGTGCAGGGTGTTGGTGGGTGTGATGGGTTGCAGGGTGTTGGTGGGTGTGATGGGGTGCAGGGTGTTGGTGGGTGTGATGGGGTGCAGGGTGTTGGTGGGTGTGATGGGTTGCAGGGTGTTGGTGGGTGTGATGGGGTGCAGGGTGTTGGTGGGTGTGATGGGGTGCAGGGTGTTGGTGGGTGTGATGGGGTGCAGGGTGTTGGTGGGTGTGATGGGGTGCAGGGTGTTGGTGGGTGTGATGGGTTGCAGGGTGTTGGTGGGTGTGATGGGTTGCAGGGTGTTGGTGGGTGTGATGGGTTGCAGGGTGTTGGTGGGTGTGATGGGTTGCAGGGTGTTGGTGGGTGTGATGGGTTGCAGGGTGTTGGTGGGTGTGATGGGTTGCAGGGTGTTGGTGGGTGTGATGGGTTGCAGGGTGTTGGTGGGTGTGATGGGGTGCAGGGTGTTGGTGGGTGTGATGGGTTGCAGGGTGTTGGTGGGTGTGATGGGGTGCCACGATGCCTGACCCTGCACAGTCGAGAGGTCCAGAAGTTCATGTCCTTTAAATCAACAAATGCTATCCAAACTCCAAATGATGAAGCTATCTAATTTGTAGGGATTATTCTCTCTCTCTCTCTCTTCCCCTATCTCCTCCTTCTCTCTCTCTCTCTCCTACACTCTCCTTCTCTTATCTCTCCCCCCTCTCTCCTCTCATCGCTCTCTCTTCATTATCGCTCCCCCTCTCTCTTCTCTCTGTCCTCTCCCTTCTCCTATACTCTCTCTCTCTCTTCTTCTCATCTCTGTCTCTCCCACACTATCTCTTTCTTATCTCTCCCTCCCCACTCTCTCTTCTCTCCCTCTCTCTTTCTCCTTTCTCTTCTCTTCCCCCTCTCTTCTCTCACCCCACCTCTCTCACACTCTCTCTCCCACTCTCTCCTTTCCCTCTCTCTCTCTTCTCTCAGTGGCACAGGATCAGCTGTTATGATAGACATAGAGCTGTTATCTTGTGGCACCGGGATAGGAGACCAGATGTAGGGCATGTCCAGCTTTCCTGCTTCTGTTGGGCATACCCAGGACAATCTATAGCACATGGTACTGTGAGGAGTGGAATGCCTTTGATCCTGAATCAGTTCAATAATGTCTGATCTGAGTTTAACTCTTAATATTCTGTCATAATTTAGCAGAAAATATTTTAATAAAAAAACAGCTTTGTTAATTCAAAGGTTTATAGTGTCTTTACTAGCAAACAGATCATGCTGTTTTGTACGTTTCAAAAATGTCTTGCTAATGTCGTTACATGTGTTTCAAATGTTGCAGATTATTGTTAAAATATGCAATATTAGAGTAAAGACTGTTATTTTTAATGTGAAACATACTGTTATTTTGTACTTTGCAAGAATCTTGCTAATGTGGTTTCATATGGCACAGGATGTTATGAGTTAAGGAGCATGCAAATCAAAATTCACTCTGATAGAATTTAAACTTCTTCTTCTTCTTCTTCTTCTTCTTCTTCTTCTTCTTCTTCTTCTTTTTCTTCTTCTTTTTTTGCTTCTTCTTCTTCTTCTTCTTCTTCTTCTTCTTCTTCTTCTTCTTCTTCTTCTTCTTCTTCTTATTCTTCTTCTTCTTCTTTTTCTTCTTTTTTTCTTTTTCTTTTTCTTCTTCTTCGTTTTCTTCTTCTTCTTCTTCTTCTTCTTCTTCTTCTTCTTCTTCTTCGTTTTCTCCTTCTTCGTTTTCTTCTTCTTCTTCTTCTTCTTCTTCTTCTTCTTCTTCTTCTTCTTGAGAGGGACATGTGAGAGCAGAATCCTCAAATACTCCTTCCAAGTGGCACAAATAAGACCACTAAACCTGCAATATGTTGAGAAGGGGAAGTATGAAAAAGAATCATTCCACATCCTCCCTCTCGCAAGTTAACAAAGATTTCATATCCTGAGACTTGAAAGTGGGTTTGGAAGGTAACAAACCTTGGCAGTTGGAACCTGGAACATCACAACTCTTACAGGTATGGAGCAGGAACTAGTGAAGGAAGAAAAACTTTAAACCAATAACATAAAAATCAAACTAAATACTGTAATACTTAAATGTTTCTGCCAACATCATGCTTTAATATAAAACATTATTTTACAACCTGTGTATTGCATTATCATTCAGAAAGAATGACAAAGATAAAATATTTTATTTTTTAAATCTTAACTCTTTTGTTACTGGATTTCTAATGAGAGACACTGCCTATAATTTTTAATATAATCAAAAAATTGTGATTTAGTAATATAAATTTCTCATTATTAAGCTGGTGTTTGAAATGGAACTTAAAAGAGATTCGTACATAACATTATTATGGAAGGTTTTTTTTATTTTATAAATTAAAACATTTTAAAACCAAGAGCATCATAACACAGAAGCAGGAGCAGTTTCAGCCAGTTTGGTATTAAAAGGGTATAAAAGATTTAAATAATGGTTTACCATTAGATAGTTGAAATTTTGCTTATGGAAGTATCATCATCATCATTGTCATCATTATCAATTAACGTCTATCTTCCACGCTAGCATGGGTTAGATGGGTTTGTCCCATTTAGAGGCAAGTTGGGTCAGGTGACCACGTCTTGCTCATATAGGAGAGTTTCTGGCTGGTTTTCTACGGTTGGATGCCCTTCCTAACGCCAACCACATTGACAGTGTGGGCTGGGTGCTTTTTGTCATGACACCTACATGATCACTTTACAATGAGGACTGGATGTTCTTTACAGAGTGGACTGGGCACCTTTGTCGTGTCACAGACACAACCACCTTACAGTGGGGCCTGTTTCATGGAGAAGGTTATAGGATATGTGACATTTTCTGATATTCTTTTTAAATCCAGATAAAAAAACTAAGAATATAACAAGCCCTCAAGCACGACAAGAAACATTGGAGTAATTATGTAAATTAATACATCATCATCATTATTTAACATCCATTAATCAAAACCAGTGATTTCTCAGATGGGCCAGTACTTTATCTCACTTACTTTATATTCCCACACTATAACAGAGTTTCCCAACCTGCATGATATCACCCACCTATGGGTGATTTCAAATGTTGCAGGGGCAATGAGCAACTAACTAAATACAATATGGTGGGCTATTGTAAATTTTGGTGGACGATATACAATTTTGAGTATTAAGAAAGTATTTCAAAATATGCTACCTGAAAAAAAATATTTAAAAGAGATATTTAAAAAAAACAAAAAATTGGAGGCTAAATGGGAATAACAAACCATCACACTGTAAATGTGGTTGGTGCTAGGAAGGGCATCCAGCTGTAGAAAACCTGCCAAATACAGTCCTGTACGAGCGAGACACGGTCACCCGACCAATCTTCCTCAAGTGGGACAATTCCCATCTAACCCATGCTAGCGTGGAAGATAGATGTTAAACGATGATGATGATGATGATAAACTTTTAATAGATATTTTTGGTATCCTTTCGAATATTTACTATATAGGTGGGTGGTGGAAATTTTTTCCATGTGAAAATGGGTGATGAAGCAAAATATGTACAGAACACCTGTTTATAGACTGTGCCATTTTATACTGATGCCCAGCACTAGGGAGGTTGTCATGTCTTTGTCACAACTAACTATGGCTATTTATCTCCTTATAATATATAACCAGCAATTTCTTTGTTTGTCTGTCTGTCCGACAGTGGAAACACGTGCGCGCGTGCGAATGTTTTTTGCGCACGCGTAGAGAGAGAGTGAGAGTGAAAGAAAGAGACAGACTATAAGAGCGGGATAGCAGAAGGGAGAGAGGGGGGAATTGAGGAGTGCTACAGAAACATATATACATTTCTGTCTGTGTGTAATATATATATATATATATACACACAGAAATATATATATATACACACAGAAATATATATACATTTCTGTGTGTGTAATATATATATATATACACACACAGAAATATATATACATTTCTGTGTGTGTAATATATATATATATATATATATATATATATATATATATATATATATATGCACTAGATAGAGGAAACTATAGAGGTATAAAGTTGATGGACCAGGTCATGAAAGTAACAGAAAGAGTTATAGCACAGCTGATTAGGGACCGGGTGAATATAGACGAGATGCAATTTGGGTTTGTTCCAGGGAAAGGCACCACTGATGCGCTCTTCCTTGTGAGGCAATTACAGGAAAAGTACCTAGCTAAAAGTAAGCCACTCTACTTGGCATTTGTCGACCTTGAGAAAGCCTTTGACAGAGTTCCACGTGCAGTAATCTGGTGGGCTCTTAGAAAACTAGGAGTAGATGAATGGCTTGTGAAAGCGGTACAAGCCATGTATAGGGGAGCAGTCAGCAAAGTTAGGATTGGCAATGAGTATAGCGAGGAATTTAGCGTACAGGTTGGGGTCCACCAGGGCTCTGTTCTTAGCCCTCTCCTGTTCATCATAGTCCTGCAGGCAATAACGGAGGAGTTTAAGACCGGATGCCCATGGGAACTCCTGTATGCTGATGACCTCGCACTCATAGCTGAATCTATGGTAGAACTAGAGAATAAATTCCAAACCTGGAAGCAGGGACTAGAGAGAAAGGGCCTCAAAGTCAACATGACAAAGACTAAGGTCCTTATAAGTAGACGAGAAAACAGAACCCAGATCCCCTCAGGGAAATGGCCTTGCTCAGTATGTAGGAAAGGTGTAGGTAGGAACTCCATTCTTTGCCCCAAATGCAAACAATGGGTACACAAGAGATGTAGCGGGATCTCAGGAAGCTTAATTAAGAATGTAGGATTCACATGCAGCAGCTGTGCTGAAACAGCAAGCAAACAGCCACAGGAAACAAGTACCACCAATCTCTGGGAGGGCCCTGTAGAAACAGTAGACAGCTTCTGCTACCTAGGTGACCGAATTAGCAACGGAGGTGGGTGCTCAGAAAGTACAATAACTAGGGTAAGAACGGGATGGAAGAAGTTTAGGGAACTACTACCACTGCTAGCTGCAAAAGGCTTCTCCCTCAGAATGAAAGGCAGACTGTATGATGCGTGTATCCGAACAGCGATGTTGCATGGTAGTGAGACCTGGGCGCTGAAGGTGGAAGACTTACGTAGATTAGAGAGAAACGAAGCCTGCATGCTCCGATGGATGTGTAACAGTAATATACGTGAACGACAAAGCATAAATGAATTGAGAGAGAGACTGAGCATAAGAGGAATCAAATGCTGCGTGCAGGAGAGGCGGTTACGCTGGTATGGGCATGTGATGCGTATGAAGGATGACAGCTGCATAAAAAGGTGCAGAGCACTAGAAGTTGATGGAAACCGCGGAGTGGGGAGACCCAAGATGACTTGGGATGAGGTGATAAAAGAGCCGACCTTACCCAACTACACCTCTCAAAGTCAATGACACACGACCGTGACTTCTGGCGTCACGCAGTAATACAGGGTACCCGACCTCCCATGGGTACATGCTGAAGCATATAAACAATATGCCCCCCCCCCCCACCGCAAGGTGGTCGTGGAGGTGCCACGGCAAAAAAGCACCCAGCCCACACTGTAAAGTGGACGTGTAGGCGCCACGAAAAAGCACCCAGCACTCACTGTAAATGAGGTTGGTGTTAGGAAGGGCATCCAGCTGTAGAAATCAAGCCAGATCAGTTCCTGTATGAGCAAGGCATGGTCAGCCGACCAGACACTGCCCACAACAGGACAACCCGTCTAACCCATGCTAGCGTGGAAGAACGGACGTAAAACGGTGATGATGATGATGATGATGATGATATATATATACACACACAGAAATATATATGCATTTCTGTGTGTGTATATATATATATATATTACACACACAGAAACTAGATTTGCTAGCAGAAAACCGCCCACCGGTTGGTTTTCTGCTAGTCTATATATATAAAACAGAGGATGTCTGTCTGTGTGTGTATCTGTGAGTTTGAATCCCTAAAACTCGAGAAGTACCCAACTGATTTTTTTCAAACTTTACATGTGTATTACTTATGTTTCAGGGAGTGTTATGCACATAAAAAATTCAATTTTTTTATCCCCTAGGACCCACATTTTTTCAGCTTTTTAGGGGTTTTTTGAGGCATTACGTCAAACCGATTTCCTTGAAATTGTAACTATGTATTAGTCAGTTTCTTCTTCATACAGTGAACAAAGAAAATCCAACTTTTTTATGGCATTAGGTGAAAAACTTCATTTTTTCAGCTTTTTAGGGCTTTTTTGAGGCATTACATCTAGTCGATTTTCCTGAAATTTCAAGGTATATTATGCATATAAAAAAAAATTCATTTTCTTGATCCCCTAGGGCCCGCATTAGATGAAAACCTGCATTTTTCCTGCTTCATCTAGGAAAATCTTAAAGATTACCCAACCAGCAGAGTATTCGGTTTATTTTCTTTACATATTGTCCAGGCATGCAGTTTTTTCCACGATTAGGTCTGTTGGCGGCCCGCGTTCCAAATTACCTTATCCCGTGCGACGCCGGGTACCACTTGATAAAATTTAATAAAATGTAAAATATTCATGAATATCTTTATGCATTTCACAAACATGTTTCTAATACAGTATACTCTATTTCAATTAATTAATGAAGAATTTTGAAGAATTTACTAAAATTATTATTTATTAAAATCATAATTTAACATATGGTTCTGATATATAATTATGTCGAAGATTTTAATTTACATAGGAACTGATAGAAGAAGGTTGTGAGGGGGTTAAAATCAAAAGAGTTAAATTAAGTCTACAATAGACTAGCAT
>OZ024754.1:12564108-12574108 GCA_964016885.1 Eledone cirrhosa | reverse complement strand
TAATATATCCTAGCTTGAGATCAAATAGTCTGAGTTTATCCTAGCTTGATATCAAATAGTCTGAGTTTATCCTAGCTTGATATCAAATAGTCTGAGTTTATCCTAGCTTGATATCAAATAGTCTGAGTTTATCCTAGCTTGATATTAAATAGTCTGAGTTTATCCTAGCTTGATATCAAATAGTCTGAGTTTATCCTAGCTTGATATCAAATAGTCTGAGTTTATCCTAGCTTGATATCAAATAGTCTGAGTTTATCCTAGCTTGATATCAAATAGTCTGAGTTTATCCTAGCTTGATATCAAATAGTCTGAGTTTATCCTAGCTTGATATCAAATAGTCTGAGTTCCTATTGTCAGGCCTTCAACATAAATGCCCCTCTGTGGGATTAGCTGCAAAGCAATTTATCTGACACTCTAGCGATTCTGCCAATCCACTACACTTGTGGATGGGCCTATAAGATATGTACCAGTCATGTACTAGTGCTGTTATATTCAACTAGAGGATGGCAGTGGATTGGCAGTATTGGTAGAGGGTCGGACGCCATGCTTTCCAGCATAGTTACGTCCCTTTACGATCTGAGTTCAAATCCCGCCGAGGTTGACTTTGCCTTTCATCCTTACGGGGTCGATAAAATAAAGTACCAGTAATGCACTGGGTAATTTGCTGGCCTTGTGCCTAAAGTAGAAACAGTTATATTCAACTAGAGGAGTAAGCCTTAATAAAAATCCTGCTTGTCTCATAGTAAGCAATAGCTAACGCAGCAATCATTAGTTTAATTAGATGACCACAGTGTTGTGAACTCTTGTGGCTTCACAGATGATCAATTATTAATTCGACAATGTTTTGGCAGAACTGCGTCAGTTAATGGGAAAATCTATGAGTGTGCAGGTGTGGAAAGCCACTTATATACTTGCCATTAGAAAAAGAAAATGCTTCATCTTCAATGGAGGGAGGACTCAAGAAAAAGAAGTAACCTCCTTCCAAAACTGTGACCTTATCTCTAAGCTTAAAGCCATTATCTATATTTTCACATTTCTAAGGATTCTAATATAATAAAATAGAAGAGCTTGTTACACTGATCCGAGAGAATTTCTCAAACTGTAATACACAGAAATTAATGTAATTATTAACTGCACATCTGCTCCCTAATACATCTTCTCCCTAATACAGTTATCAGCTGTACATAGTGTTTAGTCGTAGAATGGGTGGATCACAAGAGTTAGATATAACTAAAGAACTGAAGGATTCCAACAAAGGAGGCAGCAATAGAGAAAATGATTTAATTAGTGACTCATACCTACCCATTTTTATCATTTACCTAAAATACAGATATATCCTCTTATTGTCTTAGAGTAGCAAACATGAAGCAAATCTGAATTAGGAATCTTCTTTCTAAATAGTGTTTTCTTTTTATGATTTTATAACACTTTTACCTGTTTCAGCTGTCTGACTGAGACCATGCTGAGGCACCGCCTATATTTATATATGTACATAGAATGTGGTTGTGTAGGTGACACGACAAAAAACACCCAGTCCACACAGTAAAGTGGTCATGTAGGTGTCACGATAAAAAGCACCCAGCCCACACTGTAAAGTGATCATGTATGTGTCACAACAAAAAGCACCCAGCCCACACTGTAAAGTGGTCATGTAGGTGTCATGAGAAAAAGCACCCAGCCCACACTGTAAAGTGGTCATGTAGGTGTCACAACAAAATGCACCCAGGTCATACTGTAAAGTGGTCATGTAGGTGTCATGAGAAAAAGCACCCAGTCCACACAGTAAAGTGGTCATGTAGGTGTCATGAGAAAAAGCACCCAGCCCACACTGTAAAGTGGTCATGTAGGTGTCACAACAAAATGCACCCAGGTCATACTGTAAAGTGGTCATGTAGGTGTCACAACAAAAAGCACCCAGCCCACACTGTAAAGTGGTCATGTAGGTGTCACAACAAAAAGTACCCAGTCCACACTGTAAAGTGGTCATGTAGGTGTCATGAGAAAAAGCACCCAGCCCACACTGTAAAGTGGTCATGTAGGTGTCACAACAAAAGGCACCCAGCCCACACTGTAAAGTGGTCATGTAGGTGTCACAACAAAAAGCACCCAGTCCACACAGTAAAGTGGTCATGTAGGTGTCATGAGAAAAAGCACCCAGCCCACACTGTAAAGTGGTCATGTAGGTGTCACAACAAAAAGCACCCAGTCCACACAGTAAAGTGGTCATGTAGGTGTCATGAGAAAAAGCACCTAGCCCACACTGTAAAGTGGTCATGTAGGTGTCACAACAAAATGCACCCAGCTCACACTGTAAAGTGGTCATGTAGGTGTCACAACAAAAAGCACCCAGTCCACACTGTAAAGTGGTCATGTAGGTGTCACAACAAAAAGCACCCAGCCCACACTGTAAAGTGGTCATGTAGGTGTCACAACAAAAAGCACCCAGCCCACACTGTAAAGTGGTCATGTAGGTGTCACAACAAAAAGCACCCAGTCCACACTGTAAAGTGGTCATGTAGGTGTCACAACAAAAAGCACCCAGTCCACACTGTAAAGTGGTCATGTAGGTGTCATGAGAAAAAGCACCCAGTCCACACTGTAAAGTGGTCATGTAGGTGTCATGAGAAAAAGCACCCAGTCCACACAGTAAAGTGGTCATGTAGGTGTCATGAGAAAAAGCACCCAGCCCACACTGTAAAGTGGTCATGTAGGTGTCACAACAAAATGCACCCAGCCCACACTGTAAAGTGGTCATGTAGGTGTCACAACAAAAAGCACCCAGTCCACACTGTAAAGTGGTCATGTAGGTGTCACAACAAAAAGCACCCAGTCCACACTGTAAAGTGGTCATGTAGGTGTCATGAGAAAAAGCATCCAGTCCACACTGTAAAGTGGTCATGTAGGTGTCACAACAAAAAGCACCCAGTCCACACTGTAAAGTGGTCATGTAGGTGTCACAACAAAAAGCACCCAGTCCACACTGTAAAGTGGTCATGTAGGTGTCATGAGAAAAAGCATCCAGTCCACACTGTAAAGTGGTCATGTAGGTGTCACAACAAAAAGCACCCAGTCCACACTGTAAAGTGGTCATGTAGGTGTCACAACAAAAAGCACCCAGTCCACACTGTAAAGTGGTCATGTAGGTGTCACAACAAAAAGCACCCAGTCCACACTGTAAAGTGGTCATGTAGGTGTCACAACAAAAAGCACCCAGTCCACACTGTAAAGTGGTCATGTAGGTGTCATGAGAAAAAGCATCCAGTCCACACTGTAAAGTGGTCATGTAGGTGTCACAACAAAAAGCACCCAGTCCACACTGTAAAGTGGTCATGTAGGTGTCACAACAAAAAGCACCCAGTCCACACTGTAAAGTGGTCATGTAGGTGTCACAACAAAAAGCACCCAGTCCACACTGTAAAGTGGTCATGTAGGTGTCACAACAAAAAGCACCCAGTCCACACTGTAAAGTGGTCATGTAGGTGTCATGAGAAAAAGCATCCAGTCCACACTGTAAAGTGGTCATGTAGGTGTCACAACAAAAAGCACCCAGTCCACACTGTAAAGTGGTCATGTAGGTGTCACAACAAAAAGCACCCAGTCCACACTGTAAAGTGGTCATGTAGGTGTCACAACAAAAAGCACCCAGTCCACACTGTAAAGTGGTCATGTAGGTGTCACAACAAAAAGCACCCAGTCCACACTGTAAAGTGGTCATGTAGGTGTCATGAGAAAAAGCATCCAGTCCACACTGTAAAGTGGTCATGTAGGTGTCACAACAAAAAGCACCCAGTCCACACTGTAAAGTGGTCATGTAGGTGTCACAACAAAAAGCACCCAGTCCACACTGTAAAGTGGTCATGTAGGTGTCACAACAAAAAGCACCCAGTCCACACTGTAAAGTGGTCATGTAGGTGTCACAACAAAAAGCACCCAGTCCACACTGTAAAGTGGTCATGTAGGTGTCATGAGAAAAAGCATCCAGTCCACACTGTAAAGTGGTCATGTAGGTGTCACAACAAAAAGCACCCAGTCCACACTGTAAAGTGGTCATGTAGGTGTCACAACAAAAAGCACCCAGTCCACACTGTAAAGTGGTCATGTAGGTGTCACAACAAAAAGCACCCAGTCCACACTGTAAAGTGGTCATGTAGGTGTCACAACAAAAAGCACCCAGTCCACACTGTAAAGTGGTCATGTAGGTGTCACAACAAAAAGCACCCAGTCCACACTGTAAAGTGGTCATGTAGGTGTCACAACAAAAAGCACCCAGTCCACACTGTAAAGTGGTCATGTAGGTGCCATGAGAAAAAGCATCCAGTCCACACTGTAAAGTGGTCATGTAGGTGTCACAACAAAAAGCACCCAGTCCACACTGTAAAGTGGTCATGTAGGTGTCACAACAAAAAGCACCCAGTCCACACTGTAAAGTGGTCATGTAGGTGTCACAACAAAAAGCACCCAGTCCACACTGTAAAGTGGTCATGTAGGTGTCACAACAAAAAGCACCCAGTCCACACTGTAAAGTGGTCATGTAGGTGTCACAACAAAAAGCACCCAGTCCACACTGTAAAGTGGTCATGTAGGTGTCACAACAAAAAGCACCCAGTCCACACTGTAAAGTGGTCATGTAGGTGTCATGAGAAAAAGCATCCAGTCCACACTGTAAAGTGGTCATGTAGGTGTCACAACAAAAAGCACCCAGTCCACACTGTAAAGTGGTCATGTAGGTGTCACAACAAAAAGCACCCAGCCCACACTGTAAAGTGGTCATGTAGGTGTCATGAGAAAAAGCACCCAGCCCACACTGTAAAGTGGTCATGTAGGTGTCACAACAAAAAGCACCCAGTCCACACTGTAAAGTGGTCATGTAGGCATCACAACAAAAAGCACCCAGTCCACACTGTAAAGTGGTCATGTAGGTGTCACAACAAAAAGCACCCAGTCCACACTGTAAAGTGGTCATGTAGGTGTCACAACAAAAAGCACCCAGTCCACACTGTAAAGTGTTTGTGTAGGTATCACAACAAAAAGCACCCAGTCCATACTGTAAAGTGGTCATGTAGGTGTCACAACAAAAAGTACCCAGTCCACACTGTAAAGTGGTCATGTAGGTGTCACAACAAAAAGCACCCAGTCCACACTGTAAAGTGTTTGTGTAGGCATCACAACAAAAAGCACCCAGTCCACACTGTAAAGTGGTCATGTAGGTGTCACAACAAAAAGCACCCAGTCCATACTGTAAAGTGGTCATGTAGGTGTCACAACAAAAAGCACCCAGTCCACACTGTAAAGTGTTTGTGTAGGCATCACAACAAAAAGCACCCAGTCCATACTGTAAAGTGGTCATCTAGGTGTCACAACAAAAAGTACCCAGTCCACACTGTAAAGTGGTCATGTAGGTGTCACAACAAAAAGCACCCAGTCCACACTGTAAAGTGGTCATGTAGGCGTCATGAGAAAAAGCACCTAGCACTCACTGTAAATGAGGTTTGCATTAGGAAGGGCATCCAGCTGTAGAAACCAAGCCAAAATCAGTTCTGTATGAGCAAGGCATGATCACCTGACCTAGCATTGCCTACAACAGAACAATTCATTTAACCCATGCTAGTGTAGAAAATGAACGTAAAACAGTAATGATGATGATGATGATGATATAAATATATGTATATATATACATACATACATATATATATATATATATATATATATATACATATATATATATATATATATATATATATATACATATATATATATATATATATATAAAAAAAAATATATATATATATATATATATATATATATATATATATATATATATATATATATATATATATATATATATCTCCAAGGGTTTATCATCCCACTGTTTAAACTCACACAATTTCTTTGATTTTATGCAACATTGTACAAATGTTTATGTTTCTGCTGTCAATTCTGTAAACATCCCCAAAAGTTAAACATTATTCATGTAATTCAAATTTCTAAATCAATTTCTTGCAAATATTTATTTAATTTTATTTTGCATACTTTAATTAAAGTTTATTATTATCATTTTTTTGGTATTTTGCCAGTTCTTTTAAGACATATTTTACTACAGAACAAAATTGAATTCTAACCAATAATAGTAATGTCACAAAAATAATATTTCTTTATTTTTGCTTCAATGGCATAAAAAGGAAAACCATTAACAACAAACAAATATTGGAGAGCAGAAAATTAATATGTAGAATATGACAATGATTAAAATATGTGTGGAATATATGAAAATATTAATATAATAAAATATATAGCAATCAATAACTATTTCTATGAATGAAGAGAGAAACAAAAAGAAGGTTAAAGAAAAAGCAGGCCAACTTGAAATCACATTTGACCTCAACAACCTTTTTTCTTGATATGATCAAACTAGAATGTAGTGGATTGAATTGGAATTTTCAGATGTTAGAAGCAACAAATTTCAGAAAAAGCTTCTTCTCCCAGGAAAACAACTTTCGTGTGCATAATTTCAGGGCTATCATTAGATATTCATCTGATTGTATGGATGTGTGTGTGTGTGTACCCATAATTATTGATGGAGTCATAAGGGCTGACATAGTGATATTCAGTCTATCATGGGCATTTTAAAAACCTGATGGAGCCCATCCCCCTCTCTTGGAGAGACAGAGTGATAGAGAGGAAGTTTGAAAGAGATATAGAGGAAAAAGCAGTATAGATGTGCACTGATACTTTCTTATCGACCCCAAAAGAATGCAAGACAATGTTGACTACAGAGAGTTGGAAAACATACCATTACCTTAAATATGATTTCTAGTATAGACACAAGACCAGTAATTTGGGGTGGGGGGAAAGCCAATTAAATTGATCCCAGTGCATCACTGGTACTTTATTTTATCAACCCCATAAGGACTAACGGCAAAGTTAACCTCGGTGGGATTTGAATTCAGACCATAAAGGTGTAACTCTATGTAACTCTATGCTGCAAAGCATTGCGTCTGATGCTCTACCAATACTGCCAATCCACAGTCCACCACTACTTTAAATATGGAAGGAGACAATAGATGATGCAGTCCTACATATATTATTTTTGAAATAGGAGGGATAGACTGTTTGAATGTCCTCCTTCCTCATAGGTTTGCTCAATCATTCACCTGGGGATAAATAACAAAAATGACGACCACAATACTTTTTTCAATGTTTTCAGCATTAATCTTAAATCCATTTTCACATATTCACCCACATCCTGAGAAAATAAGCTCTTCGAATTGAATTTGTTGTTGTTCTTATTACTGCAAGCGATATATATTCTGATGCAGCTATTTTTGTATCACGTTTGTAGGTGGAATTATTCCAACTTGTATTGTTACCTTTATTTCTTCTCCATTTGTTGCCATTGCTGTTGTTAATAGTTTTATTTTAGTGCCACTATTACTACTACTACTACTACTGCTACTACTACTGCTACTGCAGCAGTAATTGTTATTGCCATTAATTTGCAAAAAGACCAGCACAAACATCTGTCATTTTTACAAATGTTTTATGATGCCTGACAGTATCCTTGTCACCTAAGGTGATATTAAATTATGAATTTTGCCATACATTAATCAACAAATTAAACCGACATTACAGAGATGGGTGATACCAAAGTAATAAATAGACCTTGAATTCATGCAAAAAATAGGCTTTGCAAATCCACTTTCAAGAAAGAAACCTTCTTCAATACAACTCCCACCACCACAACCACCACCACCACCACCAAAACCAATATCACCACCACCACCGCAACCACCACTACCACCACCAAAACCAACACCTATGCATTTATTGACATGTCAATTACAAAACAAAAATAAAACCTTTGCTAACAAGGAAAGTAGATGTTAAATTATGGTGGTGATGATGATGGTGATGATAACGATGATTGTGATGATGGTAATGATGGTGATGGTGGTGATGATGATGGTGATGGTGATGGAGGTGATGATGGTGGTAACCTACAAGAAAGATAAAGTGAAACAGTAGACTACCAAGATTCTAGCAATGATCTACATCAGTAAACAGCCACGAGGAAAGACAGGGGAGGGGGTTATTTCACAGAGGAACCTTTATCAGATAACGAAAATATTGATTTCTGAACTAGGCTCAAAGCCTTTAACAGGGATGGGGTAAAAAGGAAATAAGATAAACCCAATTTTTGATGAGTAATTATTATTTTAGAAATACTCAAAGGAAAGAAAAACAAAATTGACCTTGGTGGGATTTGAACTCAGAATATAAAGGGATGTAACCGAAATACCATAAGATGTTTTGTCTGTTGCTATATTGGATTTAGCTTCAATGACTGTGAAATACCTTAACCTTAAGTCAAAGAAAGCCTTATGATTGAACTTTCATCCAATACTTTTAATAATTGTTTCTACTTTTGGCACAAGGCCAGCAATTACCCAGTACATTACTGGTACTTTATTTTATCCACCCCCCGTAAGGATGAAAGGCAAAGTTAACCTCGGCAGGATTTGAACTCAGACTGTAAAGGGACGTAACTATGCTAGAAAGCATGGCGTCCAACCCTCTACCGATACTGCCAAATGATTTCTACTATAGGCACAAACCCAGCAATTTGAAGGGGAGGGGAAAGTCGATTAAAACGACCCAGTACTTAACTGGTACTTTATTTTATTAACCCCAGAACAGTGATAGTCATAGTTGCGCTCAGTAGATTTAAATTCAGATTGTAAAGAGTAGGACAAATATTGCAAAGTACTTTGTGCAATGCTTTAATGATTTTGGCAATCCAGTAATAATAATAATTCTTGGTGAAGATGATGATTATTATGAAAATGATGTTTTTGTTCATAAACCATACAGAAGTTGAAATAAAAAATAAATGAAAATATTTGAAGATGGGCAGCAAATAACAAATATAAAAAAATAATAGCAACAGTAAAAAATATATAAATAAATTTAAAGAAAATCCTTAGTCCTGCCTGTATATAAAAAATGTGTGTATATGTGCCCGTGTCTCTGTGTGTGTGTACCCATATGTGTGTTCGTGTGCGCCCGTGTGTGTACATATTCTTCTGTTTGTTTGTGCGTGTCAGTATAGTTGTATTTTAATAATGCCTAGAGTAAACATTTCATGCCTCATTAATTCTGTTGACCTTAACCATCTACTGGAAATGTTAGTGGCATTCAATGAATGCAGAGAAGTAGAAAATGTTGAATGGTTCAACTTTTTATTTTGGACATAATTGTGTGTGCAATTTTCTTGTTGAAATATTCAGCTAGCCAGTATTGTTTAAACCGTTGAAATGTTAAAGCCAAGATTTCTTCAACACTATTGGCTTCATTGGCTTTTGGGGTTTGATATTGTTAGAATGTTTGGTTTAGCTTCCTTCAATGCCATTGTGGAGGTTTTGTTATAGTTGTTGGACAAAATATATTCACACATTTCAGAATGCCAAATAAAACGAAAATTTTCTTTGTCGTTTAACTTATGAAATTTTGTATAATCATTTGCATGAATGGTTTGTGTGCGTATGTTTTGTTTTTGTTGTTAGACCTCCACAGTTTATCAATGGTGTGTGTTCCAGTTGATTCAATCAACATAACAGCCTTCTTGTGAAATTATTGAAACTAGAACTGTTCCATTCGTATAAAATCATCAATGATTTCATACGAATGAAACAGTTCTAGTCTTGTAGAAGCCATTACTATATTAAATTTCATTGTTCTCGCTCTACTTGTGTATTGAGTACCTTATTTACTGTGATTGCCCTCAATGTGTCAAGTGACTGAGCACCCATAACATAATCTTTAGGAAGATGCAGTATGACACAGTGGGTGATAACACTACCCCCACCCAACATCTTAACCCTTTAACATTTACATCACTCTATATATACTATTGTATTTTTGTGGTTAGGCCTTTACCTTACATAATTATCTCGCATAATATCGAATCTATGAGATTTTGATGTTATTTATTTTGAGAACAATA
>OZ024754.1:12556608-12561608 GCA_964016885.1 Eledone cirrhosa | reverse complement strand
TGTGTGTGTATGTGTGTATGTGTATATGTGTGAGACAGTGTGTGTTGGTATATGTGTGTATGTGTGTATGTGTATATGTGTGAGACAGTATGTATTGGTATGTGTGTGTGTATGTGTGGTGGTGGTGAAAGGGGAGATAAACATGTAAAAAAGATGACAAGCAGTTAAAGGTCACATCAGAGATTTAAAGAAAAGAAATCAATAAAAAATGTATATAATAACATGAAGGAATCAATAAAAAATGTATATAATAACATGGAGAAATCAATAATTAAATAAAAGATATTTCTTGTAGTTTTGGTGAGGACCAGAAGCTTTCTGATGTCATGGCTACTTTGTAGAGGTTAGGATTGTAAATGTCATCTGTTATACATGGTAGTGTGTTATACATGGTAGTGTGTTATACATAGTAGTGTGTCTATACATGGTAGTGTGTTATAGATGGTAGTGTGTTATACATGGTAGTGTGTTATACATGGTAGTGTTATACATAGTAGTGTGTCTATACATGATAGTGTGTTATACATGGTAGTGTGTTATACATGGTAGTGTGTTATACATGGTAGTGTGTTATACATGGTAGTGTGTTATATATAGTAGTGTGTTATACATGGTAGTGTTATACATGGTAGTGTGTTATACATGGTAGTGTTATACATGGTAGTGTGTGTGTGTGTTATACATGGTATTATGTGTGTGTGTGTGCCTGTGTTACACCAGTTATGGTTTAATATGGAAATTTAATATAGAAATGGCTTCTACAGTACTACAACTGTTTCATTTGTATGATATCATTGATAATTTCATATGAATGAAACAGTTCTAGTCCTGTAGAAGGCATTTCTATATAACATAAGAAATATATCTGATGAGAGCGCACCAAGATTGGCTTGGTTGCCCTTAAAATATATATAATGAAATAATTATGGTTTTATAAATATAGTTTCCATTTATTAATATATTGAATATTTACTCCAGTAAACTGTTGAGTGCTCTATATCAGTTATAAACTTTTAAGTTTGTTGGAATCCCAACAAATTAAATATAACTTCTACATATATATATAGTGAAATAAGATAGCAAGGATGTTTGGTTACTCCTTGATTATGTTTATTGGTCGGTGACACGTGTTTCGCCACTGATCAGCTCAAGGTTTGATCTGTATCGATCTGACCTGACTCGGTAATCCGCAGCTCGTCAGACCCCTTGTAATGTTAATGGAAAAATAAACGTAGTGAAGGAGTAACCAATCGTCCTTGTTATCTTATTTCACTATAATACACTCTGTCTAGCTCTACACCTCGACACTGAAGTGAATCTAAACATTGAGTACCTCACCCGAGTGAACCTACAGTAACTCCAAGTTACACTCCCTAGATATATATATATATATATATATATATATATAATATATAAGATCAAAAGATGGTTAAATGAGTTCCATGTATTTTATTATGCGCATTTCAAAAACAAATATCATCATGCAATAACATTTGTGTTTTCATCAGATAAAATAGGAGGACATGATATGAAGGTTAAAAACACTTGTGGATAGTGCAGTTTTAAATCAACATATCTTATATATTATGTATACTCCAGTCCTACAAACTGTAGAGTGCTTCTTATCCGATATCTGCATTGCTTTATTGTACTACAATAAAACTCACCTCATACATATATACATATATATATATTATATGGAAATATTAAAACAATGAAATTAAACAAAAAACGGTTAATTCATAGTAAAACTCATTATTTTACGATCGTTTCTGGGGGGTAGTTCCCCATATGTCCATTCAATTATTGATCTATGTAAAATATATTACAAAATATCATAATAAGAAAATATACATATGTCTTCACTACCCACCGTCTTCAGAACGATCGTAAAATAATGAGTTTTACTATGAATTAACCGTTTTTTGTTTAATTTCATTGTTTTAATATTTCTATTTTTGACTCTGCATCCAATGAATTATATCGTTGAAAATTTTGTATTTTAAACTTTGCTCCACGACATCTTCTACATACGGATTACATTGAGTTCTTCATACGGTTTAGACCCTACCATTGATTGGTGGATTTATCTGTGTATATCATATGTATATGTCTCACATATATACCAACACACACTCAGTCTCACACACACACACAAACACACATTGAAAAACACACACCTACACAAACATATATGCAAACACATGTACACAAGAACACAACTACAAGCTCAGAAAGACACAAACCCACACATGATGATGGTGAGGAGTGATGATGTTGGTTATAGTGATGATGATGGTGGTCATGATGATGATAGTGGTGATGGTGATGTTGGTGATGATTGGTGATTGTGGTGGTGATGGTGATGATTGTGGTGGTGATGGTGATGATGGTGATTGTGGTGGTGATGGTGATGATTGTGGTGGTGCTGGTGATGATGGTAGTGATGGTGGTGGTGATGATGGTAGTGATGGTGGTGATTGTGATGGTGGTGGTGATGGTGGTGATGATGGTGTTTGTAGTAGTGATGGTGTTGATGATGGTGGTGGGGATGGAGATAGTGACGGTGGTGATGGGGATAGTGACGGTGGTGATGGGGATGGAGATAGTGACGGTGGTGGTGGGGATGGAGAGAGTGACTACAGCCTGTGGCTTTGCTGGACATAATGGTCAATGGAGGAAATAGAAATTGTTGCCAGGTAAAGAACAGGTGTTAGAGAGAAGAAGGGGGTGGGTGAGGGTAGGGAGAGAGAGAGAGAGAGTGAGTGATGGGGAAGGGTGGAGGAGAGATGAAGAGGAGATATATAGAGAGAGAGGGAGGTGATGAAAGTAGGAAGGAATAGAGAGAGGGAGAGAGAAAGGTAAAGCAAGATGGAGCATAGGGATGGAGAGAGAGAGAGAGAGAGAGAGAGAGAGGGAGAGAGAATGAAAGAATGAAAGAATGAGAATGAAAAAATGAGAGAAAGATAGAAATGAAAGGCTGATGTCTTTCTTAATGAACATTTGGCTCTGGGATAGAAGAAGAAGAAGGAGAAGGAGGAGAAGGAGAAGAAGAAGAAGAAGGGGGAGAAGAAGAAGAAGAAGAAGGGGGGGAGAAGAAGAAGAAGAAGAAGAAGAAGAAGAAGAAGAAGGGGAGGGGGGGGGGAAGAAGAAGAAGGGGGAGAGGGAGAAGAAGAAGAAGAAGAAATTTGTAAGATTCTATAAACATAAGAGAAAGAAAAGGATGGAAGTGTTGGTGAAAGAAACAGGCAAAATAATATTTCTAGAGAGCTTTTAATGGCTGACACCCAGACAACAGCTTGATGTGTAGACACAATCAATTAGATATGACTATATATCAATATATATATATATATATATATATCAATATATATATATATATTGATATATATGATTGGGTGATTGATGTAGTTGATATTATATTGTGATATTGTGATCTTAAACTATGTAATAAACGTAACGAACAATACATCATGGTTACAGGTTGTAGGTAATAGCTATCTTCCTCAATCTAAGTTACACAATGAAAATATTCACATACATACATACATACATACATACATACATGATGATGGCTGCCCCCTCGTCATCGAGTATGGCCATTGCACGAGAAAAAAAAAATAAACAATAATAATAATTGTTTCTACTTTTGGCACAATGCCAGCAATTATCCCAGTACATTACTGGTACTTTATTTTTTCGACCCTGTAAGGATGAAAGGCAAAGTTAACCTCGGCGGGATTTGAACTCAGATCATAAAGGGCCGTAACTCTGCTGCAAAGCATGGCGTCTGACCCTCTACCGATACTGCCAATCCACAATAACCCATAAGAGTGAGAGGTAAGTGGGAGGTAAAAAGGATTTGGAACTGCCATGAAGTCAAAGTGGTCCCGATTGTCATAGGCGCACTAGGTACTATCTCTATAAGTTTCCAGGGATGGTTAAAGAAAATTGGCCCTGACCCGCTTTTTGGAGCATTTCAAAAGGCATGCTTGCTGGGAACAGCAAGAACCCTCCGATACGTCCTGAATATCTGAGGCTGCAGGTAGTGGCTTGATATTCATTTCAACAAACTTTCCAGTTAAATAACATCAATGACTGAGACTCAAAGAATAATAATAACAACAATAATAATAACGACAACAACAACAATAATAATATACATATATATATATATAGTTTTAATATAGATAAGATTCTACAGGACTAGAACTGTTTCATTCTTTAGAAATCATCAGGAGATTCCTGATGATTTCTAAAGAATGAAACAGTTCTAGTCCTGTAGAATCTCATCTATATTAAAACTTTTATACTCTGCAATGTATTGAGTACCTTACTTACTGTGGTTACCTCCGATTCAACCCGGAATAACGTATATATATATATATATATATATATATACACACACACGCACACACATAAACATATCTACACACACACACACGATACATACATACATACATTCACATAAGATTTCATACATATAAATACATTACAGACATATCCACATATAAATACAAATATACATACATATATGGGGAGTTCCGAGGCCATAGTATCTAGAATAAGGACGGGTTGGAAGAAGTTTAGGGAGCTGCTAACTCTGCTGACAAAGAAGGGTTTCTCCCTGCGTACGAAGGGCTGGTTATATGATGCCTGTGTAAGGACTAGAACTGTTTCATTCGAAGGAAATCATCAGGAATATACATACATATGGTGGCTGCCAACTCGTTTTCGAGTACGGCCACTACCTTATATCCATGTAGGAGAACCCCTACTGATGCGCTAAACGAGTGTGACTTTTCAGTCCAGCCAGCGACTTGAAAACTCGGGTACAAACACTACACTTGTGACAATTATTGACACTTAGTGCTGGGCCCATGGTACCATGTCACGACAAGTGCAGAGAGATCTCCAGATATAAAGCAATGCCTGTGCCGTGAAGCTTTTATAGTGAGCAAAGGCACTGCACAAAGCCAGTCCCACTCTCTTAACCAAGA
>OZ024754.1:12536608-12554108 GCA_964016885.1 Eledone cirrhosa | reverse complement strand
ATTTTTCTATGAATTCAAATATACTCATGCTTCGTCTTGATCGGAGATAACTCCCTTCTAACCCTTGCTAGCATGGGAAAATGGACGTTAAACGAAGATATGAGGTTGGTGTTAGGAAGGACATCCAGCTGTAGAAATCAAGCCAAATCAGTTCCTGTATGAGCAAGGCATGGTCAGCCGACCAGACACTGCCCACAACAGGACAACCCGTTTAACCCATGCTAGCGTGGAAGAACGGACGTAAAACGGTGATGATGATGATGATGATGATATATATATATATATATATGTGTGTGTGTGTGTATATGTATATATATACATATAATTATATATGTGCATTTATATATACATGACTATATATATGTGTGTGTATATGTATATGTACATATATATATACATATATATACATATACTTGTATAGTTTTGGACACTGCGGAATGAAAAACAAAACCTGTCAAAAATGTTCTCATTTTTCTATGAATTCAAATATACTCATGCTTCGTCTTGATCAGAGATAACTCCCGTCTAACCCTTGCTAGCGTGGGAAAATGGACGTTAAACGAAGATGATGATGATATAAGTTCATTTATATGAATATATATATATATATGTGTGTG
This sequence comes from Eledone cirrhosa, assembly GCA_964016885.1. NCBI lineage: Eukaryota > Metazoa > Mollusca > Cephalopoda > Octopoda > Eledonidae > Eledone > Eledone cirrhosa. The sequence goes on along the minus strand of OZ024754.1, from coordinate 12,553,491 downwards.
TATATGTATATACGTATACATATAATTATATATGTGCATTTATATATACATGACTATATATATATGTGTGTGTGTATATGTATATGTACATATATATATACATATATATATACATATATATACTATCCTGATGGCCTCCAAAAACAACAGTCACTTTTTAAAGGGGTACGTCAATGTCTATTTATAAAACTGTTATATATTGTATTTTGTCTGATGAAGGCATACCATAATGTAACTTGGTATCCTTGAAATATATATAATGAAATAAATATGGTTTTATAAATATAGTTTCCATTTATTAATATCGTATATATATACATATATATGTTCATATATATACATATACTTGTATATATATATATACGTATAAATATATATATATATTGTATATATATATATATATACAATCAATACTATCTATAGCTTTCTTATCTATTGAGAATATAGACCTTATTCTCTAAAGTTTTGAAACTAAAATTTCTATTTCTATTTGTAGAGAGAATCACTTTATTATATATCCACAGAAATTCTACAATCTTCAGCACTTTTTGGCTACATTTCTTAGCTTCCCACTAGAAAACACTGTGGTGCTTTTGTCAGCATTTGCTATAGAATAGATGCTTGCTGCTTTAGCTTTTATCAAGAAAATAGCAAGAACTAAGTCACATATTGTTGAATTGCAATGTTCAGTTCAGACTATTAAAAATGTTGCCTGTTATTAGGATTGCACAGTTAGAATTTATTATTATTATTATGGATTGGCGGTGGATTGGCAGTATCGGTAGAGAGTCGGACACCATGCTTTGCAGAAAAGAGTTACGGCCATTTATGGTCAAAGTTCAAATCCCGCCGAGGTTAACTTTGCCTTTCATCCTTACGGGGGTCGATAAAATAAAGTACCAGTAATGTACTGGATAATTACTGGCCTTGTGACAAAAGTAGAAACAATTATGTTTGTATGTATAAGGGCGGCGGATTGGCAGCACCGGTAGAGGGTCGGATGCCATGCTTTGTAGCATAGAGTTACGGCCCTTTATGGACTGAGTTCAAATCCCGCCGGGGTTAACTTTGCCTTTCGTCCTTACGGGGTTGATAAAATAAAGTACCAGTAATACACTGGGTCATTACTGGCCTTGTGCCAAATGTAGAAACAATTATTATGTATTGGCAGTATCGGAAGAGGGTCGGATGCCATGCTTTCACGTATAGAGTTACAGCCCTTGCCATTCTGAGTTCAAATCCTGCTGAGGTTGACTTTGCCTTTCGTCCTTACGGGGTTGATAAAATAAAGTACCAGTAATGCACTGGGTAATTGCTGATCTTGTGCCAAAAGTAGAAACTATTATTATTTTTTTTTTTTTTTGTATTTTACTGGTTTTGGTTCAATAGATTGTGACCCCTCTTACAGACTACCTTCCAGAAATTTAGTCGATCTTATCAATCCCAGGCCTTAAGTTTTCAAGTCTCGTATTTATTTTATCTTTCACTTTTTATTGAAATGTTATAATAATAATAATGAAATGATTGTATACAGTGCTCAGGTGCACTACAACTCATCAAAGGTGCATGTATAGAACATAGAATAATGTACAAATGTCAGGAAAATGAACAGTGTACGAGTCATGAAATACATGTGTACGTGTGTATGGAGAGGAGGGACATCAGGTATAGTATTGGCGAATCTCGGGAGGCATGGAGGTTTTAAAGGTTACAAGATATAAATAAGCAATAAACAGACACACTCACTCACACACACTCACACATACACACACTCACACATACACACACTAACACACTCACACTCACACACATATACATACACTCACTCACTCACACATACACTCATACACTCACACACACATACACACACACACTCACACTTACACATACACACACTCACACATACTCACACACGCTTACACACATACACGCACACACACACACATATATACACACTCACTCACTCACACACACAAACTCACACACACACTCACATATACACACTCACACACACACTCACATACACACACCCACACTCACTGACACACACTCACACACTCACACTCACACACTCACACATACACTCTTACACTCACACACTCATACACTCACACACACATTCACACACACACTCACTCACACACACTCACACTCACACATACACACACACACTTACACACATACACTCACACACACACACATATACACACACTCACTCACTCACACACACACACACACTCTCTCACACACACATACACACACATACACACACATACACACCATTTGCTCTGCTAAGGCCTTGCAAGCTTCACTATTTTGTCTTATTATCTGCACCCTACTCCCCTCGTTAACCTTGACTTTCTTCTCCCCCTCCAAATTCTTTAACCATGTCTGTCTCGATCTTCTCCTTCCTGTACTTCCTTCCACATTCTTTTCCATCACGCCTATGCTATCCCTTAGTCCTTTTTACCATCCTTCAACACATGACCAAACCATCTCACTCCTTAACTGAAACATCTCAAATTATTTCTCTTTCCAGCATTCATCATTGGTTCTATTCTCATCCCTCATCATCTCATCGCAACATTCATCACTGGATCTATTCCCACCATTCCTCTCACCTTCCTCAACACATGATCCAACCATCTCATTCCATTTCTCTTTATAACAGTCATCACTGGTTCTATTCCCACCATTCCTCTCACCTTCCTCAACACATGATCCAACCATCTCATTCCATTTCTCTTTATAACATTCATCACTGGATCTATTCCCACCATTCCTCTCACCTTCCTCAACACATGATCCAACCATCTCATTCCATTTCTCTTTATAACATTCATCACTGGATCTATTCCCACCATTCCTCTCACCTTCCTCAACACATGATCCAACCATCTCATTCCATTTCTCTTTATAACATTCATCACTGGTTCTAGTCCCACCACTCCTCTCACCCAGTTACTGTATTTCTTCCTCAACACATGACCCATCCATCTTATTCCATTTCTTTTTATAACAATCCTCACTAGCTTTATTCCCACCATCTCAGACACACACAGACACACACAGACACACACAGACACACGCACACACCCAAGTTAGGAAGTGCAAGAAGACAAATTACTAAGTGTATAACAAGTATAAGAATTAATTAAAACTCTGTACGTAGTCAGACAGTTTCAATGTTGGAGATAAATTGTAAAGTTGTCTGAATTGTGATGAAGGCAGTTCACATTGATATATTTGTTACTGTAAGGCACAGATTTTCTCAGTTTAATTGAATAAAATTCTGATAATTCAAAATGGTTAGCCTGTCTGTTTGAGAACTGACAAGCGTTTAGACTTTAAGAAGTGAAGCTGTAGTATAATAACATTGATTATTATTTATCACTAGGGAAGGTGGTGGATTACCAGAATTAGTAGAGTGTATGCCAACATGCTTTGCAGCAGACGGCAAGATCACTTCAGAAGCTCTCTACATTCCAGAACCACATCATGAGACTTATGACTGGCAAGCGGCTCAGTGACCGTATCTGTATTAATGAGCTGCTCAACATTACCAGACTTAGACCAATCGCATCGGTTGTCACGTCAAGAGTGCTTAAACTGTACAGCCATATCAAAAGATTAACTTGTAGTGTGGGTAAGTTATGCCTGGAAGGAAGGTTGGCTGGTAAGAAAAGCAGAGGCCGGCAGCCAAAACAATGGCTTGACAATATCAACTTATGAACTGGACTTGACCTTTGCTCTTTAAACTCTGCTGCTGGTGATCGAACTTTGTGGAGAAAAATATTTCATATTGATGTGCAGTCTGTAACTGGTGGAGTTAGCATCTAGAGAGGGACTTTTCTGATTTCAAACCCTGCTGAGGATAGCTAAGCCTTTCATCCTTATACGGTTGATAAAATAAAATACCAGTAATGCACTGTGGTCAATTTAATCGACTTTCCCCTCCACCAAAATTGTTGCCCTTGTACCTAAAAAAGAAATCATTATTTTATGATCTGAGTTCAAATCCCGCCGAGGTTAACTTTGCCTTTCATCCTTACGGGGTCGATAAAATAAAGTACCAGTAATGCACTGGAATAATTGCTGGCCTTGTGCCAAAAGTAGAAACAATTATTTATGTATAGTGAACCCTTGTAATCACTAATGAGGGGAAATAGCATCAAAAATATTTAATTTTTGGCATCTAGGAATGGGATATATAGCAGGATTACCAGATATAGGAACAATCATAAAATGGAAAATTTGTGTTTTGATAAATTAATTGTTTCTACTTTTGGCACAAGGCCAGCAATTACCCAGTACATTACTGGTACTTTATTTTATCGACCCCGTAAGGATGAAAGGCAAAGTTAACCTCGAAGGGATTTGAACTCAGACCATAAAGGGACGTAACTATGCTAGAAAGCATGGTGTCCAACCCTCTACTGATACTGCCACTTCACCGTTGATAAATTAATGGTTTGCAAAAGAGATTTTATTTGGTGGTCTACCAATTCTGACAATCCACTAATGTCACCAAGATACAACCAAACAACACAATGTCATTTATAAATATAATGGAACCCACTTATCAATTCCTGGAACGTGATTTTAAAAATGTCTTAACCACACAGTTATCTGAGATTGTTTTTTTTTGTTATTATTCTGCCAGGCTATGAAGAAAACATTGCTTATAAGAACTGTTAGCGCCAACTAACCAAAAAAAAAAAAAAGACCCCAAAAAACAAAAAGAAAGAAAAAAGAATACAATATAGGAAAATTGATAACAAATAGGAATAAAGATAATAAAAAATAAATGGTTGACTTACATCAAAAGGGTTATAATAATCTAACTAGCCAAAGTAGAAAGAGACTATTGCAGAAGTTTTGCCAGTCGTTTAAACTTCATTCCCCTTACCCTTACATTCTCTCTTCTTCTCTCCTTTCAACCTTTGTGTCATTTCATTTCCACTAACATCATTCAGAAGAAGCTACCTTTCAAGAGATGTATCATTATTGTCATCATCAACATCATCATAGCCATTGTCATTGTTGTTTTAGAATCTATTTTCTCCTGTTGATATGTATATTTGTGAGCATGCATATGTGTGAGTGTCTGTGCATGTGTGTGAGTGTCTGTGCATGTGGGTGAGTGTCTGTGCATATGTGTGGGTGAGTCTCTGTGTGTGTGTGTGTGGGTGAGTGTCTGTGTGTGTGTGTGTGTGTGTCTGTGCGTGTGTGTGGGTGAGTGTCTGTGCGTGTGTGTGTGTGTATGTGCGTGTGTAAAAAGGAAATAGAAATAATAAAGCAAACAACACAGTACAATGAAGAAATATATTCGTTTAACACTTGAAATAATAGGAAAATAATCTCAATGTTTCAGACACTAACAGAAGATAGGGTGAGAAATAAAAGATGAAATAGGAACAGAATAAAAATTGAGAAATATATATAATAATATATATACCTTGATTGAATCTTAACCATCTACTATGTCAGGTTATGTCATGTATCATATTATTTTATCTGATGAGGACGTACTGTTGAACTTAACTGAGTACCTCTGAAATATGTATAATAAAATATAATTGATCACAAGAATATCTATTTTGTTAATATTTTGAATTAATATTAATAACTCTGGAAAACATTTTCATTGTTGAGTGCTTCCAATCTATTGTAAAACTCATTCTTTGATGTATTCATTGAACTTTGTTTAACTCTTGAATATATATATATATATATATATATATATGAGAGTATTGAAGTTTGCTTGAAGCATTGTGGAACAATAAGTAAATATCTTTAAGTCGTTTGGAAGCCTCGACAATGCAAATGGGTAAATCTCCGGGTAACAAGGTCCGGTGGTGGAGAGAGAGATGTAAGTGGGTGTACGTTGATATGCGTGGTGTGTATAAGATGTGTGAGATGTGTAGAATGAAGGGAAGAGTATAAAGGATAGAATAAAAATAACAACACAAGAGAGAGTTACCTTGGGAGAGATTTAATAGTCCCTATATATTTCGGATTCACATCCATCAACTGGGGTTTTTTTCCGGGGTGGGGGAAAAGGTTGTCTGTCAGACAGGTCCGGAATGCGCCTTCGCTGTTTGTTGTTTTGAATATCTGAGGTATTCGGCAGAGCGGGGTCGGTTGTACAGGTATTCGGCAGAATGGGGTCGGTCGTACAGAGGTCAGTGGCCGAATGAGGGAGTGGCATGGCGCTAGCTGTCAGTCCATTCTCTGCCTGTTTGTTAAATGTTACTGTGTGTGTGTGTGTGCGTGTGTTGTTGTCTCGCTTGAGTGTGTGTGTGTGTGTGCGTGTGTTATATATATATATATATATATACACATACATACACACACACACATATATATATATATACACATACATACACACACATATATATATATATATATATATATATATATATATATATAGGCCTGGAGAGGGCTCCGGCAGTCTTAAGATGCCCAAGAAACTCTGTATATTAATACAGTTCCCCTACGAGTCTATTGGGAGTTAGGGGACCATACATATATATATGTGTGTGTGTTTGTGGAAAATGGACGTTAAACAATGATGATGATGATATTATATAAAAATGGCGTAGATATACAATACAATACAACAGGAGGAACATAATAGTACCACTGATGATGTTGCAGATGTGCAACGAAAGAACTTTATAAGACTATATATATGTGTTTATATCTATATTATATCTGTATTTTTGACCGTTGGTCAGTCAATGGTAATCATTGAGGACCGAATCAATTAACTGTGGAGATATAAAAGACACAGAAGCGAAAACCAACCAAACAGTGAGTGTGTTCGGTAATTATTTCTGGCAATACTATTACATCAATATGACACCCCCCCCCCTCCTCCCGCCCAAGTATAACAATATTTGTTTCGACACACGATTTTATATCAAAACCCTCGCAAAACAAATATATATATATATATATATATATATATATATATATATGGGCCGTGTAGGTAACACGGTAAAAACGTCCCAGTTCCACACTGTAAATCTGGTTGGTGTTAGGAAGGGCATCCAGCCGTAGAAAACCCGCCAGACAGTCCTATGCGAGCAAGACAACCACTCTTGCCTCAAGTGGGAAAACTCCCGTCTAAACCCATGCAAGTGTGGAATATGGACGTTAAACGATGATGATGATGATGATGATGTGTGTGTATATATATGTGTGTATATATATTATGAAATACTGTTGGCTTCTTGCTCACATTAATTTCTCTATTTTCATTTATATGTATATATATATGTATATTTATATATATATATGTATATATATATGTATATTTATATATATATATATATATATATATGTGTACATAAATATATATGTCTATATGCATGCAGATTTATAGTACACAACAAAAAGATATTAGTTCATACAAAAGGAATATTTCTTTTTTGCTTTTTCGGGGCGGCTTTTTTTATTTTTTCATTTGATCTGAAAGAGGTTGCAGAAAGAATCATGGTTATCCTATTTGTGGACAGCCGACATAAACACTGAAGAGTGTGATGATGATGTTAAGGAATTCAAACAATCTATTGAATATACTGATTCAATAAAGCACTTTAAGGTGTGAAAATTATTTATTTGAAATATACTCTACCATCATCACCATCATCATCATCGTTTAACGTCCATCTTCCACGCTAGCATGGGTTAGACGGGAGTTGTCCCAATTTGAGGCAAGGCTGGTCGGGTGACCCTTTCTCGCTCATAAAGAACTGTATCTGGCAGGTTTTTTCTACGGCTGGATGCCCTTCCTAACACCCACCACATTTACAGTGTGATAGGTTTGGTTACTGCTTCACTACCACCACACCACACTGCCACAAACAGCCTCCATATCATCATCGTTTAACGTCCATCTTCCACGCTAGCATGGGTTAGACGGGAGTTGTCCCAATTTGAAGCAAGGTTGGTCGGGTGACCCTTTCTCGCTCATAAAGGACTGTATCTGGCAGGTTTTTTTTCTACGGCTGGATGCCCTTCCTAACACCAACCACATTTACAGTGTGGAATTGGGAACTTTTTACCATGTTACCAACATGGCCACATTACAGCGTGGACTGTGTGTGTTTTTTTGTTTTTTTTTGTCGTGACACCAACACGATCTCGATCTCGATATCTCATTTATTTGGACTGGATGTTGTGGTACCAACTTTACAGAGACAGGGTGGTGTTGGTGGGAGTGGGAGGATGGAGTAGGGGTAGTGGATTCCTTATTTGTTTTCTTTTTCTCTGTTAGAATTTAACAATTTCTAATTTAATACACAACTTTCAGCAAAATTATATTTTAAAAGAATAATTACCACTTTTAAATTCTCTGTTAGGTGTTTGGAAATCACTGAATACAGTTTGTTTGCTTTTATAATTTAATTTTCATCCTAAATAAATTGAAACTGAAACATCATTTTATGAGTAATCATCATCATCATCATCATTATTATCATTGTTTTCGCGTTGTCGTCATCATCATCATCATTATCATTATCATCATTATTATCATTATCATTGTTATCGCCATTGTCATCATCATCATTATCATCATCATCATCATCATCATCATTATCATTCTTATCATCATCACCATCATCATCATCATCATCATTCTTATCGTCCTCATTGTCATCATCTTCATTGTCATTATCATTCTTATCACCATCCTCATCCTCATCGTCATTTAATATCTAATTTCCATGCTTGCATGGGTTAGACGGGTTGTCCTATTATGAGATAAGCCAGATCAGGCAGGTGACCATATTTTGCTCTTCCAAATCTGTTTTTGGCTTGGGATTTCTATGGCTGGATACCCTTCCTAACACTAACCCCATTACAACATACGATGGGAGCCTCTTTTTTGTGTTTTTTTGTAGCCCTGTCACTACCACCTTACAAGGTGGATTGGCTGTTTTTTTGTCATGGCACCATTATGACCACTTTACAGTGTGGACCATATACTTTTAGCCATGGCAGTATACTTACAAATTTACACACAAAAACACACATACTTGAGCAGCTAGCAATATCAATTTTGTCCAAGAAAAGAATGGAAAATGGTAGAATTTTGCTTCTACATATGCACTGTATCTAGTTCTAATCAATAAATATGTTTACACTTTAAAAGCTTTAATGTATCAATATATTTTATATATTGTAATAAATTCCTTTACAAATACATATATGTTTGCTTTATATGATATTACATTTATATACATCCAAGGTCTCTCAAAAATGTATTTGACCTCAGGCTGGGGAAAATAAGTAGAAACCAAGCCAAAATCAGTTCTGTATGAGCAAAACAAGGTCATCTGACTTGGCTTCTCTCACAATGGGACATAGAAAAATGGACATTAAATTGTGATGCTAATGATGAAAGTTGGTGGGTTCAATTGTTAATCCCAGTGCTGGACTTAACTATATGCTAGAGTTAAGGGCAACACACTCTTGTCCTTTTTTAAAATATATTTTTGTTTTATCTTGAGATTTTATTCTTTATCATTAAATCATCAAACATGATATATATATATATATATATATATATATATATATATATATATATATATATATATAAATGTAAGAATGTATGTATACGTACATACATATATGTATACAGACGTACAGTAGCATGTATATATATATATATATATATATATATACATACAGGCACACATATATATATGCACGTATCAGTTTACCGAACATTTATTATAATGTTCGCTTTGTTCGTTTGTAAACATATATATATATATATATATATATATATATATATAAATATATATATATATAATCACAATTTAACATCCATTTTTCCATGCTGGTATGGGTTAGGTGAGTTGTTCCATTGTAAGACAAACCAGATCAGATCACTGTGTCTTGCCCATACAGAACATATGTACATACACACACACACACATAAACATACACATAAACATAAACACACATAAACATACACATAAACATACACAGACACATAAGCACACACACACATGCACACATACACACAGATTCAAACAACAAAAATTGTTCCATTATATATTATAGTTAATTTATTTTGTGTTGTTTTTATTACTGTCATTTTAAAGGCTCTACTGGTAATATTCTAATAATAAATTGTATGGATACAGAGAATGAACTCTGTAAAAACCTGCTCCAGTAATTAACACTAACAATGTTGCATTGTGGGAAATTTCCTCAGCTAATGTGAATAGTGAAGGGCAGGAAGACAAGCAAAACAAACAACTCATGGAACTAATTCAACTTTAAACACAAATATATTCCAAGCATTGAAACAAAAACTATCTCCATTAATTATTTCAATGAAAAATTATTGGATTATTAGATTAAACTTTTTTCATCCATTTTTTTACGTTACCTTCATCGTCGTCATCATATGTCCGCTTTTTATGTTACCATCATCGTCATCATCATATGTCCGCTTTTTCTTGTAAAATGATAATGATGATGATGATGATGATGATGGTGATAAAGGTAACAAAAAAAAGATTGAGGGATTTTTAATGGTGTAGATGGTAGGGAGGTAATTTTGTTTTAGTTTAATGAGAAGAAGATATAACAGTGTTTGTTTGTTTTATAATTGTTACATTTACTTTGTTTATTTCATTTTATAGTTAAGTATTTTTCCACCAGTATTTACTGAATGGTTTGTTTAGTTCTCCCCAACTATAGTTCTCCTCAACTACCAGCACGTCAACATCACCACCATTGCCACTAACGCCATAGTTATAAATAGTAAGGCAATCGTTTACAATGCATCCATTTTTTTTTTACTTTTCCTTTCTATATATTTATTAATCTTTAGCATGCTAGTAACTTTTATGAGTTATTTCCCGTGACTCTACATTATGTATTAGTTGGAGATTACTCTATGGTGCATTATGTCACCCACAGTGTGTTAAAGGTTAATACATGTAAAGTACAGGTACATATTGGTCAGTTTCTAAGGAAAACAAAACATACTATTAACGGGAGAAGAAAAAGAGAAACAAAAAGGAAATGAAAAAAGGCGAAAAAGAAAAAAGGAAAGAAGGATCTAGAAGCGAAAGAAGGGGAGAGGGGGAGGGACAGTCCCCGCACCCCAGTCTGAGTGGTACATCAGCTGCACACCACTGACAAAACAGCAAACCGCATTACTGCAGAGAATGGCCAGAGACACCCGTTGCAAGTCATGGTGCACATCTACCGTCATCATCATCATCATCATCGTTTAACGTCCATTTTCCATGCTAGCATGGGTTTAGACGGGAATTGTCCGACTTGAGGCAAGATTGGTTGTCTTGCTCATGTAGGACTGTCTGGCAGGTTGTCTACAGCAGGATGCCCTTCCTAACACCAACCACGTTTACAGTGTGGACTGGGAGGTTTTTACCGTGTTACCTACACGTCCACATTACAGCGTGGACTGTGTGTTTTTTTTTTGTTGTGACACCTACACTATGTAGATATATGTGTAACCCATGCTAGCGTGGAAGATGGACGTTAAACGATGATGATGATGATGATGTATATTTATATATATGTAATATATGTATGTATATTTATATATATGTATGTATGTATGTGTGTATATTTATATATATGTAATATATGTATGTATATTTATATATATGTAATATATGTATGTATACTTATATATATATATGATATATGTATGTATATTTATATATATATAAGGTGGTCGTGGAGGTGCCACGGCAAAAAAGCACCCAGCCCACACTGTAAAGTGGACGTGTAGGCGCCACGAAAAAGCACCCAGCACTCACTGTAAATGAGGTTGGTGTTAGGAAGGGCATCCAGCTGTAGAAATCAAGCCAGATCAGTTCCTGTATGAGCAAGGCATGGTCAGCCGACCAGACACTGCCCACAACAGGACAACCCGTCTAACCCATGCTAGCGTGGAAGAACGGACGTAAAACGGTGATGATGATGATGATGATGTATATATATTTATATGAATATATATCGTTCCATAGAAACCAAGCCAAAATCAGTCTAGTGTGAGCTGGAGACAGTCATCGTCTCTGACTTGGCTCACATCTGGACAACTTGTCTAACCCATGCTAGCATGGAAAAATGGACGTAAAATGATGACGACGATATGTAACATATATATATATATATATATAAGTTTTAATATAGATGAGATTCTACAGGACTAGAACTGTTTCATTCTTTAGAAATCATCAGGAATTGGGATTCCTGATGATTTCTAAAGAATGAAACAGTTCTAGTCCTGTAGAATCTCATCTATATTAAAACTTTTATACTCTGCAATGTATTGAGTACCTTACTTACTGTGTGATTTGAACTCAAACCATAAAGGGCCGTAACTCTATGCGTCAAAGCATGGCGTCCGACCGTCTACCAATACTGCCAATCCAAGACACACAGACATATTTATTATCTGTCTATATTCATGGCTGTAGCAAGCTAGTGCCATGAATATAGTAAATAGAGAAATAAGGAAATCATTGATAACAACATCAAGTGTTAATAATGGTTTCTTATGTAGGCACAAGGCCAGCAAATTTTTTTTTGGGGGGGGGGGGGGGGGTAAGTCGATGAAATCAACCTCAGTGCGTGACTGGTACTTTATTTTATCGACCCCGTAAGGATGAAAGGCAAAGCTAACCTCGGCGGGATTTGAACTCAGATCATAAAGGGACGTAACTCTATGCTTCAAAGCATGGCGTCCGACCCTCTCCCGATACTGCCAATCCACCACCCTTCGATGATGTCAATGATAATAATTGTTTCTACGTTAGGCACAAGGCCAGCAATTACCCCAGTGCATTACTGGTACCTTATTTTATCGACCCCGTAAGGATGAAAGGCAAAGTCAACCTCGACGGGATTTGAACTCAGATCATAAAGGGACGTAACTCTATGCTTCAAAGCATGGCGTCCGACCCTCTACCGATACTGCCAATCCACCACCCTTCGATGATGTCAATGATAATAATGATAGACACACAGACATATTTATTATCTGTCTATATTCATGGCTGTAGCAAGCTAGTGCCATGAATATAGTAAATAGAGAAATAAGGAAATCATTGATAAGAACATCAAGTGTTAATAATAAATCATAAATACATGACACAACTTAATGAATGTTTTTTGCTGTATATATAACAGTAGTGAGATATCACTGACGAGACAGAGACAGAGACAGAGAGCTGTATATATAACAGTAGTGAGATATCACTGACGAGGAGACAGAGACAGAGAGCTGTATATATAACAGTAGTGAGATATCACTACTGTATATATAACAGTAGTGAGATATCACTGATGAGGAGACGGAGACAGAGAGCTGTATATATAACAGTAGTGAGATATCACTACTGTATATATAACAGTAGTGAGATATCACTGATGAGGAGACGGAGACAGAGAGCTGTATATATAACAGTAGTGAGATATCACTACTGTATATATAACAGTAGTGAGATATCACTGACGAGGAGACAGAGAGCTGTATATATAACAGTAGTGAGATATCACTGACGAGGAGACAGAGAGCTGTATATATAACAGTAGTGAGATATCACTGACGAGACAGAGAGACAGAGAGCTGTATATATAACAGTAGTGAGATATCACTGACAACGAGACAGAGAGCTGTATATATAACAGTAGTGAGATATCACTGACGAGACAAAGACAGAGAGCTGTATATATAACAGTAGTGAGATATCACTGACGAGACAGAGACAGAGAGCTGTATATATAACAGTAGTGAGATATCACTGACGAGACAGAGACAGAGAGCTGTATATATAACAGTAGTGAGATATCACTGACGAGGAGACAGAGAGCTGTATATATAACAGTAGTGAGATATCACTGACGAGGAGACAGAGAGCTGTATATATAACAGTAGTGAGATATCACTGACGAGACAGAGACAGAGAGCTGTATATATAACAGTAGTGAGATATCACTGATGAGGAGACAGAGACAGAGAGCTGTATATATAACAGTAGTGAGATATCACTGATGAGGAGACAGAGACAGAGAGCTGTATATATAACAGTAGTGAGATATCACTGATGAGGAGACAGAGACAGAGAGCTGTATATATAACAGTAGTGAGATATCACTGATGAGGAGACAGAGACAGAGAGCTGTATATATAACAGTAGTGAGATATCACTGATGAGGAGACAGAGACAGAGAGCTGTATATATAACAGTAGTGAGATATCACTGATGAGGAGACAGAGACAGAGAGCTGTATATATAACAGTAGTGAGATATCACTGATGAGGAGACAGAGACAGAGAGCTGTATATATAACAGTAGTGAGATATCACTGACGAGACAGAGACAGAGAGCTGTATATATAACAGTAGTGAGATATCACTGATGAGGAGACAGAGAGCTGTATATATAACAGTAGTGAGATATCACTGATGAGGAGACAGAGACAGAGAGCTGTATATATAACAGTAGTGAGATATCACTGATGAGGAGACAGAGACAGAGAGCTGTATATATAACAGTATTGAGATATCACTGATGAGGAGACAGAGACAGAGAGCTGTATATATAACAGTAGTGAGATATCACTGACGAGACAGAGACAGAGAGCTGTATATATAACAGTAGTGAGATATCACTGATGAGGAGACAGAGACAGAGAGTTGTATATATAACAGTAGTGAGATATCACTGACGAGACAGAGACAGAGAGCTGTATATATAACAGTAGTGAGATATCACTGACGAGACAGAGACAGAGAGCTGTATATATAACAGTAGTGAGATATCACTGATGAGGAGACAGAGACAGAGAGCTGTATATATAACAGTAGTGAGATATCACTGATGAGGAGACAGAGACAGAGAGCTGTATATATAACAGTAGTGAGATATCACTGATGAGGAGACAGAGACAGAGAGCTGTATATATAACAGTAGTGAGATATCACTGATGAGGAGACAGAGAGCTGTATATATAACAGTAGTGAGATATCACTACTGTATATATAACAGTAGTGAGATATCACTACTGTATATATAACAGTAGTGAGATATCACTACTGTATATATAACAGTAGTGAGATATCACTGATGAGGAGACAGAGACAGAGAGTTGTATATATAACAGTAGTGAGATATCACTGATGAGGAGACAGAGACAGAGAGCTGTATATATAACAGTAGTGAGATATCACTGATGAGGAGACAGAGACAGAGAGCTGTATATATAACAGTAGTGAGATATCACTGATGAGGAGACAGAGACAGAGAGCTGTATATATAACAGTAGTGAGATATCACTGATGAGGAGACAGAGACAGAGAGCTGTATATATAACAGTAGTGAGATATCACTGATGAGGAGACAGAGAGCTGTATATATAACAGTAGTGAGATATCACTACTGTATATATAACAGTAGTGAGATATCACTACTGTATATATAACAGTAGTGAGATATCACTACTGTATATATAACAGTAGTGAGATATCACTGACGAGGAGACAGAGAGCTGTATATATAACAGTAGTGAGATATCACTGACGAGACAGAGACAGAGAGCTGTATATATAACAGTAGTGAGATATCACTGACGAGACAGAGACAGAGAGCTGTATATATAACAGTAGTGAGATATCACTGACGAGACAGAGACAGAGAGCTGTATATATAACAGTAGTGAGATATCACTACTGTATATATGACAGTAGTGAGATATCACTGACGAGGAGACAGAGAGCTGTATATATAACAGTAGTGAGATATCACTGACGAGACAGAGACAGAGAGCTGTATATATAACAGTAGTGAGATATCACTGATGAGGAGACAGAGAGCTGTATATATAACAGTAGTGAGATATCACTGATGAGGAGACAGAGAGCTGTATATATAACAGTAGTGAGATATCACTGATGAGGAGACAGAGAGCTGTATATATAACAGTAGTGAGATATCACTGACGAGACAGAGACAGAGAGCTGTATATATAACAGTAGTGAGATATCACTGATGAGGAGACAGAGACAGAGAGCTGTATATATAACAGTAGTGAGATATCACTGACGAGGAGACGGAGACAGAGAGCTGTATATATAACAGTAGTGAGATATCACTGATGAGGAGACAGAGAGCTGTATATATAACAGTAGTGAGATATCACTGACGAGGAGACAGAGAGCTGTATATATAACAGTAGTGAGATATCACTGACGAGACAGAGACAGAGAGCTGTATATATAACAGTAGTGAGATATCACTGACGAGACAGAGACAGAGAGCTGTATATATAACAGTAGTGAGATATCACTGACGAGGAGACGGAGACAGAGAGCTGTATATATAACAGTAGTGAGATATCACTGACGAGACAGAGACAGAGAGCTGTATATATAACAGTAGTGAGATATCACTGATGAGGAGACAGAGAGCTGTATATATAACAGTAGTGAGATATCACTGACGAGGAGACAGAGAGCTGTATATATAACAGTAGTGAGATATCACTGACGAGGAGACAGAGAGCTGTATATATAACAGTAGTGAGATATCACTGACGAGACAGAGACAGAGAGCTGTATATATAACAGTAGTGAGATATCACTGACGAGGAGACGGAGACAGAGAGCTGTATATATAACAGTAGTGAGATATCACTGATGAGGAGACAGAGACAGAGAGCTGTATATATAACAGTAGTGAGATATCACTGACGAGGAGACGGAGACAGAGAGCTGTATATATAACAGTAGTGAGATATCACTGACGAGACAGAGAGACAGAGAGCTGTATATATAACAGTAGTGAGATATCACTGACGAGACAGAGACAGAGAGCTGT
>OZ024754.1:12533115-12536408 GCA_964016885.1 Eledone cirrhosa | reverse complement strand
AAGAATTCCTTCATCATCTCCTCTGTGAGGTTCACCATTTTGAGATTAGCTCTAACTACCTCTGCCCAAGTCATTCTTTGACCTCCCCTACTATATATATATATATATATATATATATATATATATATATATATATATATATATATATATATTTATATATATATATATAGTATATATTATATATATATTATATATATATATATATATATATTTATATATATATATATATATATTATATTATATATATATATATATATATATATATATATATTATATATATATATATAGTATATATATATATATAATATATATATATATATATATATATATATATATATATATATATATATATATATATATATATATATATATATATATATATATATATATATATATATATATATATATATTATATATATATATATATATATATATATATATATATATATATAGAGTATAAATTATATATATATATTTAGGTAATATAGATATAGTATAATATATGAGTATATATGATATACTACTATATATATATATATATATATATATTTAATACAATAACAGAGATAGTTTAAAGCTAAACTCTGACTGGTAACCATCTCACTCAACAAACATTAGGTTATATTAAAATATAAACCCAATTTAAGTGTTTGGGGTGCTAACAATATGTATAATGTGGAAAAACCAGTTGTATTATTTTATGAGATATAATTAAAGTTAAAGTATATATATATATATATATATACTGATTAATGTTCAGAGCCATCCTCAACATTCTCGTGTAGCACCCATCCACCATCTGAGTGAGTTTCTTGGTCAGTGTCCAAGTCCCAGACCCGTACAGCAGCACAGACTCCACTACAGCAACGTATGTTGATGCCCTAAGGACAGACACTGGTCTGTTGGAGATGCAGGACATGGCAGCGATAATGAGGGACAGAGACCGCTGGAGAGAACTCGTCCATGGATCTCGGGAATTTTACCCGCCTTAGAATATATATATATATGAAGGAGGCACATGGCTTAGTGGTTAGAGCATTGGCCTTGCAATCGAAAGGTTGTGAGTTCAATTCTCAGACCGGGTGATGTGTTGTTTCCTTGAGCAAGACACTTTATTTCACATTGCTCCAGTTTACTCAGCTGTAGAAATGAGATGATAGGGACTGGGTTCCCTATCATTCCACTGCAAAGTGGTCGTGGAGGTGCCACGACAAAAAAGCACCCAGCACTCACTGTAAATGAGGTTGGTGTTAGGAAGGGCATCCTGCTGTAGAAATCAAGCCAAAATCAGTTCCTGTCCGACCCTTGCAAGCAGGGAAAAGCGGACGTAAAATGGAATGATGATATATATATATATATATATATATATATATATATATATACAATAAATGCAGGCAGTACATGCTGTAAGTGGTTGGTGATAGGAAGGGCCTCAAGCCATAGCAATCTTGCCAAAGAAGGGATGGGAGAACCCTTCACTTTGTGTCAAAGACTTGACGTCCTCTTCTCTGCACTCAGTAGAAGGTGAGACCATAGATAAGCAAGATGTAGATCCCTGGTCTGTCTGGGAGATCAGTAGCCCCACTTCTGTACTGACTTGGTCTATGTAAACCTATCCAACCCTTGCTATCAGGGAAAACAAACATTAAGTGATGATGAAATAATATATATATATATATATATATAACGAAGGAAATGTGGTAAGGAACCAGGTGGACCATAACACACCAAAGTACTCAATACTTAGGGTAGTAGAGTAGGTAATAGGAACGAGTAGTACCCCGACAGCTGAGCTCAAGCCGTTTCGACGGCTAATTCTGGACTGAATCTGTCCAGAATTAGCCGTCGAAGCGGCTTGAGCTCAGCCGTCGGGGTCCTACTCCTTCCTATATATATTAATTCCAAATATTAACAAAATAGATATTCTTGTGATCAATTATATTTTATTATACATATTTCAGAGGTACTGAATTAAGTTCAACAGTACATCCTCATCAGATAAAATAAAATGATATATGACATACCCTGACATGGTAGATGGTTAAGATTTAATCAAGGTAGTGATTAACTTATGACAAAACTCAATATTTATACCCATGAGAAAACGTAATACAATCAATAGAGAGAGTGTGAGTAATATATTTTAAGAAATACTTTGTTAATATTTGGAATACTTTGTTAATATTAATAACTCTGGAAAATATTTCTTGTAGAGTGCTTCCAATCTATTGTAAAACTCATTCTTTGACGTATTCATTGAATCTTGTTTAACTCTTAAATATATATATATATCGAGCACCTTTGGCATACGCTACTTGGCAAATAACTATATGTATCACCTATCCTCCCCTTTTTTCTCTTTCTCGATATGTAAATACTGTATATATATATATATATATATATATATATATTTAATATAGAAAAGCTTCTACAGAACTAGAACTGTTTCATTCATGTAGAAGCTTTTCTATATTAAATATTTATACTCTGCTTTGTATTGAGTACCTTACTTATTGTGGTTACCCCGATTGAACCCAGGATAAACTTATATATATATAAATTTAGAAGAAACAAGGGGCTGTATGGCTACTTGATAAAGTGTATTTAGAAATAAAAGGAAAGCACAAACATAAGGACAGGTCCCCTTTTCAGTTGTCTGCTGGGAGTCTTGAATATTTTAATGTATTTAATGCATTGACTCACAGCAGACAACTGAAGAGAAGACCTGTACTTTGTGCTTTCCTTTCATATATATACATTTATATATATACTAGCCAAATTACCCGCACCTTGCTGCATTTCACACATTTTTTTTGTAAGAAAATGATGATTGATTTTACATCAGTGATATAATTTATGGAGAAAAACTTTGCATTTCAATATTACTCAATGTAAAGTGTAATGCATGAAAAATTGGAAAACATTATTTTTTGTAATGTATCAAATCAACATAACATTATTAAATCTTATTCTTTTGTTTCTTGTAAATAATTTTTTTCAAAATATCAATTCAAAACTTTTGTGAATAGGCATCATATCTTGTCCTTTACCTACGGTTTAAATTTCATATAGATCGATGGAAAAAAATTTTCAGCGGGGCTTTACCAATAGGGTGTCTTAATATTATTGAAATTTGCTGAAATTTTGTGAATAGGCATCAAATCTTGTCATTTACCTATGGTTTAAATTTCAAATAAATCGAAAGGAAAACATTTTCAGTGGGGTTTTCAGCAGGGGTTTGTGCCCCCCCCCCCCCCCCCCCCCCGGGAACCCTTTGATTAAAATGAAATATA
>OZ024754.1:12520615-12530615 GCA_964016885.1 Eledone cirrhosa | reverse complement strand
ACTGAACACTTTCCTGTTGACAAGTGTTTTTAGGCCTCATATCAAGTTACCTTATTTTATCTGATGAGAACACAATTTTTGTCCCAGGATGATGTTGTTTTCGAAATGCGCATAAAATATATGGAACTTTTTTAACCATCTTTTAATTTCTTCTTTAATATATATATATATATATATATATATATATATATATATATATATATATATATATATATATATATATATATATATATATGTGTGTGTGTTACATTATTTTGGCGGTGGATTGGCAGTATCGGTGGAGTGTCGGACGCCATGCTTTCCAGCATAGTTACGTCCCTTTACGATCTGAGTTCAAATCCCACCGAGGTTGACTTTGCCTTTCATCCTTACAGGGTCGATAAAATAAAGAACCAGTAATGCACTGGGTAATTGCTGGCCTTGTGCCAAAAGTAGAAACAATTATTTTGGCAGAAGGGCGGTGGATTGGCAGTATCGGTAGAGAGTCGGACACCATGCTTTGAAGCATAGAGTTATGTCCCTTTATGATCTGAGTTCAAATCCCACTGAGGTTAACTTTGCCTTTCATCCTTACGGGGTCGATAAAATAAAGTACCAGTAATGTCCTGGGTAATTGCTGGCCTTGTGCCAAAAGTAGAAACAATTATTTTATCTGATGAGAACACAATTTTTGTCCCAGGATGATGTTGTTTTCGAAATGCACATAATAAAATATATGGAACTTTTTTAACCATCTTTTAATTTCTTCTTTAATATATACTCCAGTTCTACCAACTGTTGAGTGCTACTTATCTGATATATGCATAGTTTTATTGTTCTACAATATTACTCACCTTCTACATATATATATATTTAGGTATGACTTTCTTTATTTATTCTTTATATGAAATATTGATTGCATTTTCCTGTATCTCATGTCTGTTATTTTGCCTGAGAAAATACCTCTATGTATGTATAAATGGTGCGTACATATATTTATTATTTTTTTAATATCTCTATGTGTGTATAGGTGGTGCATAGATATATTTATTTTTTTTAATATCCATTTCATTTCATTTCATTTCATTTGAGTTTGAGTCCATGCTCAGGCCAAGTCGAAGACTCCACCCTCAGAGTCTGGTGTGGTTGCCAGGTTGGATTCTCTGTTTAATTTTGACATGTGTAGGAGCGAGTTTGAGTCAGTTTGTGCTCGTTGTGTATATCCTGGGAGATGGGGTTCATCTCTAATGGTGCTTAAGTATCTATCCAGCTGCAATTTGAATGATTCCACACTGCATCCTGATAGATTTCTGACATGTACCGGAATGGAGTTGAATAGTTGTGTCCCTCTAACCAACAGACTTGACTCTCGCAGGGTTTTTGCTGCCTGGCCAGCCCTTTTGTTGATTGGTGGTAGCTGGCAGCGTCTTCCGTGGCGCAGTGAGTGGTAGGTTTTGATACCAAAGTTTGGCACCTTTTGCTCTATCATTTTCCAAATGTATATAATTCGGTATCGCTCAAATCTTCTTTCTATTGAGTCCATCTTCAAGGTTCTGAGTCTTTGCCAATAGTCCAATTGAGTTCTTAAACACGTGGTTAAAATACCTAACAGGCCTCAATGTCCAGCGTGTATATTATTTTACGATGACCTCCCCTTCCCTTTTGGGGACAGTGTGAAATTTCTTTTTGAAGGACTACTGGGCTTTCAAACTTAGCTGTCCTTCTAGCACTGACGGAGACCATCACTGATTATTAATATCGATGTAGTTTTTTATATTGATATTACATGGGCATCCACTGATGAGTTATAAGGGCCCACTTGTGTGTATTTCTATGGATTATATACAAGTTTCTACATAACTTGGACTTTATTTATCCCAATTTGTAGAAATCTTATAACAAAACGATCGTATGGAAAGAAAGAGAGATTTATTTAATTATGTTTCATATAAAATAATACAACCAACTTTCCACGGAATACTATAGTTAGCACCCCAAACACTAAATTTGGATTATACTTAGGTATATCCTAATGTTTGTTGAGTGAGATGGAGTTGGTTAGAGTATCGCTTAAAGCTTTCTCTGTTAATGTATTAAATATATATATATATATATATATATATATATATAAATGAAGAGCAGGCTGTATGATGCCTGCATACGAACAGCAATGTTACATGGCAGTGAGACCTGGGCATTGTGTGCAGAGGATATACGCAGACTGAAGAAGAACAAAGCTTGCATGCTCCGCTGGATGTGTAATAGTAATATACGTGAACGGCAAAGCATAAACGAACTAAGGGAGAAATTAGGAATAAGAGGGATCAGATGTTGTTTACTCGAGAGAAGACTACGTTGGTATGGTCACGTGATGCGCATGAAAGACGACAGCTGTATAAAAAAGTTCAGGGCGATAAAAATAGACGGTAGCCACGGAGTAGGCAGACCCAGAAAAATCTGGGATGACTTGATAAATTCCGACCTCACACACTTACACCTCTCCAAGACAATGACACTGGACCGAGATCTTTGGCGCTACACAGTAATACAGAAGACGCGCCTTGCCTAAGTACAAAGCGAAACCTACAGTCAGTAGGCACCTCTTAACAAAAATACACCCCGCCCCACTACTCCCACCCCATCCACACCACCCCTTTCGATGTAAAATTATGTTGGTACCACAACATCCAGTTTGAAATAAATGAGGTCGTGTAGGTGTCACAACAAAAAAACACACAGTCCACGCTGTAATGTGGCCGTGTAGGTAACACGGTAAAAACCTCCCAGTCAACACTGTAAACGTGGTTGGTGTTAGGAAGGGCATCCAGCCGTAGAAAACCCGCCAGATAGTCCTATGCGAGCAAGACAACCAATCTTGCCTCAAGTGGGGAAATTCCCATCCAAACCCATGCTAGTGTGGAAGATAGACGTTAAACGATGATGATATATATATATGTAGGAGTTGTATTTAATTTGTTGGAAGTCCGACAAACATAAATGTTTATAACTGATTTAGAGCACTCAACAAGTTACTGGAGTAAATATTCCATATTAAATAAATGGAAACTATATTTATAAAACCATATTTATTTTATTATATATATTTCAAGGGTACCAAGACACATAGGTACGGTTTCATCAGATAAAATGCAAAGTTTGTTTTATAAATAGAGACATACCCATGAAAATCATACCTTATCGGTTGGAAATTCACTGTGTATACATACACACAAACATGCACCAACACACACATATATATACACCAACACACACACACACACACACACATATATATATATATATATATATATATATATATATATATATATATATTTATATATATGTACACGAATACATGCAGCAACACACACACACACACATATATACAGACATGCACCAACACACACACATATACACACACACACAGACATGCAGCAACACACACACATACACACACACATACACACAGACACACACCAACACATACACACATACATACACCAACATACACACACACTGACATACACCAACACATGCACACATACACACAGACATACACACAAACACACACACATATACACACTCATACACACACACATATACACACATATACACACAGACATACACCAACACACACACACACACAGACATGCACCAACATACACACATGTACAGTTAAAGATTCTCAAGGCCCAGATGTTTGTATGTTGTAATCAACCAATTGATGGATTAAGTCTTCCACCCCAAAACAGAAATGGACGCTGTGATAACCTTTTGTAAAATATCACTCACAAGACTTGAGTTCATCAAAGGCTATGATAGAAAATACTTGCTTAAGGTATTAAGGTACCTTGAGATTGCCACATAGCTGAATTAAGCTTTTTAACAGTATAGCTTTAGTTAACTTGTTAACTACACAGCTTTAGTTAACTTAACTACATAGCTTTGGTTAACTTGTTATCTACATAGCTTTAGTTAACTTGTTATCTACATAGCTTTAGTTAACTTGTTAACTATATAGCTTTGGTAAACTTCTTAATTACATAGCTTTAGTTAACTACATAACTTTGGTAAACTTGTTAACTACATATTTTTGGTTAACTTGTTAACTACATAGCTTTGGTAAACTTGTTAACTACATAGCTTTAGTTAACTACATAGCTTTGGTAAACTTGTTAACTACATAGCTTTAGTTAACTACATAACTTTGGTTAACTTGTTAACTACATAACTTTGGTAAACTTGTTAACTACACAGCTTTAGTTAACTTAACTACATAGCTTTGGTTAACTTGTTAACTACATAGCTTTAGTTAACTTGTTATCTACATAGCTTTAGTTAACTTGTTAACTATATAGCTTTGGTAAACTTCTTAATTACATAGCTTTAGTTAACTACATAACTTTGGTAAACTTGTTAACTACATATTTTTGGTTAACTTGTTAACTACATAGCTTTGGTAAACTTGTTAACTACATAGCTTTAGTTAACTACATAGCTTTGGTCAACTTGTTAACTACATAGCTTTAGTTAACTACATAGCTTTAGTGAACTTGTAAACCATATAGTTTTAGTTGACTTGTAACCACATAGCTTTATTTAACTTGTTAACTACATAGCTAAATTTAACTTCATAACCACAGCTAAATTTAACTTTATAACCACATAGCTTTATTTAGCTTCTTAACCACATAGTTTTTGTAAAACTATTAACCACATAGCTAAATTTAGTCTTTTAACCACATAGTTTTAGTAAAACTCTTAACTACATAGCTGAATTTAGCTTCTTAACCGCATAGCTTTAGTAAAACTCTTAACTACATAGCTGAATTTAGTTTTTTAACTACATAGCTTTAGTAAAATTCTTAACCACATAGCTAAATTTAGCTTCTTAACCACATAGCTTTAGTAAAATTCTTAACCACATAGCTAAATTTAGCTTCTTAACCACATAGCTTTAGTAAAACTCTTAACCACATAGCTAAATTTAGTTTTAGCTAGCTTCCTAACTATATAGTCATCCTGCATCTATGATAAGTAATAGAGCTACCAGTCTTGGAACCTGTTGATCCTGATATAGGTTATATGCTTGTCACATAACTTGTTGGGGGAATGTTACCCTTCTTCAACTGCTTCTAGCTAACTGTGGGAAGTGGCCATGCTGTGTCACTGTATCTTTACTACAGATTCTCTTTCATATTTCTTGCCATAGACCTGACAAATGTTAACAAAATAAAATTATTTCAAATGCTGTACAGACAAGACTATTAAACAGTTTATAGCGTATTAGTATGCTTAAAATGTGTGTTTCATTTTCTTGTAGAATAATATGTTCAGCAATGCTATCGGCAACTCCACTACATGTTGCAGTACATTTATAGGCTTTCATATAGAGAAGTGTTCAATAATCCTGTTGTGTGCTATTCTATGCAACATTATTTTTCTTAAAATATATCAGTTTATGCTTGCCTGCAGCTGTGGGATATGATCCGCTTAAAAGAAATAACTTAATTCTACCTTCTGTAAGTTATATTATACTGTTTAAAATGTAAGTAAAAAAAACAAAAACAAATACACACACAAACACACACAAACACATACAAACAAACACACACACACACACACACACACACAGATACATACATGCATATGCATGCACCCCCACCCCCCAACTCATATATACACACATATGCACACACAGACACACACACATGCACACATCTTGCAACTTTCTGGCACAGTGTGGTGTATTGTGGTGTGGTGTAGTGTGGCATGGTGTAGTGTAGTGTGGTCTGGTGTAGTGTAGTGTGGTGTAGTGTAGTGTGGTGTGGTGTGGTGTAGTGTGGTGTGGTGTGGTGTAGTGTAGTGTGGTGTGGGATGGTGTAGTGTGGTGTGGTGTGGTGTAGTGTAGTGTGGTCTGGTGTGATGTTGTGTAGTGTGGCATGGTGTAGTGTAGTGTGGTGTGGTGTAGTGTAGTGTAGTATGCTGTGGTGTGGTGTAGTGTGGTCTGGTGTGATGTTGTGTAGTGTGGTATGGTGTAGTGTAGTGTGGTGTGGTGTAGTGTAGTGTGGCATGGTGTAGTGTAGTGTGGTGTGGTGTAGTGTGGTGTGGTGTAGTGTGGTGTGGTTTGGTGTAGTGCGGTGTGGTGTAGTGTAGTGTGGTGTGGGATGGTGTAGTGTGGTGTGGTGTAGTGTAGTGTGGTCTGGTGTGATGTTGTGTAGTGTGGCATGGTGTAGTGTAGTGTGGTGTGGTGTGGTGTAGTGTGGTGTAGTGTGGTCTGGTGTAGTGCGGTGTGGTGTAGTGTAGTGTGGCATGGTGTAGTGTAGTGTGGTGTGGTGTGGTGTAGTGTAGTGTGGTGTGGTGTGGTGTAGTGTGGTCTGGTGTGATGTTACGTAGTGTGGCATGGTGTAGTGTAGTGTAGTCTAGTGTTGTGTAGTGTAGTGTGGTGTGGTGTAGTGTGGTGTGGTGTGGTGTTGTGTGGTGTGGTGTAGTGTGGTCTGGTGTGATGTTGTGTGGTGTGGTGTGGTGTGGTGTTGTGTAGTGTGGTGTGGTGTTGTGTAGTATGGTGTGGTGTTGTGTAGTGTGGTGTATTGTGGTGTGGTGTGGTGTGGTGTGGTGTGGTGTAGTGTAGTGTGGTCTGGTGTGATGTTGTGTAGTGTGGCATGGTGTTGTGTAGTGTGGTGTGGTGTAGTGTGGTGTGGTGTAGTGTGGTGTGGTGTAGTGTGGTGTGGTGTGGTGTGGTGTGGTGTGGTGTGGTGTAGTGTGGTGTTGTGTAGTGTAGTGTGGTCTGGTGTGATGTTCTGTAGTGTGGCATGGTGTAGTGTAGTGTAGCCTAGTGTTGTGTAGTGTAGTGTGGTGTGGTGTAGTGTAGTGTAGTGTGGTGTGGTGTGGTGTGGTGTGGTGTGGTGTAGTGTGGTGTTGTGTAGTGTAGTGTGGTCTGGTGTGATGTTGTGTAGTGTGGCATGGTGTAGTGTAGTGTAGCCTAGTGTTGTGTAGTGTAGTGTGGTGTGGTGTGGTGTAATGTTGTGTGGTGTAGTGTGGTGTGGTGTGGTGTGGTGTGGTGTGGTGTAGTGTGGTGTGGTGTGGTGTAGTGTTGTGTGGTGTAGTGTGGTGTGGTGTGGTGTAATGTTGTGTGGTGTAGTGTGGTGTGGTGTGGTGTGGTGTGGTGTGGTGTAGTGTGGTGTGGTGTGGTGTAGTGTTGTGTGGTGTAGTGTGGTGTGGTGTGGTGTGATGTCGTGTAGTGTGGCATTGTGTAGTGTTGTGTTATGTGGTGTAGTGTAGTGTGGTCTGGTCTAGTGTAGTGTAGTGTAGTGTAGTGTGGTGTAGTGTTGTGTGGTGTAGTGTAGTGTGGTCTGGTGTGGTGTGGTGTTATGTAGTGTGGTTGGTTTAGTGTTTTGTAGTGTGGTGTGGTGTGGTATAACACAGTATGGTATGGTGTAATATAGTGTAGTGTAGTGTGGTGTGTGTGATGTAGTGTGATTTGGTCTAGTGTAGTGTAACACAGTATGGTATGGTGTAATATAGTGTAGTGTAGTGTAACACATTATGGTATGGTGTAATATAGTGTAGTGTAGTGTAACACAGTATGGTATGGTGTAATATAGTGTAGTGTAGTGTAACACAGTATGGTATGGTGTAATATAGTGTAGTGTAGTGTAACACAGTATGGTATGGTGTAATATAGTGTAGTGTAGTGTAACACAGTATGGTATGGTGTAATATAGTGTAGTGTGGTGAGGTGTTGGTGACATTTGGCTGGAGTGCAAAGATGAAGGAGATGATGGAGAAAGATACCATCTTCAACCAAATACCCCCAGCGTATCATCTGTTAATACCACCATCATCACTACCTCTAGCAATTAACCCCACCAGCACCACCACTACCACCACCATCACTACCACTAACAACTAACCCCCTCAGCTACCAACACCACCACCACTCACTACAGCCCCACTAGCTATCACCACTACTGTCACCAGCACCATCACCAACTGCTAATACCACCTTCACTACCACCACCTACCACCACCACCGCCACCACCACCACCACCACCACCACCACTGTCACTACCACTACCACCACCACCACCAACATAATGAAACCACCACCACACACTTCACCACCACTGTCACCACACCACCACCACCACTACCACCACCACCACCAACATAATGAAACCACCACCACACACTTCACCACCACTGTCACCACACCACCACCACCCACCACCACCACCACCTACCACCACCACCACCTACCACCAACACCATAATGAAACCACCACCAACATAATGAAACCACCACCACACACTTCACCACCACTTACCACCACCACCACCACCACCTACCACCACCTACCACCACCACCACCACCACCTACCACCACCTACCACCACCACCACCACCACCTACCACCAACACCATAATGAAACCACAGAGCTATCCTTGTCATCTCTGATAAAAGAAGAAGAAATGAAGCAAAGCAAACAAACCCCAAAAAACTTGAGAGTGAGTGGCGAGGATGGCTTGATAGCATTGGTGTTGTTGACGCGCAGAAGATTAAATTAATTTTGTTGCACCACAGATTTTATGATGAGTTAATCGGTGTGATGCACATTTGCTCAGCTATACATTCTCCATTTCTCTTCATCTTTCTTTGCAATTTTCTTTACTATTTTATTTTTTCACCCATGTGTTTATTAATTTGTATATATATATCATCATCATCATCATCATTTTACGTCCGCTTTTCCCTGCTTGCAAGGGTGGGACAGGAACTGATTCTGGCTTGATTTCTACAGCTGGATGCCCTTCCTAACACCAACCTCATTTACAGTGAGTGCTGGGTGCTTTTTTGTCGTGGCACCCCCACAACCACTTTGCAGGGGAATGATTTGGACCCCAGTCCCTATCATCTCATTTCTACAGCTGAGTAAACTGGAGCAATGTGAAATAAAGTGTCTTGCTTAAGGAAACAACACATCACCCGGTCTGAGGATTGAACTCACAACCTTTCGATTGCAAGGCCAATGCTCTAACCACTGAGCCATGTGCCTCCATCTAATTTGTATATATGTGTATGTATATATATATATATATATATATATATATGTGTGTGTGTGTGTGTGTGTGTGTGTGTGTGTGTGTGTGTGTGTGTGTGTGTGTGTATATGTGTTTATATATATATGTGTGTATATATGTGTTTATTAATTTGTATATATGTGTGTATATATATATATGTGTGTGTGTATATATGTGTGTATATATATATATATGTGTGTGTGCATATATGTTTATTAATTTGTAAATATGTGTATATATATATATGTGTGTATATATATATATGTGTGTATATATATATGTGTATGTATATATGTGTTTATTAATTTGTATATATGTGTATATATATGTGTATATATGTGTATATTAATTTGTATATATATATACATATGTGTATATATGTGTATATTAATGTGTATATATGTGTATATTAATGTGAATGTTAATGTGTGTATATATGTATATTAAGGTGTCTATATGTGTATATTAATGTATATATATGTGTATATTAATGTATATATATGTGTATATTAATGTGTATATATGTGTTTATGTGTGTGTAAGGAAGTGTATATTAATGTGTATATATGTGTTTATGTGTGTGTAAGGAAGTGTATATTAATGTGTATATATGTGTCTATGTGTGTGTATGGAAGTGTATATGTGTGTTTATGTGTGTGTATGGAAGTGTATATGTGTGTTTATGTGTGTTTATGTGTGTGTAAGGAAGTGTATATTAATGTGTATATATGTGTTTATGTGTGTGTATGGAAGTGTATATTAATGTGTATATATGTGTTTATGTGTGTGTAAGGAAGTGTATATTAATGTGTATATATGTGTCTATGTGTGTGTATGGAAGTGTATATTAATGTGTATATATGTGTCTATGTGTGTGTAAGGAAGTGTATATTAATGTGTATATATGTGTCTATGTGTGTGTATGGAAGTGTATATGT
>OZ024754.1:12498115-12515615 GCA_964016885.1 Eledone cirrhosa | reverse complement strand
AAACTCTGTCCGTCACTGGAATTCACTTGGATGAACCTTGCTTTTCGCACGGACAATTCTACGTTGCCTGCTCACGAGTTGGCAGTCGAGATAATCTCTTTGCGTTTTTTCCGAAAAGAAAAACAAAGAATATCGTCTATCCTGAAGTGCTTTAGTGTTAACAAAAAAACTTATTACAGCTCTGCCTTGACTTCACCTTACTCATTACAAAACATACCAATGAATATGTCATGCAGGATATTTGGGATTATAAATTCAAAATTTAACCATACACAGCAAAGGATGCTCTCAAAGAATAGATTTTCTCTTATTCTACTCTCATTGTTTTTTTTTTGTTTGTATAAAGTCTGCTTTCATTACAACTTTTTGTACTTTAGCAAAACTGCCTGTTTTTTTACAGATTTGCAACGTGTTTTGTCTTTAATCATTTGTATAACTACATCCTGTTCAGTGTTTTCCTTCATTATCAGCATAGTTTTATGTGTACAAAGATTGCACTAAATATGCGTTTGCATTAATTATTGAAGAATTCTGCTTATTTTGACAGGTTGGGGACAAATAATGTTCTTCTTTTACTTCCTAGCTGTATATTCTTAGCATAATTTCAAACCCCAAGCAACGCCCGGTAAATCTGCTAGTCATATATATATATATATCATCATAATATATATATATATATATCATCATAATATATATATATATCATCATATATATATATCATCATATATATATATATCATCATATATATATCATCATATATATATATATCATCATACATATATATATATATATATATATCATCATCATATATATATCATCATCATATATATAAATATATCATTATCATATATATATCATCATCATCATATATACATATATATATATATATATCATCATCACTGTTTTACATCCATTCTTCAACGCTAGATTGGGTTAGGCGAGAGTTGCCCTGTTGTGGGCAATGCTAGGTCAGGTGACTATGCTTTGTTTATACAGAACTGATTTTGGCTTGGTTTCTACAGCTGGATGCCCTTCCTAACACCAACCTATATATATATATATATAAAGTGCGGTGGCTTTGTGGTTAGGGAATTTGGCTCATGATCGTAAGATTTTGAGTTCAATTCCCGGCGACACATTGTATCCTTGAGCAAGACACTTTATTTCACGTTGCTCCAGTCCACTCAGCTGGCAAAAATGAGTTGTACCTGTAATTCGAAGGACCAGCCTTGTCACATTCTGAGTCATGCCGAATCTCCCTGAGAACTATGTTAAGGGCGTGAAAGTTTGTGGAATGCTCAGCCACTTGCACATTAATTCAAGAATAGGCTGTTCCATTGATCGGATCAACTGGAACACTCGTTGTCTTGTCGTAACCAACGAAGTGCCTTCTCCATATATATATATATATATATATATATATATATATATATATATATATATATATATATATATACAGGGAGTGTAACATGAAGTTCCTGTAGGTTCACCCAGGTGAGCAACAGAGTCGGGCCAGATCGATACAGATCGAATCTTGAGCTGATCAGTAGCGAAACACATGTCACCAATCAATAAAAGTGATGAAGGCATAACAAATCATCCCTGTATATATATATTGAGTTTGAATTATTTTCCCATATCTTACGTTAATTATTTTCCATTTTGACGTTATAGTCACTTATATATTTGAAATACTGTTGGCTTCTTGCTCACAATAATTTCTATATTTTCATTTATATATATATATATATATATATATATATATATATATATATATATATATATATATATATATATATATACATACATGGAATACCAAGTGCCAAAATAAATACCTAACATCACAAGGTATTTTGTTCAGAGGTAGACCAAGAAAGGCCTGGGCAGAGGTGGTGAGAACTGACCTTAAATCGCTGAGACTTACAGAAGAGCTGACAAAGAAACCTATCAGGTGGAGAGATGCTGCGCTGAGAAGGACCTGTCCAAACCATGCAAGTGTGGAAAAACGGATGTAAAAACGATGATGATGATGATGACATGTTTCATATTTTCATATTATTGAAAACTAATTGAAGTAAGGCATATTAAATTGAATGTTCTGCTCATAGATATGACATAATTATGTGATGTGTGACTTAGTTTTCACTAGTGTGCAGAACTACTAGATTTATTATGCAGTGAATATCAACAGATGACTCATGGTTTGCTATCCCAATAATTTATTCACTTCGTGTTTTCCCCACTTTTAACAACCATGTAAATCAACAATTTTAGATAACCCAATGCCATAGTATATCTTTCTCTTTTGATTCATATGTATAACATGGGAGGTTAGCTTTCTGTGATGATCACGTAAATATTGACATGATGTTAGTGGAACTCACAGCTCAACACCTCATTTGGCCATACATATGTATCTATTTATATATACCTACATGTGTATCTATTTATATATACCTACATATGTATCTATATATACATACATATGTATCTATATATATATATATATACCTACATGTGTATCTATTTATATATACCTACATATGTATCTATATATACATACATATATACCTACATATACCTATAGACATATATAACTACATATATACATGGTGGCTGCCAACTCGTTTTCGAGTACGGCCACTACTTTATATCCATGTAGGAGAACCCCTACCAATGCGCTGAACGAGTGTGACTTTTTAGTCCAGCCAGCGACTTGAAAACTCTGGTACAAACACTACACTTGTGACAATTATTGACACATAATGCTGGGCCCATGGTACCATGTGACGACAAGTGCAGAGAGATCTCCAGATATAAAGCAATGCCTGTGCCGTGAAGCTTTTATAGTGAGCAAAGGCACTGCACAAAGCCAGTCCCACTCTCTTAACCAAGATGATATTTACCAAAAAGAAGAACAAGTCAACATCATTGGATACCATCAGGGTTGCAGGTGTTATATCAGAGTTTTCCTTCTCCTAGAATTCTGCCTTGACAAAGGCTAAGGGATCATCTCTCCCATTGATTTTGGATGGCCATTGACTCTTAAGAGCTCCTTTGCCCTTGTAGGTACATATATACATATGTACCTACATACATATATACCTACATATATAACGACATATGTACCTACATACATCTATCTATCTATCTAAGGCGGGTAAAATTCCCGAGATCCATGGACGAGTTCTCCCCAGTGGTCTCTGTCCCTCATTATCGCTGCCATGTCCTGCGTCTCCAACAGACCAGTGTCTGTCCTTAGGGCATCAACATACGTTAACCTTGGTCTTCCACTTCTAGTGTGTCCATGTAGGGGCTCCCAAACATACATATATACCTTCATATATATATATACCTACATATATACCTTCATATATATATATACCTACATATATACCTTCATATATATATACCTACATATATACCTTCATATATATATTTTTATAGGACGATCGACTTTCGTCAAATCGGACCGAGGGAACAATGTTTCCGTTGGTCTTTCCAATTGCTAATACTATCTATCGGTCGCAACTCCAGGTAGAAGGAGCAACGTGAAATAAAGTGTCTTGCTCAAGGACATAACGCATCGCCTGGTCCAGGAATCGAACTCACAACCTTACGATTGCGAATCCAATTCTCTAACCACTCAGCCACACGCCTTCACCTATATATATACCTACATATATACCTTCATATATATATATACCTACATATATATATACCTTCAGATATATATATACCTACATACATATATACCTACATACATATACCTACGGTGAAGGCACATGGCTTAGTGGTTGGAGCATTAGGCTTGCAATCGAAAGATTGTGAGTTCAATTCTCGGACCGGGGGATGTGTTGTTTCCTTAAGCAAGACACTTTATTTCGCATTGCTCCCATATACTTAGCTGAAAATGAGTACCAGCAATAGCTGGAGGTTTAACCCTGCGAGGGACTGGCGTCCTCTCCAGGGGGGGGGGGGGGGAATCTTGTACTCTCAGTCGCTTCACGCCATGAAACCGGGATAAGCACCGGCCAAATGAGCCTTCTGGCTTAAGACAGACTTTAGACTTTAGACATATATCTACATACATATATAACTACAGATATATATACCTACATACATATATACACCTAAATACATATATACCTACATACATATATATCTACAGTCATATATAACTATATATGTACCTACATATATATGTATCTATATACATATATACCTACATATACCTACAGACATATACAGGGTGGGGCATAAAAACTGTTACAAAATAAAATGCAAATAGTTCTTGAAAAAAACATTTATTTTAAGATCCGACTTCAACAAATACTAAGTAATATACTATTAAACAACTGCACAAAAATTTATTTGAAATGCTTTCCTCTAGCTCTCACTACCGCTCGAAGTCTTCTAGGAAAGTCTTTGATGGCTGCAAGAACAGTTTCCATGGGTATTTTCTCCCATACTTTATTCAGTTTTGATTTTAGAGTTTCAATATTCTGGCTAGGAGTAGAGCAGGCTTCACTCTCAAGAATTGACCATAAAGAAAAATCGTGAGGGTTGAGATCTGGTGATGTGGGAGGCCACTCTTCCTTACTGATCCATGCAAGACAATGGTCTCTACACCACTGTTGTGTTACGCTAGCAGTGTGGCTCGTCACTCCATCTTGTTGGAGAGTCCAAATGTCATCGCCATAAACAGATGTGCACCATGGCATCAGTGCTCCTTCCAAAATATCCTTTATGTAAAGTTCTTTGTTAATTTTAACTCCTTGAGGCACAAAAATCACAGGAGACTTCCCTCTTTCAGAAATGGCTGCCCAAACCATCACTGATGCTGGTTTCTGTGTTCTGAACATTTTTCCTACACTTGAAGGAATTGATCTGAAACTTTGCAAGTACTCCATCATTTTGATGATTGTAAGACTGCTGCACAGTGAATAACTTCTCATCTGTAAAGTTGATGTTTTGCAGCGTGCCATTCTTGATACGGTTCAATAACAGTTTACTTCTGGAGAGCCTCTTTTCAATTGTGACTGCAGAAAGAAGCTGCCTCTTTTGGAACTTATAGGGTGACATCCCCAGATCATCTCGACATATCCTCCGCATAGTACTGCTTCTTCTGCCATTTTTCTCATGGACCTTCTTGGATTACGCCTTATTTTTTCCCTCACACTTTTAACGAGTTTTGGTGTTCTTGAGGTGCTGGGCCCATGGTACCATGTGACGAGAAGTGCAGAGAGATCTCCAGATATAAAGCAATGCCTGTGCCGTGAAGCTTTTATAGTGAGCAAAGGCACTGCACAAAGCCAGTCCCACTCTCTTAACCAAGATGATATTTACCAAAAAGAAGAACAAGTCAACATCATTGGATACCATCAGGGTTGCAGGTGTTATATCAGAGTTTTCCTTCTCCTAGAATTCTGCCTTGACAAAGGCTAAGGGGTCATCTCTCCCGGTGATTTTGGATGGGCATTGACTCGCCCGGGTCGTTGGCGACTAAACTGGCAACCCCACCAAGGTTTCTTGGTGAAGAGGGTGACTTTGGACATCCTGAAGGAATAAAAACAAAACCTGTCAAAGGGCAAAGGAACATACATGCATACATGCATACATACATACATACATACATACATACATACATACATACATACATACATACATACATACATACATACATACATACGCACACACATGCATATGCAATAACAAATATTTATCAATTTTGTTGGTATGGGGCCTATTCGGGGGAGGAAGGGCAGTGATTATGACTTTATTGTACGGTGACCAAAACAGGCAGAAAATTGTCCAAGTCATTGGAACATTGGATAAAATGTTTTGGAGTATTTTTTTCAGTTCTCTGCTTTCTGAGTTCAAATTCCAACGAGGTCAACGTTGCCTTTCATCCATTTGAGGTTGATAAAAAGTACTAGTTTAATACTGGGGTCTATTCTTCCTCTATATCTCTTTCTCACTTCCTCTCTCTCTCACTTTCTCTCCTTCTGCTGTATTCAGACCTAGAGAGGCTTGGCTCTGCCAGGTTTAGAATATGCCCTAGAAATGCCGTTTGTGAATATGGTGCCCCTGTAACTTAATTAGGAGCTACGGGACCATGCATGCGTGTCAGGTGGCCAAAACAGATTGTAGAACAGAAAAGACTATAACACAAGTAATGGATTATCTTGAAGCTAGAAATCTCATCAGAATAAAGCAACTAAGTAAAGTACTCAAAGTGGGAACCTATAGCTATCTCTGTGTAGTATCTCTATAGAACCAGGCAAACAATACTATTGAGAGCTCAGTAGAGTGCTCAAAGTAGGAACCTATAGCTATCTCTGTGTAGTATCTTTATAGAACCAGGTAAACAATACTATTGAGAGCTCAGTAGAGTGCTCAAAGTGGGAACCTATAGCTATCTCTGTGTAGTGTCCAGGTAAACTATAGAACCAGGTAAACAATACTATTGAGAGTGCACAGTGTTCTTTTTTATTGTTTTACTACAACAGAAAGGCAGATCTGTGAGCTTTACCAGAGGCCTCCAATATTAGTGGAACAAAGAGAGGACTATATTTCCAAAGCGAAGACCTGGCTCAAATGCTTGCAACAGAGTAGGTTTCTCTTAAAGTCATTCAAGATTGACACTTTAGCATTTAAACCAGCCATATCCGGCCAGAATCGGCCACTCATACAGATGTTAAGGTATTGCTCTCAAAATAAATAATTGTTTCTGCTTTTGGCACAAGGCCAGCAATTACCCAGTACATTACTGGTACTCTATTTTATCGACCCCCGTAAGGATGAAAGGTAAAGTTAACCTCAGCGGGAACAAAATCTCATAGATTCGATAATATGTGAGACAATTATATGAGGTAAAGACATTACTGTGAAAATATAATAATTGTTTCTACTTTAGGCACAGGGCCAGCAATTACCCAGTGCATTACTGGTACTTTATTTTATCGACCCCGTAAGGATGAAAGGCAAAGTCAACCTCTATAATAATATATTAGAGTAATGTAAATGCTAAAGGGTTAAACTGAGTGGCCAATTAAGTGTTTCACCTTGGTGGGCCATGATAGGATTTGAACTGAGAACACACTGACCCCGAACAAATACCACAAGGTACTCTATTTCATATTTTAGCGACTCTGCTGATCAACTCCCCCACCTCCACCTCACCCCCACCCCACCCACAACTGATACTTCATTAGCCTTCTTTGGAAAGATGAAAGGTAATGTTGGTTTTGATGGGATTTGAATTCGGAATGCAAGGAGCCGAATAAATACTGCAAGGCACTTAGTCCTACGCTCTAATGCTTCTGACAATTGATGAGGAACAGAGTGCAATGTTGACAAGATAGCACCACACTACCACCGCCTCCTTCTCACCACTCCCACCACTGCTCTCTCACCACTCCCACCACTTCCTTCTCACCACTCCCTTCACCACCCTCTCACCACTCCCACCACCGCTCTCTCACCACTCCCACCACTCCCACCACCACTCTCTCACCACTCCCACCACCTCCTTCTCATCATTCCCACCACCACCCTCTCACCACTCCCACCACTTCTCATCATTCCCACCACCACTCTCTCACCATTCCCACCACTCCCACCACCTCCTTTGCATCATTCACACCACCCCCCTCTCACCACTCACACCACCACCCTCTCACCACTCACACCACCCCCTCTCACCACTCACCTCCACCTCCTTCTCACCACTCCCCCCTCACCATTCACACCATCACCACCCTCTCACCACCACCCTCTCACCACCATCCCCTCTCACCATTCCCCCCCACCCCACCTCTCACCACCCCCACTCACCACCACCACCACCCTCTCACCATCCCAACCACCCTCTCTCACCACCATCACCACCTCTCACCACCACCAGCCCCTCTCACCACCACCACCACCACCCTCCCTCTCACCACCACCACCACCCTCTCTCACCACCACCACCACCACCACCACCACCACCTCCAGCTGTCATAAGACAATCTACACACTCACTTTGCCATCTGCTAATTCAACAATTCTAACATGGAAATAAAAAAAAAACTGAAAAGAAAAACATAAACGGAAAAAAACCCCAAAAGAATTAAAAATAACAAGAAACAAAAAAAAAAAAAAAAAAAAAAAAAAACAAGACATAAAGATATGTAAAACACTAAAACAATAGAATTAAACAGAATCACAGAATAATAAAACTGATGAGAAAATAAACCATAAGAATTGATAGGAAATGATGATGATGATGATGATGGTAATGATGATGATGATAATGATGATGATGATGATGATGATGATTTCATTTATTGGCCACGAGGGCCGACATTAATAATAATAATAATTTTTTCTACTTTTGGCATAAGGCCAGCAATTATTATATCAGTGTATTACTGGTACTTTATTTTATCGACCCTGTAAGAATGAAAGGCAAAATTAACCTCGGTGGGATTTGAACTCAGACCATAAAGGGCCGTAACTCTTTGCTACAAAGCATGGCGTCCGACCCTCTACCGATACTGCCAATCCACCATAATAATAATAATTGTTTCTACATTTGGCACAAGGCCGCCAATTACTCAGTACATTACTGGTACTTTATTTTATCGACCCCCCCCCCCCGTAAGGATGAAAGGCAAAGTTAACCTCGGCGGGATTTGAACTCAGAATGGCAAGGGCCGTAACTCTATGCACCAAAGCATGGCATCCGACACTCTACAATAATAATAATAACAAACCATAAGAATTGATATTAAATGAATAATAATAATAACAATAATAATAATAATAACAAAAATAATGATAATAATAATAATAATAACAATAATAATTAATAAAACAAGAAGAAAATATAACTTCTGATTGACTTTCAGTATATTTGTGGTATTTCAGCATTTTGGTAATCTATAAAAAGGAAAAAGAATTCTTGGTTTAGGAGAGATTTTCACCAGAAGAGAAACAGTTAATAAGATGTGATAATTAAGTCTAATAAAAGACCTTGGTTTTAATGAAAATTCTAACTGGGTTTTCCCTTTAATTAGTCACACTGCCTTGATTACAGATTGATGCAATAAATGCACCGGAAAACAACAGATGATCAAATAATAGAGCTTTTCTCTTGCTGGCTGTCTTACTTATTGTTTTGTTTGTGGTGGATTTTAGTTGTTGTTGTATTGTTCTTGTGAAGAATTCTTCTGGAAGAAAATAGAACAAGGAAATGGTGGTGGTGGTGGTGGTGGTGGTGGTGGTGGTGGTGATAGTAGTGATGATAGCAATGGTGATGGTGGTGATGGTGGTGGCGGTAGATGTGGTGGTGGTGATGGTGGTGGCGGTAGATGTGGTGGTGGTGATGGTGGTGATGGTTTGTGGTGGGTGGTGGTGGGTGGTTGAGATGATGGTGGTGGGTGGTGGTGGTGGTGGTGATAGTAGTGATGATAGCAGTGGTGATGGTGGTGATGGTGGTGGCGGTAGATGTGGTGGTGGTGATGGTGGAGATGGTTTGTGGTGGGTGGTGGTGGTTGAGATGATGGTGGTGGGTGGTGGTGGTAGACGCGGTGGTGATGGTAGAGATGGTGGTGATAACAGCGGTGGTGTTGACATTAGTGGTTGTGGTGGTGATGGAGATGATGATGATGAATGACTGACAGATGTTTGAGTGAGGTAACAATGGTGCTGTTAATGATGTTAGTGATAGTGGTGGTAGTAGTAGTGGTAGTGATAGTGGTGGTGGTGGTAGTGATGATAGTGGTAGTAGTGATAGTGGTAGTGATAATAGTGATGGTGGTAGTGATGATAGTGGTGGTGGTAGTGATGTTAGTGGTAGTAGTGATAGTGGTAGTGATAATAGTGGTGATGGTAGTGATGTTAGTGGTAGTAGTGATAGTGGTAGTGATAGTGATGGTGGTGGTAGTGGTAGTAGTGATGGTAGTGGTGATGATGGTGGTGATGGTAGTGATGGTAGTGGTAGTGATAGTGGTGATAGTGGTGATGGTGGTGGTGGTAGTGGTGGTGATAGTGGTGATGATGGTAGTGGTGATGATAGTGATGATGGTGGTGATGGTAGTGGTGATGATGGCAGTGATGGTAGTGGTGATGATGGTGGTGATAGTGGTGATGGTGGTGGTGGTAGTGGTGGTGATGGTAGTGGTGATGGCGGTAGTGATAGTGGTGATGATGGCAGTGATGGTAGTGGTGATGATGGTGGTGATAGTGGTGATGGTGGTGGTGGTAGTGGTGGTGATAGTGGTGATGGTGGTGGTGGTAGTGGTGGTGATAGTGGTGATGGTGGTGGTGGTAGTGGTGGTGATAGTGGTGGTGGTGGTGATGGCAATGACAATGATTACAAGGAAGACATTGAGATTTTTTAAGTTGATAGGAATATTGATGATGATGGTGGGGGGGGGAGTGCAGTTAAAAGATAAGATTACTGTATATGAATTGGTGGCTCTAATTTTAAATTGATGACTCAAAATTCTAAATTGGTGGCTCAAAATTCTAAATTGGTGGCTCATGATTCTATATTGGTGGCTCATAGTTCTAAATTGGTGGCTCAAAATTCTAAATTAGTGGCTCATAGTTTTAAATTGGTGGCTCAAAATTCTATTATTGGTGGCTCATGATTCTAAATTGGTGGCTCATAGTTCTAAATTGGTGGCTCAAAATCCTAAATTGGTGGCTCATAGTTTTAAATTGGTGGCTCAAAATTCTATTATTGGTGGCTCAAAATTCTAAATTGGTGGCTCGTAATTTTAAATTGGTGGCTCAAAATTCTAAATTGATGGCTCATTATTCTAAATTGGTGGCTCGTGATTCTAAATTGGTGGCTCAAAATTCTAAATTGGTGGCTCATGATTCTAAATTGGTGGCTCAAAATTCTAAATTGGTGGCTCAAAATTCTAAATTGGTGTCTCATAGTTCTAAATTGGTGGCCAATAATTCTAAATTGGTGGCTCAAAATTTTAAATTGGTGGCTCATAGTTCTAAATTGGTGGCTCATAATTCTAAATTGGTGGCTCATAATTCGAAATTGGTGGCTCAATATTATAAATTGGTGGCTCATGATTCTAAATTGGTGGCTCATGATTCTAAATTGGTGGCTCATAATTCTAATTTGGTGGCTCAAAATTCTAAATTGGTGGCTCATAGTTCTAAATTGGTGGCTCATAGTTCTAAATTGGTGGCTCATAGTTCTAAATTGGTTGCTCAATATTCTAAATTGGTGGCTCAAAATTCTAAATTGGTGTCTCATGATTCTAAACTGGTGGCTTATATTTTTAAATTGAAGTTCTTTGCATTATCATCTGCCCCAACAATATTAATTGCATCATCTTTATCACTTGGTTTCATGTCATTTAGCTAGTGTTACCATATTTTATCACCCTGTTCACTCACCTTACCTAGTCTAGTTTTGACAAGTTACATCCTCAAACATTGGAAAAAATTCATGTAAACACATAGACATAATTGCCATAAACACAGAAACCTTAGTTAGTAGGGTGTTGAAATGTATGTAAGTGAGAAGCAAACTCCTATCTTACTGTGAGATCAGTCCCTCTGCTTTGAGTATCAACCTGATCTACTGACGACCCATCCAACCCTTGCTAGCAGGAGAAGCAGATGCTAAATGATGATGAT
This sequence comes from Eledone cirrhosa, assembly GCA_964016885.1. Taxonomy (NCBI): domain Eukaryota; kingdom Metazoa; phylum Mollusca; class Cephalopoda; order Octopoda; family Eledonidae; genus Eledone; species Eledone cirrhosa. The sequence continues at coordinate 12,503,957 of OZ024754.1, read as the reverse complement.
GATGATATGGGCCATAGGTTATAAGAAATAAGGCATCAAATTAGTCATGAGCTAACTATATAATTTGTTTATAAATTTATATTGTGGATATTACATCATGGTTGATAATTCAACAGTTAATGTTCAAGGGACTAAGGAAGATATGAACCTAGGTTTCACTTACTAACTGGACCTTTATCCCAGCATTTAAAATATCTAATGGCCTCTACAGAAAGCCATGAATGTCAAACAGTCTCAGTTTTCACCTATCAGTTTTTTTTTTCTGAAAATTCCTTTCACCATTGACAGAGAGAAAGCAAGGATGTTAGAACACTAGACAGAATTCTTTCTGGTATTTGAGTCGAAATAAACTTTGCCTTTCATCATTTGAAGGTCAATAAAAATGTATCAATCGTGTATTGAGGTTGCTTCTCTCCCTATATCTCTTTTTCATTTCCTCTCTATCATTTTCTCTCCTTCTATGGAACAAATACAAATTCGTTATGTTCAGAAGTGGAGAGAGAATGGGTTGTGCCAGCTTTGAAATGCCCAAGACACTTCATGTGACTATGATGTCCCTATGACACTCAGTAGGAATTACAGGTCTATATATATATATATATATATATATATATAAAATATTAAACAAATAATGAACAAACAATTCCTTATATTAAACAAAAAAAGTTCACTATTTAACGATCGTTTCTAGGGTATATATGTGCTATAATTGGTATGCATATTTAACAGATCTATGTACAAAATTATACAAAATTATACAAATTATCAAGATTAAATATACATACCTAACACATATATACGCCGTCTTCAGAAATAACGATTATTTCTGAAGACGGCGTATATATGTGTTAGGTATGTATATTTAATCTTGATAATTTGTATAATTTTGTATAATTTTGTACATAGATCTGTTAAATATGCATACCAATTATAGCACATATATACCCTAGAAACGATCGTTAAATAGTGAACTTTTTTTGTTTAATATAAGGAATTGTTTGTTCATTATTTGTTTAATATTTTATCTTGACTCTGTATACCGTTTATCTTTCACCGAAATTGGATTTTCATTACATCTCTTCTTTCCATGATATCCGGAATACATTGAGTTCTTCATACGGATTGGACACTACCGTAAACTCTTGGTAGATTTATCTACATATATATATATATATATATATATATATATATGCATGCATCTATGTATAGACCTGTATACATACATACATAAATATATACATACACACCTACATGCATACATACATGCATACACACATACATACATAGTCTTTAGCCCTAAGTAAGAAATGGTGAAGTGCTGGTGCCAAACTCGGACAGCAAGGAATGGGGAGCTATCAAGAAGAAAGCATTATGCCTGAATAACATTTTGGAACAAAGCCACAAAGATCTTAACACAAAACAAAAAAGTAACAAACAGAAAATTAGTAAAAGACATAGAAGACATGTGAAAAGTTCTCATTTATTATTGGAAATCTTTGAAATAAAATGACATCCTGGCAAAACTGTTTTCAGCTTGAATTTTTATAAGTATGATAAATATAGTTACATTAATTATCTCTGAGATATGTACCTAACACATATTATAGTCAACACAATATAACAACCCAGTATGGGTTCAGCTGAATATAGGAAAAAGGGGGGGGGGGGTTGTAGTGGTGATGGTAGTGGTGTTTGGTGTTGGTGGTGGTAGTGGTGGAAGATGGTGGTTGTGTTGGTGATGGTGGTGGTGGTGGTGGAGATGGTGGTTGTGTTGGTGATGGTGGTGGTGGAGATGGTGGTTGTGTTGGTGATAGTGGTGGTTGTGATGTGGTGTTGATGGTGGTGGTTGTGATGGTGGTGTTGATGGTGGTGGTTGTAGTGGGTGTGATGGTGATGGTAGTGGTGTTGGTGTTGGTGGTGGTGGAGATGGTGGTTGTGTTGGTGATGGTGGTGGTTGTGATGGTGGTGTTGATGGTGGTGGTTGTAGTGGTGTTGATGGTGATGGGTAGTGGTGTTAGTGGTGATGGTGTTGGTGGTGGTGTTGGTTGTGATGGTGGTGGTGGTGGTGGTATTGGATGGTGGTGATGTTGGTGGTGGTGGTGGTGGTGGTGTTGGTTGTGATGATGGTGGTGTTGGTGGTGATGGTGTTGGCTGTGGTGATGGTGGAAATGGTGATGTTGATAGTGGTGGTGGTGGTGGTAGTGGTAGTGGTGTTGGTGATTGTATTGGTTGTGATGGTGGTGGTATTGATTGGTGGTGATGTTGGTGGTAGTGATGGTAGTGGTGATGGTGGTGGTTGTGATGGTGGTAGGGGTAGTGGTGGTGAAGGTAGTGGTGGTAGTGGTGGTGGTAGTGGTGGTAGTGGTGATGGTGGTGATGGTGGTGGTGGTGGTTGTGATGGTGGTGTTGGTGGTTGGAAGAGGATGTTAATGGTATTGATGGTAGTGGTAGTGGTAGTGGTAGTGGAAGCAGTGATAGTAGGGATGGTGATTGTGGTTGTGATTTGGTGTGTGATTGTGATGGTGGTGATGTTGGTGCTGGTTGTGATGGTGGTGGTGATAGTGGTGGTAGCGGTGGTGGTGGTAGCGGTGGTGATGGTGGGGAGAGGGTGTTAATAGCATTGATGGTAGTGGTAATGGTGGCAGTGATGGTGATGGTGATGATTGTGGTGGCGGTAGTGGTGATTGTGGTGGTGGTGGTGGTGGTTGTGATGGTGGTTGTGAGGAGATGATGTTAGCAGAAGAATGTGGTGGTGGTGGTGGTGATGGTAGTAGTGGTTGAGGTTGTGATGGTGGTGGTGGTGGTGATAGTTGTAGTGGGTATGGTGATGGTGGTGGTGGTGGTGGTGGTGATAGTTGTAGTGGGTATGGTGATGGTGGTGGTGGTGGTGATAGTTGTAGTGGGTATGGTGATGGTGGTGGTGGTGGTGATAGTTGTAGTGGGTATGGTGATGGTGGTGGTGGTGGTGATAGTTGTAGTGGGTATGGTGATGGTGGTGGTGGTGGTGATAGTTGTAGTGGGTATGGTGATGGTGGTGGTGGTGATAGTTGTAGTGGGTATGGTGATGGTGGTGGTGGTGGTGATAGTGGTGCTGGGTATGGTGATGGTGGTGGTGGTGTTGGTGATAGTTGTAGAGGGTATGGTGATGGTGATGGTAGTAGTGTTTCAGGTGGTGGTGTTGGTGATAGTTGTGTTAGTTGAGGTTGTGATGGTGGTGTTGTTAGTACTAGTGATGTTGTTAGTACTAGTGGTGTTGTTAGTACTAGTGGTGTTGTTAGTACTAGTGGTGTTGTTAGTACTAGTGGTGTTGTTAGTACTAGTGGTGTTGTTAGTACTAGTGGTGTTGTTAGTACTAGTGGTGTTGTTAGTACTAGTGGTGTTGTTAGTACTAGTGGTGTTGTTAGTACTAGTTAGTTAGTATTAGTGGTGTTGTTAGTACTAGTGGTGTTGTTAGTACTAGTGGTGTTGTTAGTACTAGTGATGTTGTTAGTACTAGTGGTGTTAGTACTAGTGGTGTTGTTAGTACTAGTGTTGTTAGTACTAGTGGTGTTGTTAGTACTAGTGGTGTTAGTACTAGTGGTGTTGTTAGTACTAGTGGTGTTGTTAGTACTAGTGGTGTTGTTAGTACTAGTGGTGTTGTTAGTACTAGTGGTGTTGTTAGTACTAGTGGTGTTGTTAGTACTAGTGATGTTGTTAGTACTAGTGGTGTTAGTACTAGTGGTGTTGTTAGTACTAGTGGTGTTGTTAGTACTAGTGGTGTTGTTAGTACTAGTGGTGTTAGTACTAGTGGTGTTGTTAGTACTAGTGGTGTTGTTAGTACTAGTGGTGTTGTTAGTACTAGTGGTGTTGTTAGTACTAGTGGTGTTGTTAGTACTAGTGGTGTTAGTACTAGTGGTGTCATTAGTACTAGTGGTGTTGTTAGTACTAGTGGTGTTGTTAGTACTAGTGGTGTTGTTAGTACTAGTGGTGTTGTTAGTACTAGTGGTGTTGTTAGTACTAGTGGTGTTAGTACTAGTGGTGTCATTAGTACTAGTGGTGTTGTTAGTACTAGTGGTGTTGTTAGTACTAGTGGTGTTGTTAGTACTAGTGGTGTTGTTAGTACTAGTGGTGTTGTTAGTACTAGTGGTGTCATTAGTACTAGTGGTGTTGTTAGTACTAGTGGTGTCATTAGTACTAGTGGTGTCATTAGTACTAGTGGTGTTGTTAGTACTAGTGGTGTTGTTAGTACTAGTGGTGTTGTTAGTACTAGTGGTGTTGTTAGTACTAGTGGTGTCATTAGTACTAGTGGTGTTGTTAGTACTAGTGGTGTTGTTAGTACTAGTGATGTTGTTAGTACTAGTGGTGTTAGTACTAGTGGTGTTGTTAGTACTAGTGGTGTTGTTAGTACTAGTGGTGTTGTTAGTACTAGTGGTGTTAGTACTAGTGGTGGTGTTAGTACTAGTGGTGTTGTTAGTACTAGTGGTGTTGTTAGTACTAGTGGTGTTGTTAGTACTAGTGGTGTTGTTAGTACTAGTGGTGTTGTTAGTACTAGTGGTGTTGTTAGTACTAGTGGTGTTCTTAGTACTAGTGGTGTCGTTAGTACTAGTGGTGTTGTTAGTACTAGTGGTGTTGTTAGTACTAGTGGTGTTGTTAGTACTAGTGGTGTTGTTAGTACTAGTGGTGTTGTTAGTACTAGTGGTGTTGTTAGTACTAGTGGTGTTGTTAGTACTAGTGGTGTTAGTACTAGTGGTGTTGTTAGTACTAGTGGTGTTGTTAGTACTAGTGGTGTTAGTACTAGTGGTGTTGTTAGTACTAGTGGTGTTGTTAGTACTAGTGGTGTCGTTAGTACTAGTGGTGTTGTTAGTACTAGTGGTGTTGTTAGTACTAGTGGTGTCATTAGTACTAGTGGTGTTGTTAGTACTAGTGGTGTTAGTACTAGTGGTGTTAGTACTAGTGGTGTTGTTAGTACTAGTGGTGTTAGTACTAGTGGTGTTAGTACTAGTGGTGTTGTTAGTACTAGTGGTGTTAGTACTAGTGGTGTTGTTAGTACTAGTGGTGTTGTTAGTACTAGTGGTGTTGTTAGTACTAGTGGTGTTAGTACTAGTGGTGTTAGTACTAGTGGTGTTGTTAGTACTAGTGGTGTTGTTAGTACTAGTGGTGTTGTTAGTACTAGTGGTGTTAGTACTAGTGGTGTTGTTAGTACTAGTGGTGTTGTTAGTACTAGTGGTGTTGTTAGTACTAGTGGTGTTGTTAGTACTAGTGGTGTTGTTAGTACTAGTGGTGTTGTTAGTACTAGTGGTGTTAGTACTAGTGGTGTTGTTAGTACTAGTGGTGTTAGTACTAGTGGTGTTGTTAGTACTAGTGGTGTTAGTACTAGTGGTGTTGTTAGTACTAGTGGTGTTGTTAGTACTAGTGGTGTTAGTACTAGTGGTGTTAGTACTAGTGGTGTTGTTAGTACTAGTGGTGTTAGTACTAGTGGTGTTGTTAGTATTAGTGGTGTTGTTAGTACTAGTGGTGTTAGTACTAGTGGTGTTGTTAGTACTAGTGGTGTTGTTAGTACTAGTGGTGTTGTTAGTACTAGTGGTGTTGTTAGTACTAGTGGTGTTGTTAGTACTAGTGGTGTCATTAGTACTAGTGGTGTTAGTACTAGTGGTGTTGTTAGTACTAGTGGTGTTGTTAGTACTAGTGGTGTTAGTACTAGTGGTGTTGTTAGTACTAGTGGTGTTGTTAGTACTAGTGGTGTTGTTAGTACTAGTGGTGTTAGTACTAGTGGTGTTGTTAGTACTAGTGGTGTTGTTAGTACTAGTGGTGTTGTTAGTACTAGTGGTGTTAGTACTAGTGGTGTTGTTAGTACTAGTGGTGT
>OZ024754.1:12475615-12493115 GCA_964016885.1 Eledone cirrhosa | reverse complement strand
ACTGAAAAGCATGGAGTCCCACTCTCTACTGATACTGCCAATCCACTGCTCTTTACACATTAATAATACATGTGTAAATACACACACCACATTAATAATACATGTGTAAATACACACACCATATTAATAATACATGTGTAAATAGACACACCACATTAATAATACATGTGTAAATACACACACCACATTGACAATACATGTGTAAATACCACATTTATAATACATGTGTAAATACACACACCACATTAATAATACATGTGTAAATACACACACTACATTAATAATACATGTGTAAATACACACACCACATTTATAATACATGTGTAAATACACACACCACATTAATAATACATGTGTAAATACACACACTACATTAATAATACATGTGTAAATACACACACCACATTTATAATACATGTGTAAATACACACACCACATTTATAATACATGTGTAAATACACACACCTCATTAATAATACATGTGTAAATACACACACTACATTAATAATACATGTGTAAATACACACCACATTTATAATACATGTGTAAATACACACACCACATTTATAATACATGTGTAAATACACACACCATATTTATAATACATGTGTAAATACCCACACGACAAAGACAATACATGTGTAAATATACACACCACATACACCATGTATATGTAATTATACACACCACATATACATGGTATATGTAAATATACACACCACATATACCATGTATGTGTATATATACACACCACATATACCATGTATGTGTAAATATACACACCACATATACCATGTATATGTAAATATACACACCACATACACACAGATCAGGCATGTGTAAATACACACATATTCACCACAAAGACAATGTATTTGCAAACACAAACATCTCATAGACACACACACATAGACAATACACACACACACTCTCATAGACAATACACACGCACACACACATATATCTCATAGACACACACACACACATCCCATAGACAATACACACACACACACACACACTCATAGCTACACATTACATACATACACACACACACACACTCTCATAGCTACGCATTACATACACACACACACACTCTCATAACTACACATTACATACACACACACACACTCTCATAGCTACACATTACATACACACACACACACACTCTCATAGCTACACATTACATACACACACACACACACTCTCATAGCTACACATTACATACACACACACTCTCATAGCTACATATTACATACACACACACACTCATAGCTACATATTACATACACTCATAGCTACATATCACACACACACACACACACACACACACACACACACACACACACACACACACACACACACACACACTCATAGCCACACACTACACTACACACTGCAACACATGGCCTACATTACATAAACCACAATGTGTCACAAACATTGAATATTTTCATACCCACCCACCCCCAAACCATTCCAGTTTTGATGAAACAGAACCATCTATTTTAAAGGGTCTCTACTTAACCCTTTAATGTTGAAACCGGCCAAAACCGGCCAGAATTCTCTACCTCTTTCTGTTGAAACTGGCTATAACTGGTCACCCATACTGATGTTAAGGTATTGTTCTCAAAATAAATACTTTCAAAATCTCATAGATTCGATATTATGTGAGGTAATTATGTGAGGTAAAGCCTTTACCATGAAAATACAGTAGTATATATATATAGTAATGTAAATGTTATGTGAGGTAATTATGTGAGGTAAAGCCTTTACCATGAAAATACAGTAGTATATATAGAGTAATGTAAATGTTATGTGAGATAATTATGTGAGGTAAAGCCTTTACCATGAAAATACAATAGTATATATAGAGTAATGTAAATGTTATGTGAGGTAATTATGTGAGGTAAAGCCTATACCATTAAAATACAATAGTATATATAGAGTAATGTAAATGTTATGTGAGATAATTATGTAAGGTAAAGCCTTTACCATGAAAATACAATAGTATATATAGAGTAATGTAAATGTTATGTGAGATAATTATGTGAGGTAAAGCCTTTACCATGAAAATACAGTAGTATATATAGAGTAATGTAAATGTTATGTGAGATAATTATGTGAGGTAAAGCCTTTACTGTGAAAATACAGTAGTATATATATAGTAATGTAAATGGTATGTGAGATAATTATGTGAGGTAAAGCCTCTACCATGAAAATACAATAGTATATATAGAGTAATGTAAATGTTATGTGAGGTAATTATGTGAGGTAAAGCCTCTACCATGAAAATACAATAGAATATATAGAGTAATGTGAATGTTATGTGAGATATTATGTGAGGTAAAGCCTTTACCATGAAAATACAATAGTATATATAGAGTAATGTAAATGTTATGTGAGATAATTATGTGAGGTAAAGCCTCTACCATGAAAATACAGTAGTATATATAGAGTAATGTAAATGTTATGTGAGATAATTATGTGAGGTAAAGCCTCTACCATGAAAATACAGTAGTATATATAGAATAATGTGAATGTTATGTGAGATAATTATGTGAGGTAAAGCCTCTACCATGAAAATACAGTAGTATATATAGAATAATGTAAATGCTAAAGGGTTAAATTAAAACCTTCCAACATAATTTAATATAAAAACACTTTATGTTACAAATACCATCTTAATGAAATTATCATTTTAGTAAATCCTTCCAAAATTCTTAATTAAAATGCAAAATATTTCATTAAGAATATGGTAATGAAAGGGTTAAACATAAGAGGGACATAACAACACATAAAGACATGATTCTCATCACAACTTGTTCTCCTTCTTTGCTAGCAATCGTTAGCATCTGTCACAGAGGATGAGGAGGGGGAGGGGGGGGGGGAGAAGGTGAAGTAGAAGTAGAAGAAGAAGAAGGTGAAGAAGAAGAAGAAGAAGAAGAAGAAGAAGAAGAAGAAGAAGAAGAAGGTGAAGAAGAAGAAGAAGGGAAAAAAGAGAAGGAAGAAGAAGAAGAACAAGAACAAGAAGAAGATAAAAAAAGAGGAGAAAGAAGAAGCAAGAAGGTGAAGAAGAAGAAGAGAAAGAAGGTGAAGAAGAAGAAGAAGAAGAAGAAGAAAGCCACTATGTGGTCATTTGATCAACTAGAAATAGTAGTAAAATCTCCCTTGAATCACATACTATCTTAAGCACAGGATGCTCTCCAATAATATCACCCTAAATACCCCTAAAAGACAGCATTGTAAAAGACCATAACTATATTCATGTACAGATATTTTTGCATACACAATAACAAAATATAAACAAACGTATTTACTCCACGAGGCTCGAGAAGGATAAATATATATCAAATATATAAGAACCCTAGAGCAAATCCCGAGCAACGCCGGGTCATTCTGCTAGTTGAAACTAAATCTTGATTATCCTCATCATCATCATCATATGTCCACTCTTCCCTGCTTGCAAGGGTGGGATGGGCCTTATTCAGCACAGCATCTCTCCACTTGTCACGGTCCTTCGTCATCTCCACCGTGAGCTTCAGCGATCTGAGGTCTGTTCTCACGACCTCTGCCCATGTTTTGTGTGATCTACTTCTACCACGTCTTCCTTCAACTGGCATTTCCTGGCACTTCTTCACCCATTGGTCATCCTCCATGCGCATCACATGTCCATACCACCTCAGTCTCCTCCCCCGTACACTACATTCTATCCCTCTCAGACACAGTTTCTCTCTCAACACATTCATGCTGGGTCGTTCACGCACATTGACATTGCACATCCAATGGAGCATGCTTGCCTCATTTCTCTCCAGCCATCGCATATCCTCTGCAGTTGCTGCCCATGTCTCACTACCATGCAACATTGAGCTCCTCGCACAGGCATCATATAACCGGTCTTTCGTACTCAGGGAGAAACCCTTCTTCGTCAGCAGAGGAAGCAGCTCCCTAAACTTCTTCCAACCCATCCTTATTCTAGATACTATGGCCTCGGAACACCCCCCTCCTATGCTAATCTGATCTCCTAGGTACCGGAAGCTATCCACCACTTCTATAGCACCCGCCTGTATTTGAAAAATGTGTCTATCAATGCGACTTCTACTGTCTAATTTCCCTGTACATCTACTGCATACATATTTCTACCTACCTGTTAGTTTGCCTACTATCCCGCTACATCTCTTGTGTACCCAGGATCTACATTGTGTGCATTTTATAGAATTTATGCCAGTTCATTTTCTGCATATCGAACATGGGCATTTCCCTGACGGAATCAGAGTTTTGTCCTCTTTTCTACTCATCAACACCTTTGTCTTAGCTAGGTTTACTCTCAGTCCTCTTGCTTCCAACTGCTGTTTCCATAGCCGGAATTTATTCTCTAGCTCCTCTACTGATTCTGCTATAAGAACCAGATCGTCAGCATAGAGAAGTTCCCATGGAGAGCCAGTCTTAAACTCCTCTGTTATGGCTTGGAGGACTATAATGAACAAGAGCAGGCTGAGGACCGAACCTTGATGTACTCCTACTTGTATCTGGAATTCCTCACTAAACTCTATTCCTACCCTGACTTCACTGACAGTACCTCTGTACAAAGTTTGCACTCTCCTCACAAGCCATTCCTCAACACCTAGTTTCCTTAGGGGCCACCAGATGACAGATCGGGGTACCCTATCAAAGGCATTCTCTAGGTCAACAAAGGCTAAGTATATGGGCTTATTTTTATCTAAGAATCTCTCTTGCAATTGTCACACCAAGAAGAGGGCATCTGTTGTACTCTTCCCAGGCACAAAACCAAACTGCATCTCATCTAGTTTGACCCTTTCTCTAATTAGTTGTGCTAATATCCTTTCTGCCACTTTCATAACCTGATGCATCAGTTTTATGCCCCTATAATTGCTCCTCTCCAGAGCATCTCCTTTACCTTTGTAGCAATTTATGAGAATACTGCTGCACCAGTCTTTGGGTATGACACCACCATATATAGCCTGATTGATCATGCGTGCAACCAGTTTAGTGCCTACGTCCCTGATGCCTTCAGCATCTCAGCATATATTCCCGATGGTCCAGCAGCCTTACCATTTTTCATTTCCTTAATCGCCTCTTTGACCCTATATTTGTCAATCTCAATAGCTGGTCCCTCTGTCGGAACCAGTTTAGTGCCTACATCCCCTGATGCCTTCAGCATTTCAGCAACTATTCCTGATGGTCCAGCAGCCTTACCATTTTTCATTTCCTTAATCACCTCTTGGACCCTATATTCGTCAATCTCAATAGCTGGTCCCTCTGTCGGATCTACTGAGGGTAATTTCTCTCTCTCCCATTCGTTCTCCACATTCATCAGTCTCTCATAATGACACTAAATCTCTTGGAGGAAACTAGAAGGAGCAAGACAACATAAGGTGTGTGATAGTAGTAGTAGTGGTGGTAGTAGTGGTGGTGGTGGTAGTATGGTGGTGGTGGTGGTAGTAGTAATAGTTATAGTGGTGGTGGTGGTGGTGGTGGTAATATTAGTAGTGGCAGTAATAGTAGTAGTGGTAGCGGTAGTAGTAGTGGTGATAGTAGTGGTGGTGGTGGTAGTAGTAATAGTTATAGTGGTGGTGGTGGTAATAGTAGTAGTGGCAGTAATAGTAGTAGTAGTGGTGGCATTGGCAGTGGCAGTAGTAGTAGTAGTGTTAGTGGTGGTGGTGGTGGTGGTAGTAGTAATGGTGGTGATGGTGGTGGTGGTGGTGGTAGTAGTAATGGTAGTAGTAGTAGTAGTAGTAGTAGTAGTAGTAATGGTAGAAGTAGTAGTAGTAGTAGTAATGGTGGTAGTAGTAGTAGTAGTAGTAGTAGTAGTAGTAGTAGTAATGGTGGTGGTGATGGTAAGTGAGGAAGATATGATGAGATGTGGAATCATTGCATTTGGAAATAGGTTTGTTAGGGGCAGTGTTGTTTAGCCCTAGGTCAACCATGGTCGAAGTGGTTGGAGTAATGGTGGCGACAGTGTTATTGTTGGTGGTCTTGATGGTGATAGCATTGTTGCTGACGTTGTTAAAGGTCATGTTGTTGTTGGTTGTGGTGGTGGGGTTGGGGGAGCTGATAGTGGTGGTGATGATGTTGTTGTTGGTGGTGGTGTTGGTGGGGTTGGGGGAACTGATAGTGGTGGTGATGATGTTGTTGTTGGTGGTGGTGTTGTTGTTGTTGTTGTTGGTGGTGGTGGTGGTGGTGGGGTTTGTAGTGTTGTTGCTGTTAGTGTTGTGGTGAGGGTGAGGGGAGCTGGTAGTGGTGTTGTTGTTGTTGGTGGTGGTGGTGGTGGTGGTGGTGGTGGTGGTGTTGTTGTTTTGTGGGGTTTCAGTGTTGTTGCTGTTAGTGTTGTTGGTGTTGTTGGTATTATTGGTATTTGTATTAGTTGATGGAGATGATGATGATGATATTGTTAGTGTTGGTTGATAAAGGCAACAATTAATTGAGGTACACCTGCCAATCGAAATGTCTGTTCCTTAATGGCTTCACATAGAAACAAAACCAAGCCCAGTAGCATTCCTCTTGAAATTCCTAACAAATTCTGCATTCAGATACAATATATATTGATTCTCGGGGAAGTTTCTATGACATGGAATTCTTAATTTTCTTCTAAATCTAATTTTCACAATTACCTGTGCTAGAGAAGATAGACACGATATTCTGTTAGTATTTAATGTCATTATCATCATTAGCATCATCATGATTTAGGGTCTATTTTCCATGTTTTCATGGGTTAGATGGGTTGTCACATACTGAGGCTAGAGGTGTGTTCATCAGCTTGGCCATGGCAGGAGAATGACCTTGGGTCACATTCCAAAAGACTTATTGGATGATGAAGTAACTAACTTCTTTTAGTGTCCACAAGAGTGTCAGCTACAAAGCTTGGCTAGATGTGATTCTGCCACAACTGAATACATTGCTGTCCTTTCTCATTAAACTCTGCCAAATCCAATGCTGTCCAGGGGTGTTCCAGAAGGGGACATACCAGGTGTTACACAGTCTGTGGTTCAGTGCCACAGTCACACTCCACATCCCTATCCTTTAGATGAACTTACTGAGGGATCACGATTAATGGAATGGCCACACCTGTGCTACAAAGACATAGAACTGTACAACATAAACACCTCCCCTCCATCCTGGAAATGATGTGCATGTAAACATGCAGCTTGGTGGTGCCTCACTGTCAGACAGGGTGTACAGACAGCCAAGGAGACAAGAAACAAGGACCTTTCTGACAAAAGGACGAGAAGGAAGATGTGACTATGACAGCCTCAACAGATATTGTTATTTATCTACTGGGCAGTGGATTGGCAGTATCGGTAGAGGGTCGGACGCCATGCTTTCCACCATAGTTATGTCCCTTTACGATCTGAGTTCAAATCCAGCTGAGGTTAACTTTGCCTTTCATCCTTACAGGGTTGATAAAATAAAGTACCAGTAATGCACTGGGTAATTGCTGACCTTGTGCCTAAAGTAGAGACAGTTATTTATCTACTGGGCAGTGAATTGGCAGTATCGGTAGAGGGTTGGACGCCATGCTTTCTAGCATAGTTACATCCCTTTACAGTCTGATTTCAAATCCCGCCGAGGTTAACTTTGCCTTTCATCCTTACGGGGTTGATAAAATAAAGTACCAGTAATGCACTGGGGTAATTGCTGGCCTTGTGCCAAAAGTAGAAACAATCATTTATCTACAGAAAATGCTATAGAGACTGCCATTCATATATTGGACTGTTCAGTTACTCGTGAAAGTGCAGATGGATACATCTCTGGATACTACACCATTGTCTTTCACAGACAGACAGATGATAGTCAATTAGTAGAGAGACACTATGTTCTGTGTTTTAGTGGATCTTATACAACAGTTAGTCATTAATGCCATCATTATCATCATCATTATCGTCATAATCAACATTTTATGTCAGTTTTTAAATTTTAGAGTGTAATAATTTAAGGGTCGAAACACTTGCATGGGGGGGGGGGGGTTCTTCTTTGAACACCTTCTACTGTCTAGATCTCCTGAGGGTTTGAACACCTTCTTCTGCCCAGCTCTCTTGAGGGTTTGAACACCTTCTTCTGCCCAGCTCTCTTGAGGGTTTGAACACCTTCTTCTGCCCAGCTCTCTTGAGGGTTTGAACACCTTCTTCTGCCCAGCTCTCTTGAGGGTTTGAACACCTTCTTCTGCCCAGCTCTCTTGAGGGTTTGAACACCTTCTTCGGTCCAGCTCTCTTGAGGGTTTGAACACCTTCTTCGGTCCAGCTCTCTTGAGGGTTTGAACACCTTCTTCTGTCCAGCTCTCTTGAGGGTTTGAACACCTTCTTCTGTCCAGCTCTCTTGAGGGTTTGAACACCTTCTTCTGTCCAGCTCTCTTGAGGGTTTGAACACCTTCTTCTGCCCAGCTCTCTTGAGGGTTTGAACACCTTCTTCTGCCCAGCTCTCTTGAGGGTTTGAACACCTTCTTCTGCCCAGCTCTCTTGAGGGTTTGAACACCTTCTTCTGTCCAGCTCTCTTGAGGGTTTGAACACCTTCTTCTGCCCATCTCTCTTGAGGGTTTGAACACCTTCTTCTGTCCAGCTCTCTTGAGGGTTTGAACACCTTCTTCTGCCCAGCTCTCTTGAGGGTTTGAACACCTTCTTCTGTCCAGCTCTCTTGAGGGTTTGAACACCTTCTTCTGCCCAGCTCTCTTGAGGGTTTGAACACCTTCTTCTGTCCAGCTCTCTTGAGGGTTTGAACACCTTCTTCTGCCCAGCTCTCTTGAGGGTTTGAACACCTTCTTCTGTCCAGCTTTCCTGAGGGCTTGAACACCTTCTGTCCAGCTCTCCTGGGAGTTTTCTTACCACTGGAACACACAATCTCATCGTCATCATCATCATCAACATTTTATGTCCATTTGCAAACCTGATCTGAATGCCTACAGCCAATGGTAAACTACTAAAGGCAACCAAGATCTGGGTTGTGATGCTAAGCTGCTATGTGGTAGATTACATCAACCACCAAACAATAGAGGCAGTGCTTCTTATAGGATTGCAAGCCGTTTTCATGTGAAGAAAATTACGTTTGAAGAAGATTGTACAGGGCACTATTAATTATTTCCATATAAGAAAGGATTTCTAAACTTGCTCTAGATGATTTGTTCTGGATAACAACTTATAAATAAACATTGATGGTTATGACTGCACCGAAACTTATTTGACTGAGATAAGTCAAAAACATGATCTTTTGATGTTTAGAACCACATGCTATTCTCTAGAGATTTCATCTCCCAAATTACTTTAGAACAAAGGTAAAAATACTTTTTACATTACAGTAACACAAACATAACCATGCACACTTAGGTGTACATACATAGGTATATATCTATGGTTGTATGTATGTATGCATTTATGTGTGTATCTATATATGTATGGTTGTATGTATGTATGCATTTATGTGTGTATGTATATATGTATGGTTGTATGTATGTATATATGTATGGTTGTATGTATGTATGTATGTGTGTTTGTGTGTATGTATATATGTATGGTTGTATGTATGTATATATGTATGGTTGTATGTATGTATGTGTTTGTGTGTATGTATATATGTATGGTTGTATGTATGTATGTATGTGTGTCTGTGTATGTATATATGTATGGTTGTATGTATGTATGTATGTATTTATGTGTGTATGTTTATATGTATGTATGGGTGTATGTATGTATATATGTATGAATGTATGTATATATGTATGAATGTATGTATATATCTATGGTTGTATATATGTATGTATGGTTGTATGTATCTATGTATGTATGGTTGTATGTATATATGTATGTATGTGTGTCTGTCTGTATGCATGTATGTATGGTTGTATGTATGTATTTATTATATATGTTGGAGTTCATATTTTATTATTATTACTATTTTACTATCAGTTTTTATCCAACTCCTGCCAGGCTAGCAAAGGTTAACTGGGTCTACAGTGCAACATACCAACACTCTTCTCGATGATGTGTCATCTAGTTAATAAAACCCACACACTGTCATTCACACCACTTTTTCCTGCAGTACTTGTCAGTGTGTGTCTATGTGTGTGTGTCTATGTGTGTGTCTATATGTGTGTGTCTATATGTGTGTCTCTGTGTTTGTCTCTGTGTGTGTTTCTAAATGTTTAGTACCTTAACCCTTTAGTGTTCAAACTTGTCAAAACCGGCCAGAATTCTCTACCTCCTTCTGTTGAACTGGCTGTAACTGGTTGCTCAAACTGGTGTTAAGGTATTGTTCTCAAAATAAATACTTCCAAAATCTCATAGATTCGATATTATGTGAGATAATTATGTGAAGTAAAGCCTTTACCATGAAAATATAATAGTATATATAAAATAATGTGAATGCTAAAAGGTTAAACCGTTAACACACTACCGTTTGTCACCCATTGTTTCCGCAGGTACATGTCACCTTCATAAAACACCCCATGTCTTGTAGTAATCATTCTGGCTCACCAAACTCAGAGTTCAAATCTTTTCCAAGAACATATTTTCCTTTCATTATTTTATGTGGGTAAAGGCGGTGGATTGGCAGTATCGGTAGAGTGTCAGAGACCATGCTTTGTCGCAAAGAGTTACGGCCCTTTCCATTCTGAGTTCAAATCCCGCCGAGGTTAACTTTGCCTTTCATCCTTACGGGGTCGATAAAATAAGTACCAGTAATGTATTGGGTAATTGCTGGCCTTGTGCCTAAAGTAGAAACAATTATTTCATGTGCATCGTCATTGTCCTCCTCCTCCTTCTTTTTCTTCCTTTTCTTCTTCTTTTTCTTTTTCTTCTTCTTTTTCTTCTTTTTCTTCTTTTTCTTCTTCTTTTTCTTTTTCTCCTCCTCCTCCTTACATTCTGTGTTCAAATACTGCCGTGGTCAACTTTGTCTTTTATCCTTCCAGGGTCGATAAAATAACCTACCAGTCATGAACTGGGGTCGATATAATTAGATTTTCCTCTCCCCCAAATTATTTGTCTTGTGACTCTAGTAGAAATCGTTGCTGTTGTTGTTGTTGTCACAGTTGTTGTTGTTTTTATTGTCACAGTTGTTGTTGTTGTTGTCATAGTTGTTGTTGTTGTCATAGTTGTTGTTGTTGTTGTTACTATGATAATATACTTATTTCTTTTTTTTTGTATTTCTTTGCAGGAACCATCGAAAGAAACTATCCACAAAATTTACGGTTTAAAAGCAATGGTGACGAGGAGCTGAAACTAAAACATAACAACATTTATTTAGAAAATGAAGGTTCCATCAAGAGATATAAACATGTATCGGAAAGTCTCGACAGTGACCCTGTTGATAATTCACAAGGTTTCTTCAATAAGGATAAGACACAAACAGTGAAGGAAAATAACTTGAGTGGGTCTGAAAAAGCAAATGCCTCAGAAAAGAATGTGAAACCATTTGGGGTGAACTCGGATCTAAAACCACCAGGGGGGATTGAACACGTGGAATTCCTTACTGAGACATTCAATGTAGCTTGGTTGCAGATATGTGGAAATTACCCTTGCCAGAAGAACAGCACTTGTGTTGTAGAAAACAATGAACCTCGGTGTGACTGTTCTCTGGGAACAATAGGGAAATACTGCGAAGAAGGTATGTATTATGTATTTGTCATTGGCACTTGGTATAGCATCTCTCTCTCTCTCTATCTCCCTCACTCTCTCTCTCACTCTCTCTTTCTCTCCCTTTCTCTCCCAATCTCTCTATCTTCCTCTCTCACTCTCTCTCACTCTCTCCCTCCCTCTCTCTCGCACTCTTTCTCTCGCACTCTTTCTCTTTCTATCTCCCTCTCTATCACCCTCCCTCTCTCACTTTTTCTCTTCCCCTCTCTATCACCCTCCCTATCACTCTATTTATCTCTATATCTATCTCTCTATCTATCTAGTTAATTATTTATTTATTTATTTTATTTCATTTTATTTTATTTGTTCTATTTAATTTCTAAATAGAAATGTGGAACATTTTCTATTTAGGAAATAAATTTCTCCAATCAACCTACCAGTAATGAATGATTAAACAGTTAATGAAGCTCTCTCTCTCTCTCTCTCTCTCTCTCTCTCTCTCTCTCTCTCTCTCTCTCTCTCTCTCTCTCTCTCTCTCTCTCTCTCTCTCTCTCTCTCACACACACACACCACCATCACAACCATTGACTAAATTTGTTACCATTATTTGGATTGGCAGTATCATTAGAGTGTCTGATGCCATACTTTCCAGCATCGAGTTACGCCCCTTTATTGTCTGAGTTCAAATCCTACCGAGATTAACTTTGCCTTTCATCCTTACGGGGTCGATAAAATAAAGTACCAGTAATACACTGGGTAATTGCTGGCCTTGTACCAAAAATAGAAACAATTATTATAATAAACATTATCACCCTTGCCTCCACCAGGTTTTAAAAATGCCCTGGAAATGCTGTATGTCAATGTGGTGCCCCTACAATTCCCTTGGTTATATGATGCCTGTGTGAGATGTGCGCTGCTGCATGGTAGTGAGACATGGGCAGCAACTGCAGAGGATATGCGATGGCTGGAAAGAAATGAAGCAAGCATGCTCCGTTGGATGTGCAATGTCAATGTGCGTGAATGACCAAACATAGACGAGTTGAGAGAGAAACTGGGTATAAGAGGGATAAAGTTGTAGTGTGCAAGAGAGGAGACTGCGTTGGTATGGACATGTGATGCACATGGAGGATGACCGCTGGGTAAAGAAGTGCCAGGAAGCCCCAGTGGAGGGAAGGCACAGTAGAGGTAGGCCACGAAAAACATGGGCAGAGGTGGTGAGAGCAGACCTCAGCTCACTGCAGCTCACCGAGGAGATGACGAAGGACCGTGACAAGTGGAGAGATGCTGTGCTGAATAGGACGCGTCCCACCCTTGCAAGCAGGGAAAAGCGGACATACGATAATGATGAGGATGATCCCCTGTGGTCATTTATAACATTGTCCATTTCCAGTAACACTAGAAAGGTTATTGGGTGCTTGTTATGTATCTTTCATGCCTACATTCACTAATGTACCGCACCCCTACAACTCTACCTGAAGTTATGGGACCATATCATACCATACCTTGCTATAACCACTTTACAAAATGGATTCGGTACATTTTATTTAACCTCTAGCACTAGAGAATCTCTCTATTAATCCTTTAGCATTACTCTATATTTACTATTGTATTTTCATGGTAAAGGCTTTACCTCACATAATTATCTCACATAATATCGAATCTATGAGATTTTGAAAGTATTTATTTTGAGAACAATACCTTAACTTCAGTTTGAGTGACCAGTTACAGCCAGTTTCAACAGAAAGAGGTAGAGAATTTTGGCCGGTTTTGGCTGGTTTTGAACATTAAAGGGTTAAAACTAACATACCCTTTTTATACTGCATCAGCTTTTACTCAAGCAATGTTTTACAGCCAGATATCCTTCCTAACACCAACCATTTTAATCACTTACAATATGCAGTAATATAGGGCACCAATTTTTAAATGGGCACACACACACACACACACACACACACATATATATATATATATATATATATATATATATATGTAAATATATATATATATATATATATATATATATGTAAATATATATATATATATATATATATGTAAATATTAGACGCTTACGGCACCT
Source organism: Eledone cirrhosa (assembly GCA_964016885.1). NCBI lineage: Eukaryota > Metazoa > Mollusca > Cephalopoda > Octopoda > Eledonidae > Eledone > Eledone cirrhosa. The sequence goes on along the minus strand of OZ024754.1, from coordinate 12,479,462 downwards.
AGGGTTCCCAGGCGGTCACCCATCCAAGTACTAACTAGGCTCGACGTTGCTTAACTTCGTTGATCGGACGAGAACCGGTGTTGTCAGCGTGATATGGCCGTAAACGGCCATATATATATATATATATATATATATATGTAAATATATATATATATATATATATGTATATATATATATATATATATATATATATGTATATATATATATATGTATATATATATATATATATATATGTATATGATGATGATGATGATGATGATGATGATGATATACATATATGTATATATATGTATATATATAAAATTTCAGGTTATCAATAATGTAGTGATAATGTATCGTTACGTTAGAGATGAACAGCGTACGTGCAGGTTTGCTCGACGAGTATAAATTATATTCCGGAGAAAATGTAGAAAAGATGAATATAAAATGAAAGTGCTTTTTTTAAAAAGGAATTTATTAGGTATTGACATATGTTTCTGTAACAGACGGAATACCTATGTATCGCTGCTTGCGTAATCATATAATGTTAGCAAGTATTCGATAGCAAATGTATAATCAGTTGTCACTTCTTCAGAGATTTTGGATAAATTGGATAAAATCAGAAAAATTGAAGTATTTATATTAGTAAAAGAGGAAGAAGAGAGGGGATAGTATATGACAGATGGTAATTCAATTTACTGCTAAACAAGTATATAAAGGGTTTCTAATGAGAATACCATGAGTAAATGGTTCATTTTATCTAAATAAGAATTTTTGGGAGTGCCAATTTTAATCTCTACTTGACCAATTGGACAGTGGACAGGGCTGGTCATTTGGTGTAGTAGTATTAATTATAAAGTGTCAATTGAGGAAGGGGGAGATTTCGATTGCTGCTGAATAACATCAATGCTAGTAGCCAGCTGGTATGTGCATTAGGGAATTGAATTAAGAAATCAGAAATCTCATTTTATCTCTAGCAGTTTATATTAAATGGTAAATAATAGAAGAGTTGATAGAATTAAGACTAATAGAGAATGTTAATATCTATTTTGACAACCAAACAGAGATAGAGACGGCGTTCAATCCTGGTGGTATTTATAATATGAAAATGTAGATTTTAAGCGATGGTTACAGTATAATGGTTACAGTATATATATATGGTTACAGTATATATATATATATGTATATATATATATATATATATATATATATATATATATATATATATATATAATAAGGGTTGACGGACCCAGCATATTTATCAATGCCAGTACCAGTTGTATCTCAGTGCACTCAATGGGGAATGTAAGATACATTACCAGAGTATACACATAGTTATTTGCCTCAACACAACACACGTAAAATGAGTGCCTATAAGATTCCCGGACTCGAGTTTCTGCAGCACTAATGCAGCAGTAAGGTGCACTGCACCATCTGTCTGCATATATTATACAACAATGCACAATCGGCTTATGCTGCTTCATCAGTGGGTATCGCCTAATCAATAACCAATCGATCAACATAATCCAATATATATATATATGTTCCAACAGCTAGTTCCAGACTCTCTGTTGAAACGGGAAGAGCTCAGCCGTCGGGTTCCCAACTCTTTCATTTTACCATACTCTACTACCCCAAGTATTGAGTACTCTGCTGAGTAATAGTCTAAACTGTTTTTTATTGCATCTATATATATATATATATATATATATATATATATATATATATATATATATATATATTTGTTTTGCAACGTTTTTCATATGAAATTGTGTGTTGAAACAAATATTGTTATATTTGGGGAGGGTCATATTGTTATAATATTGCCAGAAATAATAATTGTTTCTACTTTTGGCACAAGGCCAGCAATTACCCAGTGTATTACTGGTACTTTATTTTATCAACCCTGTAAGGATGAAATGCAAAGTTAACCTCGGCAGGATTTGAACTCAGAATGGCAAGGGCCGTAACTCTATGCGTCAAAGCATGTCGTCTGACCCCCTACCGATACTGCCAATCTACCGCCCTGAATAATAATAAAACACACTCACTGTTTGGTTTGGATTGGTTTTCGCTTCTGTATCTTTTATATCCCCATGATAGAGACATTTAACGTAGAAGAGAACTGGGAGTTCCTAAAAAATAACTTACTAGAGGCGACGGATGAGGTTTGTGGCTGGAGTAAGACCTCAAGCAGGAGGAGAGTGACTTGGTGGTGGAACAATAAGGTAGATGAAGCAGTCAAGGCCAAGAGACAGGCATGGAAAGAATGGAAGAACGGGGGGAGCAGGGTACATTACATAGAGACCAAGAGGGAAGCTAGGCGACAAGTATACTTAGCTAGGAGGGAAGCAGAGGATAGAAAATTCAAGCATGTTTTACAACGTGAGGACCAGAAACAGGAGGTATTCAAGATTGCGAGGCAGTGTGTCAGAGATAGTTGTGATGTCATTGGAGAGAAGTGTATCCGGAATGATAAAGGTGAGCTTGCCCTCACAAGTGCTGAGAAGAAAGATGCATGGAAGAGTCATTATGATAGATTACTAAATGAGGAGAATGCATGGGAAGAAGAGACCCTACCCCACGTAGACCCTATAGAGGGACCAGCAGTACAAGTCAGCGGCAGCGTAGTAAGTAAGGCAATCAGAGATATGAAGATAGGGAAGGCAACCGGTCCATCGGGTATAGCTGCCGAGATGCTGAAGGCATCTGGGTCTGTAGGTCACACTATAACCACACGTATCGTTAACCAGGTAATACTAGAGGGGGCCATACCAAAAGATTGGTGCAGTAGCATCATTGTCAACTGCTACAAAGGTAAAGGCGATGCACTAGATAGAGGAAACTATAGAGGTATAAAGTTGATGGACCAGGTCATGAAAGTAACAGAAAGAGTTATAGCACAGCTGATTAGGGACCGGGTGAATATAGACGAGATGCAATTTGGGTTTGTACCAGGGAAAGGCACCACTGATGCGCTCTTCCTTGTGAGGCAATTACAGGAAAAGTACCTAGCTAAAAGTAAGCCACTCTACTTGGCATTTGTCGACCTTGAGAAAGCCTTTGACAGAGTTCCACGTGCAGTAATCTGGTGGGCTCTTAGAAAACTAGGAGTAGATGAATGGCTTGTGAAAGCGGTACAAGCCATGTATAGGGGAGCAGTCAGCAAAGTTAGGATTGGCAATGAGTATAGCGAGGAATTTAGCGTACAGGTTGGGGTCCACCAGGGCTCTGTTCTTAGCCCTCTCCTGTTCATCATAGTCCTGCAGGCAATAACGGAGGAGTTTAAGACCGGATGCCCATGGGAACTCCTGTATGCTGATGACCTCGCACTCATAGCTGAATCTATGGTAGAACTAGAGAATAAATTCCAAACCTGGAAGCAGGGACTAGAGAGAAAGGGCCTCAAAGTCAACATGACAAAGACTAAGGTCCTTATAAGTAGACGAGAAAACAGAACCCAGATCCCCTCAGGGAAATGGCCTTGCTCAGTATGTAGGAAAGGTGTAGGTAGGAACTCCATTCTTTGCCCCAAATGCAAACAATGGGTACACAAGAGATGTAGCGGGATCTCAGGAAGCTTAATTAAGAATGTAGGATACACATGCAGCAGCTGTGCTGAAACAGCAAGCAAACAGCCACAGGAAACAAGTACCACCAATCTCTGGGTGGGCCCTGTAGAAACAGTAGACAGCTTCTGCTACCTAGGTGACCGAATTAGCAACGGAGGTGGGTGCTCAGAAAGTACAATAACTAGGGTAAGAACGGGATGGAAGAAGTTTAGGGAACTACTACCACTGCTAGCTGCAAAAGGCTTCTCCCTCAGAATGAAAGGCAGACTGTATGATGCGTGTATCCGAACAGCGAT
>OZ024754.1:12465615-12470615 GCA_964016885.1 Eledone cirrhosa | reverse complement strand
TAGAGTTACGGCCCTTGCCATTCTGAGTTCAAATCCCGCCGAGGTTAACTTTTCCTTTCATCCTTACGGGGTCGATAAAATAAAGTACCAGTAATGCACTGGTTAATTGCTGGTCTTGTGCCAAAAGTAGAAACAATTATTAATATTTGATTTGTTTGCAAGCAAACAGCCTCATTAACACCATGTGTTAGATGACTAACTCACCCTATGGACTTCCAGTGCTCTATATCTTAGATATCTTCTTTACCTACCTATTACTACAATATATATACATATATATACATATATATACATATATATACATATATATACATATATATACATATATATATAAAATGAAACAAAGGCTTTGCATTTATCCCTGTAATTTAATGAGCTCAAGGGAAAATTGCCGGACTCTTCAAAATACAATATAGAGAGGAGAAAACATGAAAGAGTGTATTCAATTACAGGGGGTATAAGGCCACTAGAGTGAAAAACATAAAAACTATGGAAGGTATAGGAAATACATTATAATTAAAGAGATAAATTAAAATGCATAAACACACCTTTATAACTATACAACACCTGTACAGACTCAGAGGGAATGTTTCACCATAAACAGTGTAAGATTCATATAGTCTCAGGGATCTTCATCAGGTCTAAAGAAGATGTCCCATACTTCTAAATAAACATTAGATAACTGACTTGTTGCACGTGGAGAGAGAAGGAAAATATGCACGCCAGACAATACTTAGTGGCTTGAATGGATCAAAAAGCCGCTAGAAATGGCAGCCTATAACCACTCAACTTAAAATGCTCAACAAACGTGGACATGCCTACAAAGTCAGAAAACAGCACCGCTACCATGACTTTCGGAAACATTTTTTCATGCTTAGGGTTGCTGAAGCATGGAACAAACTGCCTGCATCAGTTGTTAGCTGCCGAGACACTGCATCCTTTAAAACCTCCATGGAACAAACTGCCTGCGTCAGTTGTTAGCTGTTGAGACACTGCATCCTTTAAAACCTCCATGGAACAAACTACCTGCATCAGTTGTTAGCTGTCGAGACACAGCACCCTTTAAAACCTCCATGGAACAAACTACCTGCATCAGTTGTTAGCTGTCGAGACACTGCATCCTTTAAAACCTCCATGGAACAAACTACCTGCATCAGTTGTTAGCTGTCGAGACACAGCACCCTTTAAAACCTCCATGGAACAAACTACCTGCATCAGTTGTTAACTGCCGAGACACTGCATCCTTTAAAACCCTCATGCTTCCCGAAATTCGCCAAAACTACACCTGATGTCCCCCTTCCATACACATGCACACATGTGTATATCATGACTCCTGCACTGTTCATTTTCCTGACGTTTGTACATTACCCTATGTACTATACATACACTTTTCATGAGTTGTAGTGCACCTGAGCACTGTACACAATATTTTCATTATATCATTAAACAGAGAGATCAGTTATGAGCTAAAATACTCTTTTGTGTATTCTCTTCTCTATATTGAGAGAGAGGGAGAGAGGGAGAAAGAGAGAGAAAGCGAGAGAGAGATTATTAACAAAGACTGTTGATGTTAACTCAACAGTTCCTGGCCAATAAATCTGCCATGTTGCAGTAATGTAATTGCAGCCAGTAGTTCTGAGTTCACACATTTTATTTAATGGCAGGTACAGTGGCTGTGTTTTGGTAGAGATTATATATATATATGTTTATATATCTATATATATATTGTGAAGGCGTGTGGCTGAGTGGTTAGAGAATTGGATTCGCAATCGTAAGGTTGTGAGTTCGATTCCTGGACCAGGCGATGCGTTATGTCCTTGAGCAAGACACTTTATTTCATGTTGCTCCTTCTACCTGGAGTTGCGACCGATAGATAGTATTAGCAATTGGAAAGACCAACGGAAACATTGTTCCCTCGGTCCGATTTGACGAAAGTCGATCGTTCCTTTAATATATATATATATATATTAAAATATAAGTATTAATAAAATAGATGTTCTTTTGATCAATTACATTTTATTATACATATGTCGGATGTACAACAGTACGTCCTCATCAGACAAAATATAATGATACATAATATACCCTGAGATGTTAAATGGTTAAGATTTAATCAAGGTATCATTATATTTTGTATCATTATATTTGTATCATTATATTTTGTCTGATGAGGACGTACTGTTGTACATCCGAAATATGTATAATAAAATGTAATTGATCAAAAGAACATCTATTTTATTAATATTTATATTTTAATATTAATAACTCCAGAAAATTATTTTCCATAGAGTGCTTCCAATCTACTGTAAAACTCATTCTTTGACATAATCATTGAATATTGTTTAACAATTTAATATATATATATATATATATATACATCGTCCCAGTGCCAAAGAAGGGAGATCTCTCTAGTACCAATAACTACAGGGGGATCTCACTGACGCCACTTGTGGTAAAGACCCTCAACAGGATGATTCTTAACAGGATCCAGCCTGAGATGGAGAAGAAGCTCAAGGACAACCAGAACGGCTTCAGAGAGGGAAGATCAACCACTAGTCACATCCTGATGCTGAGGAGGATATTAGAGGGAGCTAGAGCAAAGTGCCTTCCTGCGGTCATGGTTTTCATTGACTTTTGGAAGGCCTTTGATTCTGTGGACCATCACTGCCTGATGAAGATTTTACAGGCATATGGAATCCCCAAGAAGATAGTGGACCTGATATCACTGCTTTACACCAACACCAAAGCCCAAGTCATTACACCTGATGGGATGACAGAGTTCTTTAAGATACTGGCTGGAGTGTTCCAGGGAGATACATTGGCTCCCTACCTTTTTATCATCGTAGTGGACTATTGTATGAGCCTTGCACTGGAGAAACACCAGGACTCTGGCTTTCCTGTAGCACCGGCTCAGAGCAGGAGAGTTAAGGCGAAAAAGGTATCAGATGCTGAATTTGCTGACGACATAGTTTTGGTGACAAATACAATGAAGGAGGCAGAGGATTTGATGCGGGAGGTTGAGACTGTGTCGATGAGTGTGGGGCTGAGAATGAATGAGACTAAAACAAAATATTGGTAGAGAATGTTGAGAAGCCAGAGGGGATCACTAATGTAGGCAGGAAGCCGCTAGAATTGGTTGAGAGCTTCTTGTATTTGGGAGCAAAGATTGGGAATACGGAAGATGATGTGGTTGAGAGGAAGAGCAAAGCCTGGGCGGTGTGATCAGTGTGGAAGTGGGACCTTCGTAAAGACCTGAAAATCCACCTCTTCATTGCTGTAGTGGAGTCTGTGCTGCTGTACGGGTCTGAGACTTGGACACTGACCAAGAAACTCACTCAGATGGTGGATGGGTGCTACACGAGAATGCTGAGGATAGCTCTGAACATTAATCAGTATACACTGAGGATGAAAAACTCAGAGCTGTATGGGAGCCTCCCAAAAGTCAGCTTAAAAGTGACACAGAGGAAACTGAGGTTAGCTGGACATGCTCACCTACATCCAGAGTGGACATTGCACTCAGTGCTCCTGTGGGAGCTCCTACATGGACACACTGGAAGAGGAAGACCAAGGTTAACGTATGTTGATGCCCTAAGGACAGACACTGGTCTGTTAGAGACGCAGGACATGGCAGCAATAATGAGGGACAGAGACCGCTGGAGAGAACTCATCCATGGATCTCGGGAATTTTACCCACCCTAGATAGATATATAGGGTGCGGACGATATTTGTTCGCGAGATTACTGTCTAGGAAAAAATAACACAGTAGTTTTATTTGTTAAGGTATATTTATCAAACTTGGGTCAGTTTGTCTTCATGACTTGTTCTTTCGATCTCACTTGATAAATCCGCCATTGGCTTTGATGACGGCCTCAAGGTCGCCTCGGAACCGGCTACAGGCCTTTGTCACTCTGCCCCGATTAGGCCCCTAAAGGCACTTGTGATCCTGGCTTTCATATCGTCTTTCATATTGCAGCTAGATCTGTTGGTGTCTCATTCCACTGCGCCCCACACAAAGAAGTCAAGGGGGAGGCCAGATGTCAGGTGAGCTGGGAGGCCAGATGTCAGGTGAAGTGTGGTCGACGAAGTTCTCTGACAGCCCGGCTTGGGTCTTTCGGCTGGTATGGCAGGGCGCTGAGTCTTGCTACCACTACCTGCAGCTACCTGGTCGATCCAGGGCTTTACTACCTCACTCAGAACGCCGATGTAGCCATCGGTGTTCACCTTGAGGCCCTCAGGGAAGAAGTGAAGTGGCATGACGTCACCATGACTGCTGTCGACACCTAAGACCAATGTTGCCGCTGGAAACTTTGTCTGCATGACTCTGGGCACGTCTTTGGATGAGACAGCGTGCCACCTGTTGTTCTGGGAGTTGATCTTCTGGTCTTGGCAGAAGTTTTTCTCGTCGGAGAAAAACCACAGCATGTCTGGCTCCAGTGGGTGTTTCAACTTGTTGATCAGCTTCTTTGCGTGCTTTAGTCGCTTTTCTTGTATCGCCTTTGACAGAAATTGTCCTTTCCTCATCTTGTATGAAACGTAGCGAATGTCTACATGTACCACCAGCCTAATGAGCTTTTCATCCATGCCTTTCTCCCTTGCAATGGCACGCATCGACTTGCTAGGTTCATTGTTGATGATATCCTGAACTTCAGCGACGAACTTGGGAGTTCTGAAGGCGTCAGATCGTCGATCATATGTTTTCCTCTCTGATGTTGCTTCATAGTCGAATCCTGAATCTTCCAATTCCTTTCTGACCTTTTCCACCATTCGCCTGCTGACACTGAGAAAGTTTTAAATTTCCTTATTTGTCCTCCCGGCGCAGATTCCAAGAAGAACTCCGTGTCTCTTCCACAAATTTGGAGGTTCAAAATTATTCATAATCAATTATTCTGAAAATAAATACTGGAAATATAGTCACTGTTTTTATGAAGACAAGAGTGACAACAGAAGTAAAAAAATTTGCATAAAATTAGCAGTTGAAAATTGCGAACAAATATCGTCCA
>OZ024754.1:12453115-12460615 GCA_964016885.1 Eledone cirrhosa | reverse complement strand
TATCGTTCATCTGTAACCATCTCTCATATCTTCTTATTGTTTGAAAGATTTATAAATATGATTAAAAACTGTTTTAACAGTCTGGTTTTTTGACGGGGGAGTGGGGGTGACCTATATTTGTTACCCCTGTGGTAAATATAATTATCATGGCCCGCTCATCCATCGTGCTTGTGGCAAAATATAGAAATTATCATCGTTAGTATTGTTGTTATTACTGTCATCATCATCATCATCATCATCAACATCTTTATTACCAGCCCTGCTGTGATGGCAAACATTTCATTTTGGGGATTTACTTATGCAATAACATCTGTTGTTAATTTTTTCTATGTACTTGTTTGATTGTGTGTGTGTATGTATATGTGTATGTATATATGTGTGTGTGTGTGTGCATCTGTGATGAGTGTGTGTGTGTATATGTGTATGTTTGTGTGTGTGTGTGGGGGTGTGGGTGTGTGGGTGTGTATATCTGCATGTGTGTGTATCTGTATGTGAGAGAGTGTGTATGTATGTTTGTGTGCTTCTGTGTGTGTGTTTGTGTGTGTGTCTGTCTGTCTGTCTGTCTGTGTGTGTATGTCTATGTGTTTGCGTGAGTGTGTGTGCCTGTATGTGTTTGTGCCTGTATGTATGTGTGTGTGTCTGTATGTGTGTATGTTTGAGTGTGTACATTTGTGTGTGTGTGTGTATGTATGTGTGTGTATGTTTGAGTCTGTATCTTTGAGTGTGAGTGTGTGTGTACATGAAAGCATGCTTATGTGTTCACACACACACACACATAAGAGAAAAGAAACTAAATAAAAAATAAAAACACAAGATTCTTTTTGGGGCCAAAATATAAAACAAAACATATTTATTTGATGTAGTTGTGATCAAGTATCATAGGAGGGAAACTGAGTGTTTGTTGAATTAAAGCAGTGAAGTTAGTAGGGTAGGGGGGGGGGGGGGTCTTCTGAGGGTCAGACATAGAAAAAGGCCACAAAAATCCACTATCATTCTGACCACTAGGGTAAGTCCCCCCCCCCCTCCCAGTTGCCCTCCTCCAATCTACAGGCACAAACAAAGAACAAGCCCATTCACCTGAGCCATGCTCTCCTCTCTCTCCCCCACCTTTCAACAAACTGGTTGCAATGCACCAAATTAAGTTTTTCATTATCAAGCTGTTATTTAGATCATTACTTAACGTTTTGGACACTGGCCTTTCATCAGAAGAGGAAAAAAAGAGAGGAGGGAATGTTTGGGAGAGAAAAGAAAGATGATGTTGGCTTCTGCACAGTTCCTGTCTATCAAATTCCACTCTCAAAGCATTGGTCAACCTTTGACTGTAGTTTAAGATAATTGTCCATGGTTGGACTTGTTTTGAATTGGTCATCTAAACCACACAGCCTTGCCCCCCCCCCCCCCGTGTGTGTGTGTGTGTGTATGTGTGTATGTGTGTGTGGGGGGGGGGCAAATATGAAGGAAGGTAAGCAGAGGAAAACAAAGAGAAAGAGAGAGGAAAATATACAAGAATGTTTGACTAGAAGGTGGTGGTGGTAGTGGTGGTGGTGTGTGATTGTGATGATGCTGTGTGATGATGATAACGATGATGATGATAAGGATGATGATGAGGTTGATGGTGAGGTTGATGATGATGATGATAATGACAGATAATGTCGCAATGTCATATTTCATAATGATTATAAGGATAATACTACGCCACTGATATAATGATGATGATGATGATGATATTTCTATGATGGTGGTGATGATGATGATGATGATATTCTATGATGGTGATGATGATGATAATATTTCTATGATGATGATAATATTTCTATGATGATGATGATGATGATATTTCTATGATGATGATGATGATGATGATGATGATGATGATGATATTCTATGATGGTGATGATGATGATGATGATGATGATGATGATGATGATATTTCTATGATTGCGATGATGATGATGATGATGATGATGATGATGATAATATTTCTATGATGATGATGATGGTGATAATATTTCTATGTTGATGATGATGATGATATTTCTATGATGATGATGATGATAATGATGAAGATAATATTTCTATGATGATGATGATGATGATAATGATGAAGATAATATTTCTATGATGATGATGATGATAATGATGAAGATAATATTTCTATGATTATGTTGATGGTGATGATGATGACAGTAGTGATGTGTGTTTCTTCTGCACAATGTCTTTCTTTTTTTTTTTTGCCTGTTTTTTCATTTTTTTTTTTTTTATTTATTTATTTATTTATTTATTTATTTTACATACATTTCAATCTTTTCCGATGATGATAATATCTTGAAGTGATAATGATGATGATGATGATGTTATGATATGATGACGAAAGAGATAATCATGATGAAGATGAAGTTGAAGAGTGATGACGAGGTCAGAGATAATAGATAGCGTTAGCCGGAAAATACCATAATGATGATAATAAAAATAGTGTTGATGGTGATAGTGATAACTATTTCTACCTTTTTTGGCACAAGGCCAGCAATTCGAAGGGAAGGTGAAATTTGATTAAATCGACCCCCAGTATGTTACCGGTACTTTATTTTATCAACCCTGTAAGGATGATAGGCAAAGCAAACTTCAGTGGGATTTGAACTGAGCAGGCATAGATCGAGAACAAATACCACAAAACATTCTGTTGATTATTTAAAGGGAAGGATAAATTTGATTAAATTGACCCCAATGCATTACCGGTACTTTATTTTATCGACCTTGTAAGGACAATAGGCAAAGCTAACCTCGGCTGGATTTGAACTGAGCAGGCATAGATCCAGAACAAATGCCACAAGACATTCTATCTGGCAACTGACTTGGTAAACACCCACAAAATTGTTAACCATCTTGCCAACAGCAACCCTGAGTACCTTTTTGATTTCCATGTGTCTAACACACGTGAGCATGCCCACAAAGTTAGAAAACAGCACAGTTCCCATGACTTTCGGAAACATTTTTTTTACGCTCAGAGTTGCTGAAGCATGGAACAAACTACCTGCATCAGTTGTTAGCTGTCGAGACACTGCATCCTTTAAAACCTCCATGGAACAAACTACCTGCATCAGTTGTTAGCTGTCGAGACACTGCATCCTTTAAAACCTCCATGGAACAAACTACCTGCATCAGTTGTTAGCTGTCGAGACACTGCATCCTTTAAAACCTCCATGGAACAAACTACCTGCATCAGTTGTTAGCTGTTGAGACACTGCATCCTTTAAAACCTCCATGGAACAAACTAGCTGCATCAGTTGTTAGCTGTCGAGACACTGCATCCTTTAAAACCTCCATGGAACAAACTACCTGCATCAGTTGTTAGCTGTCGAGACACTGCATCCTTTAAAACCTCCATGGAACAAACTACCTGCATCAGTTGTTAGCTGTCGAGACACTGCATCCTTTAAAACCTCCATGGAACAAACTAGCTGCATCAGTTGTTAGCTGTCGAGACACTGCATCCTTTAAAACCTCCATGAAACAAACTACCTGCATCAGTTGTTAGCTGTCGAGACACTGCATCCTTTAAAACCTCCATGGAACAAACTACCTGCATCAGTTGTTAGCTGTTGAGACACTGCATCCTTTAAAACCTCCATGAAACAAACTAGCTGCATCAGTTGTTAGCTGTCGAGACACTGCATCCTTTAAAACCTCCATGAAACAAACTAGCTGCATCAGTTGTTAGCTGTCGAGACACTGCATCCTTTAAAACCTCCATGGAACAAACTACCTGCATCAATTGTTAGCTGTCAAGACACTGCTTCCTTTAAGGCCTCCATGCTTCCCGAGATTTGCCAACACTACACCTAATGTTCCCCCTCCATACACATACACACATGTGTATCATGACTCATACACTATTCACTTCCCTGACATTTGTATATTATTCTATGTACTATACATACACCTTTGATGAGTTGTAGTGCACCTGAGCACTGTACACAATAATTTCATTATATTATTATTATTCTAATCTCAGTCAATTTGCTTACTAATGATAACAATAATAATATTGATAATGATTTCTGATTTAGGCACAAGGCCAGCAATTTTGGAGAGAGGGGCGAGGAAAGTCGATTAACCCTTTAGCATTTACATTACTCTATATTTTCTATTGTATTTTCATGGTAAAGGCTTTACCTCACATAATTATCTCACATAATATCGAATCTATGAGATTTTTGTATTATTTATTTTGAGAACAATACCTTAACATCAGTATGAGTGGCTAGTTACAGCCTATTTTAACAGTAAGAGGTGAGAGACTTCTGGCTGGTTATGGCCAGTTTAAATGCTAAGGGATTAAATCGTTCCCAGTGTGTTACTGCTACTTTATTTTATCAACCACAATAAAGGCAAAGCTAACCTCGGTGGGATTTGAACTCAGAACGTAAAGGGCCATAACTCTCGGCTGCAAAGCATGTAGTCCAACGTTCTATTGATACTGCCAATCTACCGAGGTACTTTATTTTATCGACCCCGTAAGGATGAAAGGCAAAGTTAACCTTAGAGCGATTTGAACTCAGATCATAAAGGGACGTAACTCTATGCTTCAAAGCATGGCGTCCGACCCTCTACCGATACTGCCAATCCACCTCCATTATGTTTCTGCTTTTGGCACAAGGCCAGCAATTATCTCAGTGCATTACTGGTATTTTATTTTATTGACCCCCGTAAAGATGAAAGGCAAAGTTAACCTCTACGGGATTTGAACTCAGAACGTAAAGAGCCATAACTCTATGCTGCAAAGCATGTAGTCCAACGTTCTATAAATACTGCCAATCTACCACGCTTAATAATTGTTTCTACTTTAGGCACAAGGCCAGCAATTACCCAGTACATTACTGGTACTTTATTTTATCGACCCCGTAAGGATGAATTTGAACTCAAACCGTAAAGGGACGTAACTATGCTGGAAAGCATGGCGTCCGACCCTCTACCAATACTGCCAATCCACCGCCCTTATAATAATAATAATAATAATAATAATGTTATAATAATAATAATAATAATAATAATGTTATAACCATCATCATCATCATCATATCTTTGTGTGTTGTATATGACTGAATATTTGTTATATTATGTTTCATATATTTATTCTTTTCTCTTCCATCCTTATTTCTTATAATTTATCACAGAGATTGTTGTCAGATACCCAAAGCTGAATGGCCGAGGTTACTTGGCTTTCCCTGTGTTACGTGATGCTTACAAACAGTTCCGCATTTACCTGGAAATCAAGCCAGAATCTCCAAATGGATTACTGCTATTTGCATCTGAGAAGCCAGATGCTCGGGGAGATTTTTTCTCCATTGCACTTGTTGATGGATATGTAGAATTCCGGTAAGTCATCAACTATTTATTATTTTATATATAGTAGGGCGGTGGATTGGCAGTATCGGTAGAGGGTCGGACGCCATGCTGTCCAGCATAGTTACCTCCCTTTACGATCTGAGTTCAAATCTCGCCGAGGTTGACTTTGCCTTTCATCCTTACGGGGTCGATAAAATAAAGTACCAGTAATGCACTGGGTATTTGCTGGCCTTGTGCCTAAAGTAGAAACAATTATTTTATATATATTAGGTCGGCAAGTATGAAATTTGTAGAAATTTTTTTTTTCATACTTGACGACCCAATATATATATTTTTTTTTTTCTTTTTCTGTATTTATCCTTTATGATCATGTCTCTATTTCTGTACTTCTGAAGAAGGGCTAAAGCCTGACACATCAAACTTTCTTTCCCCTTTTCCATATAAAGCGTGAAACTAATAAGAAATGTTGTACCTCTGTTTGTTGTTTCTTTGAATTATATATATATCCACTTCTGCGTTTACAGATTGACTTTGTCAGTTTCAGAAGATCCCGTAAAGCATGAAAGCAGCGATTCTTTGCTTAAACTTTAATCTGTTATTTTAATAACTATTTACTCTACGGTTCTTATATATTTGATATATATTTATCCTTATCAAAGCCCTCTTTGGATTTTAGTCTTCAAATTTATTATTATTACTATATATCATCATCATCATCTTCATTTTACGTCCACTTTTCCCTGCTTGCAAGGGTGGGACGGGAAGTGATTCTGGCTTGATTTCTACAGCTGGATGCCCTTCCTAACACCAACCTCCTTTACAGTGAGTGCTGGGTGCTTTTTTTGCCGTGGCACCTCCACGACCACTTTGCAGTGGAATGATAGGGACCCCATTCCCCATCATCTCATTTCTACAGCTGAGTAACTATATATATATAGTTACAACAGTGACATAAACAGGTACTTAAGTTTCGTTGGGTTCTCACGCTTTGGAAAAAGTAAATAGGGTTTCCCATATATATATATATATATATATAAATGCAAGAAATAGATCACCATGGTTCAACAATTAATACATTATTCATTTGATTTACGGCGCTGGGTTGGCAGTATCGGTAGAGGGTTGGACACCATACTTTGCAGCAAAGAGTTATGCCACTTTATGGTCTGATTTCAAATCCCACCGAGGTTAACTTTGCCTTTCATCCTTACGGGGTCGATAAAATAAAGTACCAGTAATACACTGGGATAATTGCTGGCCTTGTGCCAAAAGAAGAAACAATTATTTATTTGATTTACATATGTTTCAATCGCCAAAGAATATTATTTTCAATACCTTTGTAGAGAAATCATCAGAATCAATTATATATAACACATAAAAGGTATTTATTTACCAACCATATGTGTGTGTGCACCATCTTGGTTGAAGCAACGAAATGTAAACAATGTCTTTTTCTCTAAGGTTATGGAAGGTTGGAAGAGTCTGAATTATTTCATATGGATTGGCAGTATCGGTAGAGGGTCGGACGCCATGCTTTCCAGCATAGTTACGTCCCTTTACGATCTGAGTTCAAATCCCGCCGAGGTTGACTTTGCCTTTCATCCTTACGGGGTCGATAAAATAAAGTACCAGTAATGTACTGGGTAATTGCTGGCCTTGTGCCAAAAAGTAGAAACAATTATTGAACTATTTGTTTTGAGATTTTAAATTCAGTGAAATCCCTTAACTCCTACAAACCTGTTCATTCTTCCATAAGGTTCAACTGGTGCTCGGTCGATTGGCAGTATCGGTAGAGCGTTAGACACCATGCTTTGCAGCATAAAGTTATGTCCCTTTATGCTCCGAATTCAAATCACTCTGGGGTTAACTTTGCCTTTCATCCTTACAGGCTCAATAAAATAAAGCACCAGTAATGCACTGGGGTTAATTGCTGGCCTTGTGCCAAAAGTAGAAGCAATTTTGGTGATGGTGATGATGGCTGAGATGACAATATTTGATTCTGATGACCTAAAATTAACAACGATTTTAGATGTTAGTTCTTAGTTGCCATGGGTTACACTCATGTGAACAATTTTTAGGTGGATTTTAAAAGGAAATTTATATTTTTTTTGGTGGGGTTTATTTATGTTTATTGTTTTATGATAGTTGTTTTAG
>OZ024754.1:12418115-12450615 GCA_964016885.1 Eledone cirrhosa | reverse complement strand
GGATGGTATGGCTAATGGCTGAAAGGGTGGTATGGCTAATGTATGAGCAGATGAGAGGATGGTATGGCTAATGGGTGAAAGGATGGTATGGCTAATGGGTGAGAGGATGAGAGAATGGTATGGCTAATGGGTGAAAGGATGGTATGGCTAATGGGTGAGAGGATGAGAGGATGGTATGGTTAATGGGTGAAAGGATGGTATGGCTAATGGGTGAGAGGATGAGAGGATGGTATGGTTAATGGGTGAAAGGATGGTATGGCTAATGGGTGAGAGGATGGTATGACTAATGGGTGAAAGGATGGTATGGCTAATGGGTGAGAGGATGAGAGGATGGTATGGCTAATCGGTGAGAGGATGGTATGGCTAATGGGTGAGAGGATGGTATGGCTAATGGGTGAGAGGATGAGAGGATGGTATGGCTAATGGGTGAGAGGATGGTATGGCTAATGGGTAGGAGGATGGTATGGTTAATAGGTGGGAGGATGGTATGGCTAATGGGTGAGAGGATGAGAGGATGGTATGGCTAATGGGTGAAAGGATGGTATGGCTAATGGGTGAGAGGATGAGAGGATGGTATGGTTAATGGGTGAAAGGATGGTATGGCTAATGGGTGAGAGGATGGTATGACTAATGGGTGAAAGGATGGTATGGCTAATGGGTGAGAGGATGAGAGGATGGTATGGCTAATCGGTGAGAGGATGGTATGGCTAATGGGTGAGAGGATGGTATGGCTAATGGGTGAGAGGATGAGAGGATGGTATGGCTAATGGGTGAGAGGATGGTATGGCTAATGGGTAGGAGGATGGTATGGTTAATAGGTGGGAGGATGGTATGGCTAATGGGTGAGAGGATGAGAGGATGGTATGGCTAATGGGTGAAAGGATGGTATGGCTAATGGGTGAGAGGATGAGAGGATGGTGTGGCTAATGGGTGAAAGGATGGTATGGCTAATGGGTGAGAGGATGAGAGGATGGTATGGCTAATGGGTGAAAGGATGGTATGGCTAATGGGTGAGAGGATGAGAGGATGGTATGGCTAATGGCTGAAAGGGTGGTATGGCTAATGTATGAGCAGATGAGAGGATGGTATGGCTAATGGGTGAAAGGATGGTATGGCTAATGGGTGAGAGGATGAGAGAATGGTATGGCTAATGGGTGAAAGGATGGTATGGCTAATGGGTGAGAGGATGAGAGGATGGTATGGCTAATGGGTGAGGGGATGGTATGGCTAATGTGTAGGAGGATGGTATGGCTAATGGGTGAGAGGATGGTATGGCTAATGGGTGAGAGAATTGTATGGCTAATGGGTAGGAGGATGGTATGGCTAATGGGTGAGAGAATTGTATGGCTAATGGGTGAGAGGATGGTATGGCTAATGGGTGAGAGAATTGTATGGCTAATGGGTAGGAGGATGGTATGGCTAATGGGTGAGAGGATGGTATGGCTAATGGGTGAGAGAATTGTATGGCTAATGGGTGAGAGGATGGTATGGCTAATGGGTAGGAGGATGGTATGGCTAATGGGTGAGAGGATGGTATGGCTAATGGGTAGGAGGATGGTATGGCTAATGTGTAGGAGGATGGTATGGTTTATAGGTGGGAGGATGGTATGGTTAATGGGTGAGAGGATGGTATGACTAATGGGTGAGAGGATGGTATGGTTAATGGGTAGAAGGATGGTATGGCTAATGGGTAGGAGGATGGTATGGCTAATGGGTAGGAGGATGGTATGGCTAATGGGTGAGAGGCTGCTGTAGAGAATTTTATTTTTACCAAACAAGGTCTGCTGTGAACTCACTAGATAAGGTGTGGAAATCTCACATATCCACAAAAACAAAAGTTAGATTATTCAAAGCTACAATGATATCAATGTTACTGTATTCCTGTGAATCATGGTTGGTGACAATACTTATCACCAAAGCTATAGATGGTTGCTATACCCGAATACTAAGAAGAATAAAAACAAATGCAACCTCATGACCATGCTACAGCAGCTATAGGGTTAATTAAATTCTTGTGAGTGAAATTTAGTAAATGGAGTGGAAGGTCATTTGGGGGGGGGGGGTAACTGTTTTCAGCTGGTACACTTCCTCTGTCACCCAGTATAACACCACCACCTTCTTCTTTAATGAATTTAGTAGAGTTTCCTCAGCTGCACAAATTCAGGCCATGTCTCCAGTTTGAGGATAAAACCCCTCTATCAGTCTCGGAAGCCATGAAAAGGGTTATCAATGCTTCCCTTCTTCACACAAGTCTCTGAGGCCCTGACAGGTATCTATAGTCCTGTCCTTCTCCACACCCATCTCAGAAAACAAGAAATAGTTAATGGGTACTGCCCTTCATCACCCTAACCACTGAAGCTCTGAAATGTTTCAATATCCCTTCCCTTCATCACATATTCTCAGAGCCCCTGAGAACAATGATGTATGTTGATTGTCATCTTACCAGTCTTAGAAGCCCTAAAATGGTTCAATGGGTTCTGCCCCTCTTTACATTAATTTCAAAGGTGCTGAAAAGGGTAATAGGTTCTGCACTTCCTAACACTAATCTCAGAGGTTCAGAATGGGGTCTGTTGTACTGCTGCCCTTCATCTTGTGACTAACCAGCAAAATAGATTTTTTTCAACAATGGATGGTAAATTGTGGGAAACATTGTATGCTTCATTGCATTTAGTTACATTCCCCTAGAACAGTGCTTCTGAACATATAGAACAAAGAGAGAAAGGGGGAAAGAAAATTATTAAATCAATGTTCCAAAGAGAAATTGCACCAGCTGCAATTTTGTAACAAAGTGAAATGGTGTGTTAATACTAAAATAAAGTGCAGCAATTATTGGTTTTAGACAATAACATTTACAATCTATAAATAAATGCACTAAATGTGCATCACCATATATTATTATTGTGATAAATTCAACTCTTAGTCATTTTTATCTTACAGAACATAATTTCATGTTTGCGGTGCAACAAAATGAATGCTCGTCAAAAATATTCTTTCCAAAGAACAATAGTATGGACATGTTCACAAAATAAAAAAGAACAAAAAAAAAGAGTGGCAAAAATGAAAAGTTCTTGTTATAGAATATCAATCTATTTTATATTGAATTCAGAGGTGCAAATGCTGTTATTTTATAAGAGAGGAGTTTAGTTAGTTGAATCAACTCCATTTTTGTACCTGTTCTATTTTTGTTTGACATCCTTTCACAGAAAATGGGGGAAATGCCAAACATTGGTCAGATTTGATCTAACAACATGTCTGTTAATGTTGACGTTTTCAAAGTGAAGGTAGATGGCTTAGTGGTTAGCACATCAGGTTTACAATCATGAGGCTATTAGTTTGGTACTCAGACTGGGCTTTGCGTTGTGTTCTTGAGCAAGACACTTTATTTCACATTGTTCCAGTTCACTCAGCTGTAGAAATGAGTTGCGACCTCACTGGTGCCAAGCTGTATCAGCCATTGGTGTGTAGAGGAGAGACTGGTGTGCATGGGTGACTGCTGGTCTTCCACAAACAACCTTGCCCAGACTTATGCCTCAGAGGGGAACTTTCTAGGGGCAAATCCCGTGGTCATTCATGACCAAAGGGGGTCTTTACACAAAATTCAAAGGAAATCCCAGCTCAGTGAATATCTTAAACTCTGACAAAAAAATAAATTTTTGCTTTCTATTATTTAATCATGAACTCCTTTCATCCTTACAGGGGTTGATTTAATTGACATTCCCCTCCATTCCCCTCCCCCAGGCCAAGTTGACCTCAACAGAATTTGAACCCAGAGTGCAGCGAATCAGAACAATTACCACAAAGCATTTTATTGAACGTCTTAATGACTTGACCAATTCACTGCCTTAGTCAATATATAGAAATTAATTATTCTGTATTAATCATTGAAGAAATTGTATTTCATCTCAGCTTACTTTCAATAATAGCTCGACTCCACTGAGATAGAGATAGTATTTCATTTTACTTTGATAAACAATTAAACTTAGCTATTATTGGGAAATAAATATTTTCTTTGTCATCATCATTTAATGTCCACTTACCATGCTGGCATGGGTTTGACAGGTTATCAATATCCAAAACTAGATGGGTCAGACTGACATTATCTTGCTTGTTACATTTCATGTTTGGTATGGCTTCTATGACTAGATGCCTTTCCAAATGCTAACCACCTTACAGAGTGTACTGGGTGCATTTTTTGTGGCACCAGCACTACCAATTTACTGAGTAGACTGTACCCATCTTATTGTGGCACCAACACTAATAGATTTCATAATGTACTGGATACATTTTATTGTGGCACCAACACTAATACATTTCATAACGTACTGGATACATTTTATTGTGCCACCAACACTAATAGATTTCATAATGTACTGGATACATTTTATTGTGGCACCAACACTAATACATTTCATAATGTACTGGATACATTTTATTGTGCCACCAACACTAATACATTTCATAATGTACTGGATACATTTTATTGTGCCACCAACACTAATAGATTTCGTAATGTACTGGATACATTTTATTGTGGCACAAACACTAATACATTTCATAATGTACTGGATACATTTTATTGTGGCACAAACACTAATACATTTCATAATGTACTGGATACATTTTATTGTGGCACAAACACTAATACATTTCATAACGTACTGGATACATTTTATTGTGCCACCAACACTAATACATTTCATAATGTACTGGATACATTTTATTGTGGCACCAACACTAATACATTTCATAATGTACTGGATACATTTTATTGTGGCACCAACACTAATACATTTCATAATGTACTGGATACATTTTATTGTGGCACCAACACTAATACATTTCATAATGTACTGGATACATTTTATTGTGGCACCAACACTAATACATTTCATAATGTACTGGATACATTTTATTGTGCCACCAACACTAATAGATTTCATAATGTACTGGATACATTTTATTGTGCCACCAACACTAATAGATTTCATAATGTACTGGATACATTTTATTGTGGCACCAACACTAATACATTTCATAACGTACTGGATACATTTTATTGTGGCACCAACACTAATAGATTTCGTAATGTACTGGATACATTTTATTGTGGCACAAACACTAATACATTTCATAATGTACTGGATACATTTTATTGTGCCACCAACACTAATAGATTTCATAATGTACTGGATACATTTTATTGTGCCACCAACACTAATAGATTTCATAATGTACTGGATATATTTTATTGTGGCACCAACACTAATACATTTCATAATGTACTGGATACATTTTATTGTGCCACCAACACTAATACATTTCATAATGTACTGGATACATTTTATTGTGGCACCAACACTAATACATTTCATAATGTACTGGATACATTTTATTGTGCCACCAACACTAATAGATTTCATAATGTACTGGATATATTTTATTGTGCCACCAACACTAATACATTTCATAACGTACTGGATACATTTTATTGTGCCACCAACACTAATAGATTTCGTAATGTACTGGATACATTTTATTGTGGCACCAACACTAATACATTTCATAACGTACTGGATACATTTTATTGTGCCACCAACACTAATAGATTTCGTAATGTACTGGATACATTTTATTGTGGCACAAACACTAATACATTTCATAATGTACTGGATACATTTTATTGTGCCACCAACACTAATACATTTCATAATGTACTGGATACATTTTATTGTGCCACCAACACTAATACATTTCATAATGTACTGGATACATTTTATTGTGGCACCAATACTAATACATTTCATAACGTACTGGATACATTTTATTGTGCCACCAACACTAATACATTTCATAACGTACTGGATACATTTTATTGTGCCACCAACACTAATACATTTCATAACGTACTGGATACATTTTATTGTGCCACCAACACTAATACATTTCATAATGTACTGGATACATTTTATTGTGCCACCAACACTAATACATTTCATAACGTACTGGATATATTTTATTGTGGCACAAACACTAATACATTTCATAACGTACTGGATACATTTTATTGTGCCACCAACACTAATACATTTCATAACGTACTGGATACATTTTATTGTGCCACCAACACTAATACATTTCATAATGTACTGGATACATTTTATTGTGCCACCAACACTAATACATTTCATAACGTACTGGATATATTTTATTGTGGCACCAACACTAATAGATTTCGTAATGTACTGGATACATTTTATTGTGCCACCAACACTAGAGAAGTTGTCACATGTTCAGCCAAACTGAAGAGTCCTATTTTGTTTCCATTTTGTTGCCAAACATTGTAACCTCTGGTCTTCCACCATTTTTACTTTTAGTGTTACAATACATAACTCTAGTCACACACACTAGCATAACACACAAACACAACACACATACACACACACTAACATAAAACACATACAAACGCAAACACATATACACACACTAACATAACACACATACACACAAACACACACTAACATAAAACACATACAAACGCAAACACACATACACACACTAACATAACACACATACACACAAAGACACACTAACATAAAACACATACAAATGCACGCAAACACATATACACACACTAACATAACACACATACACACAAACACACACTAACATAAAACACATACAAACGCAAACACATATACACACACTAACATAACACACATACACACAAACACACACTAACATAACACGTATACACACACAAACACGCACTGAAATTACTTACATACACACGCATACACACACACACTAACATTACACATCCACCAAAGTGTGTCTGACTCATTTCCTTTTAGCTACTACCAATCTTCTACAATGAAGGTCCCTATCATGTAGCAACATTACAGTTCAAACTCCTGTCTCATATAATCTGTTGTTTACTCTGAGAAAGTAAAATCTTGTTTTTATACAAATGGTGTTTGATCCTATCTCCAGATCTCCAGATCTCCAGATCTCTAAATCAATTGAAATCATCTGACATAGGAGTAACAGTCATCTTGTCGTACCTCCTCCTCCTCCAGATAATAAATGACATTGTTCAGGGAAGTAGATAAGGTACCTACCCTTATATTGATTTTGACAAACAACAAAAACTAAACTACTACTACTACTATGTCTACTACTACTACTACTACTACTACTACTACTATGTCTACTACTAATACTACTACTACTGCTACGATGTCTACGTCTAATACTACTACTGCCGCTACATCTGCTACTACTACTACTGCAGCTTGTACTACTACTGCTACTACTACTACTGCTGCTGCTACAACTACTACTACTACTATTACTGCAGCTTGTACTATGTCTGCTACTACTATTACTACTACTACTACTTCTGCTACTGCTACTACTACTACTACTACTACTACTACTACTACTACTATTACTACTAAAACTACTATTACTGCTGCTAATGCTATTACTACTACTGCTGATACTAACACTACTACTGCTACTACTACTATAGTACTACTACCCCTAATACCACCACTACCACTACCCCCACTACCACTACCCCCACCACTACCACCACTACCACCATGACTACCAATACCACTACCCCCCTCTCCCCCACCACTACCCCCACCACTACCACTACCCCCACCACCACCACCACTACCCCCCCACACTACCCCCCCTCCCCACTACTACTTCTAAACCAATCATTAGTAACACCAACAAATATCACTCACAACAACATGAAATCAATAGGGGAAAACAAAAACAAAAAAAAATCAAAAATTAACAAAACAAACAAAACAAGGGAAAAGTTTTCTTTGTTAATATTACTGAGAGGAAGTGTAGGTGCAAATCAATGGATTAGGTTTCCAGGACACAGATCTACACTATTGATCCATACCACAGAAGGTCTGTTGATCATCCAGGTAGAGAAAAATTTTTTTTATATATATATATATATATATTGGTGGTGCCCCAGCATGGCCTCAGCTGGATGGTTGGAACAGGTAAAAGAGTATATATATATATATATATTCAGGACAGACACCACATCTTGAGGTTCACTATCCCATCATTGCTCCAGTTTACTCATCTGTAGAAATGAGATGATAGGACTGGGGTCCCTATCATTCCACTGTAAAGTGGACGTGTAGGTGCCACAGCAAAAAAGCCCCCAGCCCACACTGTAAAGTGGACGTGTAGGTGCCACAGCAAAAAAGCCCCCAGCTCACACTGTAAAGTGGACGTGTAGGTGCCACAGCAAAAAAGCCCCCAGCTCACACTGTAAAGTGGACGTGTAGGTGCCACAACAAAAAAGCCCCCAGCTCACACTGTAAAGTGGACGTGTAGGTGCCACAGCAAAAAAACCCCCAGCCCACACTGTAAAGTGGGACGTGTAGGTGCCACAACAAAAAAGCCCCCAGCCCACACTGTAAAGTGGATGTGTAGGTGCCACAGCAAAAAAGCCCCCAGCTCACACTGTAAAGTGGACGTGTAGGTGCCACAGCAAAAAAGCCCCAGCCCACACTGCAAAGTGGACGTGTAGGTGCCACAGCAAAAAAGCCCCCAGCCCACACTGTAAAGTGGGACGTGTAGGTGCCACAGCAAAAAAGCCCCCAGCCCACACTGTAAAGTGGGACGTGTAGGTGCCACAGCAAAAAAGCCCCCAGCCCACACTGTAAAGTGGGACGTGTAGGTGCCACAGCAAAAAAGCCCCCAGCCCACACTGTAAAGTGGGACGTGTAGGTGCCACAGCAAAAAAGCCCCCAGCCCACACTGTAAAGTGGGACGTGTAGGTGCCACAACAAAAAAGCCCCCAGCCCACACTGTAAAGTGGGACATGTAGGTGCCACAGCAAAAAAGCCCCCAGCCCACACTGTAAAGTGGACATGTAGGTGCCACAACAAAAAAGCCCCCAGCCCACACTGTAAAGTGGACGTGTAGGTGCCACAGCAAAAAAGCCCCAGCCCACACTGTAAAGTGGGACGTGTAGGTGCCACAACAAAAAAGCCCCCAGCCCACACTGTGAAGTGGACGTGTAGGTGCCACAAAAAAAAGCCCCCAGCCCACACTGTAAAGTGGATGTGTAGGTGCCACAGCAAAAAAGCCGCCAGCCCACACTGTAAAGTGGACGTGTAGGTGCCACAGCAAAAAAGCCCCAGCCCACACTGTAAAGTGGGACGTGTAGGTGCCACAACAAAAAAGCCCCCAGCCCACACTGTAAAGTGGACGTGTAGGTGCCACAGCAAAAAAGCCCCAGCCCACACTGTAAAGTGGGACGTGTAGGTGCCACAACAAAAAAGCCCCCAGCCCACACTGTAAAGTGGGACATGTAGGTGCCACAGCAAAAAAGCCCCCAGCCCACACTGTAAAGTGGGACGTGTAGGTGCCACAACAAAAAAGCCCCCAGCCCACACTGTAAAGTGGACGTGTAGGTGCCACAGCAAAAAAGCCCCAGCCCACACTGTAAAGTGGGACGTGTAGGTGCCACAACAAAAAAGCCCCCAGCCCACACTGTAAAGTGGGACATGTAGGTGCCACAGCAAAAAAGCCCCCAGCCCACACTGTAAAGTGGACATGTAGGTTCCACAACAAAAAAGCCCCCAGCCCACACTGTAAAGTGGACGTGTAGGTGCCACGGAAAAAAATCCCCCAGCACTCACTGTAAAGTGGACGTGTAGGTGCCACAGCAAAAAAGCCCCCAGCCCACACTGTAAAGTGGGACGTGTAGGTGCCACAACAAAAAAGCCCCCAGCCCACACTGTAAAGTGGGACGTGTAGGTGCCACAACAAAAAAGCCCCCAGCCCACACTGTAAAGTGGACATGTAGGTGCCACAACAAAAAAGCCCCCAGCCCACACTGTAAAGTGGACGTGTAGGTGCCACAACAAAAAAGCCCCCAGCCCACACTGTAAAGTGGACGTGTAGGTGCCACAACAAAAAAGCCCCCAGCCCACACTGTAAAGTGGATGTGTAGGTGCCACAGCAAAAAAGCCCCCAGCCCACACTGTAAAGTGGACGTGTAGGTGCCACGGAAAAAAATCCCCCAGCACTCACTGTAAAGTGGACGTGTAGGTGCCACAGCAAAAAAGTCCCCAGCACTCACTGTAAAGTGGATGTGTAGGTGCCACAGCAAAAAAGCCCCCAGCCCACACTGTAAAGTGGACGTGTAGGTGCCACAGCAAAAAAGCCCCCAGCCCACACTGTAAAGTGGACGTGTAGGTGCCACAGCAAAAAAGCCCCCAGCCCACACTGTAAAGTGGATGTGTAGGTGCCACAACAAAAAAGCCCCCAGCCCACACTGTAAAGTGGATGTGTAGGTGCCACAGCAAAAAAGCCCCCAGCCCACACTGTAAAGTGGATGTGTAGGTGCCACGGCAAAAAAGCCCCCAGCCCACACTGTAAAGTGGATGTGTAGGTGCCACAGCAAAAAAGCCCCTAACTCACTGTAAAGTGGACATGTAGGTACCACGGAAAAAAAGCACCTAGCCCACCCTTATTGAGTGCTTTCCGCAAACCTAATTGTATCTCGTTAGCTTGGCCACCGCCATAACTTCAATTTTACTAACCTTCCATTTATATATATGTATATATATCTGTGTGTGTGTGTGTAAATAATTAATTGTTTCTACGTTAGGCACAAGGCCAGCAATTACCCAGTGCATTACTGGTACTTTATTTTATCGACCCCGTAAGGATGAAAGGCAAAGTTAACCTTGGCGGGATTTGAATTCGGAATGGCAAGGGCCGTAACTCTATACGTCAAAACATGGCGTCCGACCCTCTACCGATACTGCCAATCCACCGTAAATAATTAATGCTCAATGGCAGGGCTCATGCTGTTTTGACAACAAGTGGATAACTTAACTAGTCTAAACTGGTAACTCCTGATCTATATGTGTGTGTGGGGGGGGGAGGGTGTTGAACAATGAAAATAAAAGAAAAGGCGAAGATAGGTTTTTAATTAGTTCATTGTTTTATGATCATTTCAGAGAGTTGATTGATCATAGTAAATTGATATATTGATTATATATTGAGAGTGGTTATGCCATCACCATTACTAGTCTACATATTCTAAATCCATATATATTTCTCCTTCAGTACAAGCTCTATAAACAAATAAATAAGCAAGAATGACCCCCCCCCCCCATATACACTCAATGTGCGTGGGAATGGGTATTTTAATTTACCTATCTTGCTATCCTTTGGGGGTATGCTTCCTACATTGTGTTCCCAGGACCACAAAATGTCTGAAGGTTGTTTCATGGTTCAGGAAAAGGCTTTTGAACCAGCTCTCAATATGAATCAGAAATGACATCCACCAACCTGAACTATGAAACTGAAGTCTGGTCTTATGTAGGGTGGCATGGCATAGGGTATGGGGAGCCAATATATTTGACTATAATTTGAGGGCAGTGCCCTAGTATGGCCTTAGTCTAATGACTAAAACTAGTAAAAATATTAATGAAAAACTTAAAATAGATTGGTATATATACACACACATCTATATGAATAGAAAAACCACACATCTATATAAATATAAACACACATACATATCTATATACAAACACACACATATCTCTATGCATACAAACACGCACACACACACACACACATATCTCTATGCATACAAACACACACATATTTATATGCATAGAAACAAACATATACACATATCTGTATGCAAACACACGCATATCTATATGCATACCCACACACACACACACGCACACACACACATCTATATTCATACAAACACACACACACAGATCTGTATGCAAACACACGCATATCTATATGCATACAAACACACACACACACACGCACACACACACACATCTATATTCATACAAACACACACACACATATCTATTGCAAACACACGCATATCTATATGCATACCCACACACACACGCACACACACACACACATCTATATTCATACAAACACACACACACACATATCTATATGCAAACACACGCATATCTATATGCATACCCACACACACACACACACACACACACACGCACGCACACACATCTATATTCATACAAACACACACACACACACACACATCTATATTCATAAAAAC
Source organism: Eledone cirrhosa (assembly GCA_964016885.1). NCBI lineage: Eukaryota > Metazoa > Mollusca > Cephalopoda > Octopoda > Eledonidae > Eledone > Eledone cirrhosa. The sequence goes on along the minus strand of OZ024754.1, from coordinate 12,438,500 downwards.
ACACACACACACATCTATATGCAAACACAAGCATATCTGTATGCATACCCACACACACACATCTATATTCATACAAACACACACACACATATCTGTATGCAAACACACGCATATCTATATGCATACCCACACACACACACACACACACGCACCTATATTCATACAAACACACACACACACACATATCTGTATGCAAACACACGCATATCTATATGCATACAAACACACACACACACGCACACACACACATCTATATTCATACAAACACACACACACACACATCTGTATGCAAACACACGCATATCTATATGCATACCCACACACACACACACACACATCTATATTCATACAAACACACACATATCTATATGCAAACACACACACATCTATATTCATACAAACACACACACACGCATATCTATATGCATACCCACACACACACACACACATCTATATTCATACAAACACACACACACATATCTGTATGCAAACACACGCATATCTATATGCATACAAACACACACACACACACACACACACACACACACACATCTATATTCATACAAACACATACACACATATGTATATATACACATATATACATATTTTTCCATATACATATGGTCATTATGTATGAATATGCCTTTCATTTCTTACTTATTAACAGCCAACAATACATGGCTACATATAAGAATATTGCACTTGATGCCACTGTTATGCATTTTACAGTATTCTTTATGATTGCATATTTTGCTGCAGTAAGTGAAGCAATTGTGCTGGTGATGAAATGAATTCTTTACATAAATAAATGCATTAACATTATGTAGATTTATGAATACCACTGAGTAACTTGTCTTTAAACAGATACTGCGAGCCCTTTAGTGGCAAATGCAATGTTCTATTTTGCTGTGGGTATTGTTTTCTATATTTACTGATGGATTTGTTTTGTAGAGATTTTTTTACATAAACAATTTCCTGTATAGCATGTGTGTATGTGTGTGTGTGTGTGAGTGTACAATAAATGTGTGCATGAGAGAGTGAGTGGATGTGTGTGAATATGTGTGCATATAAGTGTATGTTTTGTCACCTATTCAATTTAGCTTTTGCTACTGCAGTTATACTGTTCTTGTTAATGGAATTATGTACTTATATGTCATGCTGGTGTCATGATAAAATACATCTGGTAGTGTATGAAATAACATGCAAATGAATTGCAGGTGACCGATCCATCTGAGCACTTGGTTAAGTGCAGGAATGCATATAAGTGAGATGCAGGTTTCCAGCTTCAATATCAACCTGATCTGCTGATGGCCCATCCAACCCTTTCTAACAGGGAAAGTGGATACGAAACAATGATAAAGATGATCAGATTGGTGCTTTTTATCTGCCAATTCATGGCAAGGGCTGCAGACTGGCAGAATTAATAGAGTGTCGGACAAAATGCAGGGGGACTCTCAGTTATGGCCCTTTACATTCTGAGTTAAAATCCCTCCAAGGTTAGCTTTGTCTTTCATCCTTACAGGGTCCATGAACAGTACCAGTAACACACTGAGATTGATTTGAGTACCAGTAATGTACTGGAGTCGATCTAATCGACGTTCCCCTTCCCTTCAAATTGCTGCTCTTGTGCAAAATGTAGACATTATTGTTATTAGTAGTATCCCGCCGAGGTTAACTTTGCCCTTCATCCTTATGGGGTCGATAAAATAAAGTACCAGTAATACACTGGGTAATTGCTGGCCTTGTGCCAAAAGTAGAAACAATTATTGTTATTAGTAGTATTTTCTAAATTACCCTGAAATCACGGCTGTTCATGAAGAACTGCTACTATCAGCCTTCATTTATGAAAACTCTGCTTCAGGGCAAGACAAAATAATGAAATTTTTACCACACACATACACATTCATACACACACTCATATACACACACACACATACACATTCATACACACACATACATACGCACACATACACACATACACACACGCATAGCTACACGCATACACACACATACAGACATACACTCACATACATACACACTCACACATACACGCACACCTACACACACACATATACATATACACACGTACGCATTCTCACATACACATACATCACATACACATACACACTCACACATATACATACACACATACACACATACACATACATACACGCACATACACACAAAAAACAACAACAGCAACGACAACAACAACACATGAAAGTCTTGTAAATATCCAGAAAGTCTTCATGAAAACCAAGTCGGAATGCTGACAGCAAGGTTTTCTGCTTGTAATCAATAAAGATAATTGAACTCTGCTAATGAACTGATCTTAATTCATCGATCTTTTCAGTTTTAGTTTTACTTGTTTTGTATGTAATTTTTTTAATTTCTATTTATTTTGATATTTATATAATTTTATAAACTTTATTTTTTATTTTATTTTATTTTATTCATATTTTTCCATTCTTTTTTTTTTATATATTTAAAACTAGTTTAACATTTTTTTTTATTCATTTTCACACTTCAAATACAGAATTAAGAAAAAAAAGTTATAATGTTTTTTTTTATTTTTTACTTTTGTTTTCATTTTCTTAAAGATTGTGATGAAATTTAAATTCAGTTGCTTTTATATATATATATATATATTTTTTTTTTAAATTTCGTTCATTAATTTTTCTCCAATGAATTATAAATTCCTTCAAAGAATCATAAGTTGTTAAGATATCACAAACCCTGCCAAGTGGCTAACTCTTATTATATGTACCCTCAGGGGCAGCAAAGAGGCAAAATTGGTAGAGAATCACACAAAATGCCATACAGTATTTTTTACAGTATCTATTTACATATATGGAGGCACATGGCTTAGTGGTTAGAGCATTGGCCTTGTAATCGAAAGGTTGTGAGTTCAATTCTCAGACCGGGTGATGTGTTGTTTCCTTGAGCAAGACACTTTATTTCATATTGCTCCAGTTTACTCAGCTGTAGAAATGAGATAATAGGGACTGGGGTCCCTATCATTCCACTGCAAAGTGGTCGTGGAGGTGCCACGGCAAAAAAAAAAGCACCCATTCCTCACTGTAAATGAGGTTGGTGTTAGGAAGGGCATCCAGCTGTAGAAATCAAGCCAGAATCAGTTCCCGTCCCACCCTTGCAAACAGGGAAAAGTGGACGTAAAATGAAATGATGATGATGATATATAAGAAATCCCAGTAGAAGGAAGACGTAGAGGAAGACCACAAAAAAACATGGGTGGAGGTGGTAAGAGCAGACCTCAGATCGCTGAAGCTCACGGTGGAGATGACGAAGGATCATTACAAGTGGAGAGATGCTGTGCTGAATAGGACCCGTCCCACCCTTGCAAGCAGGGAAAAGTGGACGTAAAATGATGATGGTGATGAGGATGATGATGATATAAATGTATGTGTGTGTATATATATGTGGGCATTCTTCTAGGAGAAGACAACTCAGGAAACTAGGATAACTCCGACCTAAAACCTGCGGCTCAGTAGTTACCGATGATGTTGATCTTTTCTTGTTATAGCTACTGTCGCTCAGAGAGTGGGATTGGCTCAGTGCACAGTCTTTCCTCACTTTAAAAAATCTTCACATGCAGGCATTGCACGATAGAATTAATTGATAATTATTAATAATGGTATATCGTGCAATGGCCATACTCGATAACGAGGGGGCAGCCATCATCATATATATATAAGTATATATATATATATATATATATATAAATATAATTCTTTCTATTTTTGGCACATGGCCAGCAAAAGTACATGTACTTTATTTTATCGACCCCGTAAGGATGAAAGGCAAAGTCAACCTTGGCGGGATTTGAACTCAGATCATAAAGGGACATAACTCTATGCTTCAAAGCATGGTGTCCGACTCTCTACCGATACTGCCAATCATCATCATACTGCCCTATGTATCATCATCATCATTTCATTTTACGTCCGCTTTTCCCTGCTTGCAAGGGTGGGGCGGGAATTGATTCTGGCTTGATTTCTACAGCTGGATGCCCTTCCTAACACCAACCTCATTTACAGTGAGTGCTGGGTGTTTTTTTGCCGTGGCACCTCCACGACCACTTTGCAGTGGAATGATAGGGACCCCAGTCCCTATCATCTCATTTCTACAGCTGAGTAAACTGGAGCAATGTGAAATAAAGTGTCTTGCTCAAGGAAACAACACATCACCCGGTCTGAGAATTGAACTCACATCCTTCTGATTGTAAGGCGAATGCTCTAACCACTAAGCCATGTGCCTCCATTGATAATTATATATATTGAGTATTATATATATATATTTAATTGTTTCTACTTTTGGCACAAGGCCAGCAATTATCCCAGTGCATTACTGGTACTTTATTTTACCGACCTAGTAAGGATGAAAGGCAAAGTTAACCTCAGCGGGATTTGAATTCTGAACGTAAAGGGCCATAACTCTATGCTACAAAGCATGGTGTCTGGCCCTCTACCAATACTGCTAATCCAATGTCCTATAAACAGCTTTCAATGCAGGACATTTCATTCACTTCTCAACAGTTCCACTCTCCCAAGAAGCACCAAGCCAGATGGAGGCAACCAGTGAGTGTTTAGGTTTTTTTGGCCCACACTATAGCATACGTTTTCATTTCGTATTGTTACTGCTGTAACTACTCCAATCCTTTAAGAACTATTTTGTTTATTCCTCACTGAAAAATTTTTCTTTGTTCTTAACAAATGTTTTTTCCCTCAAATATTTCTGCCATATCCATATTGAAGTATTTTCTCTGCTTCCCTCTCTTGTTCATAAATCCCATCTGTACTATTCTTTCTAAGTCCAATACTAGTTAGATATGTGATAACATATCTAACTGTAATATGCAAGGTATGAGATAGTGGATCTAGCTATAATCCACAAGTGTATTTAGCTATGAATTCACAACATCTCACCTCCGTTGGTAGTACGTTACATTGCAATCCATACATCTCCCACAAACCTCTAAGTCCTTCATGACTTATGTTAAATAGGATATTGCGCTGTTTCTGCTAGTTACAAGCTGATAAAAGCAACCATAGGTATTTTATGTTTGTAGTTTCCAAATACATGGTAAGTTGTAAATTAGCAGAAGTATTAAAGTGTCTGATGAAATCTCTTGTGATAATTATTCTGGTTCTTTGCATTCTGATTTCAAATCCCGCTAACATCAATGTTGTTTCCATTCTTCTGAGATCAATAAATAAAGTATTAGAGAAAGTGTTAAAGCGTTGGAAAGGATGTCTTGTATAATTGTCCTTGGAAGGGGAATCAATTGGCAGTGTCAGTAGAGCATTGGAAGAAATACTTGTGAAGTATTTATTCCAGCCCTTTACATTCTGAGTTCAAATCCTGCCGATGTTAGTTTTGTCTTTCATCCTTACGGAATTGATAAAATAGAGTACCAGTAATTCACCTGAGTCAGTATAGTCGATTTTCCCCATCTCGAAAATTGTGGGTCTTATGCCTAAATCAGAAACCATTATTTCTCGTTGGGCGGTGAATTGGCAGTATCGGTAGAGGGTCGGACGCCATGCTTTGATGCATAGAGTTACGGCCCTTGCTATTCTGAGTTCAAATCCCGCCGAGGTTAACTTTGCCTTTCATCCTTACGAGGTCGATAAAATAAAGTACCAGTAATGCACTGGGTAATTTGCTGGCCTTGTGCCTAAAGTAGAAACAATTATTTCTCGTTGGGGCAGTGGATTGGTGGTATTGGTAAAACATCCCAGAAAATATATTGCAATATTTCGTTATGGTCTTTGACTCCCATCCCCCACCCCAACTGGACAGGACACTACTCCATCGCAGGGTTAAACCTCCAGTTATTGCTGGTACTCCGTTTTAGCTGAGTATATTGGAGCAACATGAAATGAAGTGTTTTTTGCTCAAAAACACAACACACAACCTAGTCCAGGAATTGAACCAATAACATTATGAACATAAGTCCAACACACTTACCACTCGGCCAGATGCCTCTAGAAATCAGTAGCAACCAATTAACCACCTTTCTCAAGATGCAAGCAATTAACTTTTTATTCTGAATTATTAGTTTCTGCTACAGGGCCTTAGAAGGAGAGTTAGAGAAACTATTTCAATCCAGTGATCAGAGTTTGGCCAATAGGCTTCTGGTAAATTTGTTTTGTTTTTTTTATTCTTTGACGTATTTAGTAATTACTATTTTTAGTTTTAAGAATATAAAAGTGAAATTTCAAAAAAAAAAATTTAGAAATTAAAAAAAAATTATTTTGTATTTGGAGAGTGAAATAAACTGCAAAACAATGGCTGAATAAAATTTATAATAATATAAAAGGTTGTGGTGGTGGTGGTGGTGGTGATGACAATGGTTATGATTATGATGATGATAATGGTAATCTCAATGAAGATTAGGAGGATGAGGGTGGTGCTACTTGTAACACAGATGATTATGATAATAATGATGATGGCAATTTGAAGTTGTTGTGGTTTGTTTTGTGTGTTTTAGTTTTTGTATATTTGTCCCAAAGATAAGGGAAAGTGGCTGATAACATTTTTTAATAAATTTAATCATTCCCCAATAAAACAACAACAGCAACATCAATATTAAAAGTGATAATAATAATAATAATAATGATTTCTTTATTGGCCACAAGGGCTGACATCAAGAAACACATTACAGACGGCACAGGACGTTACAGGACGGTACGATGTGGGTTTTGTGCGTGTAAATATTTTTATTATTTATATAAGAAAAGAAAAAAAAAAGGACATAGAAACATATATATATATATAAACAATAAAAATGAAAATTGAAACAATGAAAAATTCCCCAATACGGGGGGAAACCTCCGAGGGTTACTCGTGGCGAAAAACCACACAAAAGACCACGGCCACCCTGACCACCAGGGCAAGCGCCCTCTCTCAATTTTTCCATCTCTCAAACTACAGACGTATATTCAGAGTGGTCCCGTTCACTCGGACCATTCTCGCTAATAATAATAATAATAATAATAATAAGAAGAAGAAGAAGAAGAAGAAGGTTTCTTCTTTTGGCACAAGGCCAGCAATTACCCCAGTGCATTACTGGTGCTTTATTTTATCGACCCCGTAAGGATGAAAGGCAAAGTTAACCTCGGCGGGATTTGAACTCAGAACGTAAAGGGACATAACTCTGTGTTGCAAAGTATGGTGTGTGATGCTCTACCAATATAATAATAATAATTGTTTCTACTTTAGGCACAATGCCAGCAATTACCCAGTGCATTACAGGTACTTTATTTTATCGACCCCGTAAGGCTGAAAGGCAAAGTCAATCTCGGCGGGATTTGAACTCAGATCGTAAAGGGACGTAACTATGTTGGAAAGCATGGCTAATAATAATGGTTTCTTATATAGGCACAAGGCCAGCAATTTGGCGGGGAGGGTAAGTCAATTAAATCGACCCCAGTGCATGACTGGTACTTTATTTTATCAACCCGGTAAGGATGAAAGGCAAAGTTAACCTCAGTGGGATTTGTGTGGACTGGGTGTTTGGCTTCAAAATGACCACTTTTTAGTGTGGACTGGATGCTTTTGTTGTGTCACCATCAAGACCACTTTACAGGGTGGACTGTGCATTTAATGTTGTGTTGCTAGCACAGCCACTCTCTTCACATACCCAAGGTACACAGAGTTGCACTTGCTAATGCAATGATAGTACACAATAAAAATAATAATAATAATAATAATAATTGTTTCTACTTTTGGCACAAGGCCAGCAATTATTCCAGTGCATTACTGGTACTTTATTTTATCGACCGCGTAAGGATGAAAGGCAAAGTCAACCTCGGTGGGATTTGAACTCAGATCGTAAAGGGACATAACTATGCTGGAAAGCATGGCGTCCGACCCTCTACCGATACTGCCAATCCATAATAATAATAATAATTGTTTCTACTTTTGGCACAAGGCCAGCAATTATCCCAGTGCATTACTGGTACTTTATTTTATCGACCCCATAAGGATGAAAGGCAAAGTTAACCTCGGCAGGATTTGAACTCAGATCATAAAGGGCCGTAACTCTTTGCTGCAAAGCATGGCGTCCAACCCTCTACCGATAAATATTAATAATAATAAGGTGGTACAAACATTCACCAGAAAACATGACAGAGAATGACAAAGCAGCCATACTCTGGGATATGCCAATATACACAAACAGTGAGATCAAAGCCCACTGATTAGATTTTATTGTCAAAGACCTCAAAGAAAAAAATGTCTTCTAACTAATTGATGCATTGACCCCAACAGCTGACAATTTTATGTATCAAGGAAATGGAGAAAGTATCCAAATATAAAGATCTAGAGAGAGGATGATGAAAACAGAACCAATCATCATCATCATCATCATCATCATCACCGTTTTACGTCCGTTCTTCCACGCTAGCATGGGTTAGACGGGTTGTCCTGTTGTGGGCAGTGTCTGGTCGGCTGACCATGCCTTGCTCATACAACAACTGATTTGGCTTGATTTCTACAGCTGGATGCCCTTCCTAACACCAACCTCATTTACAGTGAGTGCTGGGTGCTTTTTCGTGGCGCCTACACGTCCACTTTACAGTGTGGGCTGGGTGCTTTTTTGCCGTGGCACCTCCACAACCACCTTGTGGTGTGGGGGTGTGGGGGCATATTGTCTATATGCTTCAGCTTGTACCCATGGGAGGTCGGGTACTCTGTATTACTGCGTGACGCCAGAAGTCACGGTCGTGTGTCAACCAATCCCTATAATAATAGGTGCTCTGGGATTGATAAGATAAAACCAAAATATACATAACCAGGATACAGATATATACAGCATATAAAAAATAGCACTACAGAGCACTGCATATAGAGTACTCTCAATACAATAAAAATTACAAATACAACACTGCACATACCCAAGGCACATAGAGCTGTGCTCAGTAACACAGTGATAACATGCAATGAAAATAAGACTAATAATAATAATTGTTTCTACTTTTGGCACAAGGCTAGCAATCACCCAGTACATTACTGGTACTTTATTTTATCGACCTCGTAAGGATGAAAGGCAAAGTTAACCTCGGCGGGATTTGAACTCAGAATGGCAAGAGCCGTAACTCTATGCGTCAAAGCATGGCGTCCGACCCTCTATCGAATCTGCCAATCCACCGTTTCTGCTAATAATAATTGTTTCTTACCTTTGGCACAAGGCCAGCAATTACCCAGTACATTACTGGTACTTTATTTTATCGACCCCATAAGGATGAAAGGCAAAGTGGTAATGTTGGTTGCAGTGGTAAAGGTGGTGGTGGTGGTGGTGGTGGTAATGGTGTAGTGGTAGTGTTGATTGCAGTGGTGAAGGTGGTGGTGGTGGTAGTGATTGTTGCAGTGGTGAAGGTGGTAGTGGTGGTTGTTGCAGTGGTGAAGGTGGTGGTGGTGGTGGTAGTGGTTGTTGCAGTGGTGAAGGTGGTGGCGGTGGTAGTGGTTGTTGCAGTGGTGAAGGTGGCGGTACTGTTGGTTGTTGTGATGATGTTGAAGGTGGTTGTTGTGGTGGTAATTGTGATGGTGGTAGCAGTGGTGGTAGTAGTGGTGGTAATTGTGATGGTGGTAGTTGTGATGGAAATGGTGATGGTAACGGTGGTAGTAGTGGTGGTGGTAGTGGTGGGGGTAGTTGCAGTGGTAATGGTAGTGGTGGTGGTAATGGTGCTATAAGTAGCAGTGGTGTTGATGGTGGTAGTGGTGGTGGTAGTTGCGGTGGTAATGGTGGTAGTGGTGATGGCGGTAGTTGTGGTGGTAATGGTGATGGTGGTGGTGGTGGTAGTAGTGATGGTGGTAGTGGTGGTTTTAATGGTGCTGATAGTACTAATGGTGGTGCCAGTGGTAGTGGTGGTAGTGGCTACTACCACCACTACCACTATAAGTACCTTGCTGTTAGTGTTGTGGGAATATGTTCATTTTGAAAGCATTAATTAGTTCAGTTAATTACCACTCAACCAAGCTAATATTATAATTTGTCTCCCATTTGCTCTCTCTCTCACTCTCTATCTATCTATCTATCTATCTATCTCTTACATATCACACTCTTTCCCGCCCCTATTTCTCTCTCTCTCTCTCTCTCTCTCTCTCTCTCTCTCTCTCTATCTATCTATCTATCTATCTCTTACATATCACACTCTTTCCCCCTCTCTCTCTCTATCTCTATCTCTCACTCTATCTATCTATCTCTCTCTCTCTTACATATCACACTCTTTCCCCCCCTCTCTCTCTCTATCTATATCTATCTCTCTCTCTCTTACATATCACACTCTTTCCCCTCACTCTCTCTCTATCTCTATCTCTCTCTCTCTCTCTATCTATATCTCTCTCTCTTTTACATATCACACTCTTTCCCCTCCCTCTCTCTCTTTCTCACACACCACACTCTTTCCTCTCTTTCCCCCTCTCTCTCTAACATCACACTCTTTCCTGACTCTCATCTTTCTATCTCTTTCTCTCTCTCTCTCTCTCTCTCTCTCTCTCCCCACCCTCTCCCACTCTAGCCCCTCTATCGCAGTCTAACCCCTCCACTCTCACACTACCGCCATCTCTCTCTAATAAACATAACCCCCCACACCAAACATACCCCCCCCCCCACCAAACATACCCCACCCCACCAAACATACCCCCCCACCAAACATACCCCCCCCCCCCCATCAGCCGTCAATTCTTCTTATTTCTCAAAGTGATACAGTAGTCTGTTCAGAACATGATTGCCTTTAGCAGTGTAATAGTGCACACACACACACACACATATACATACACACACACACACATGCACACACACACATGTACACACACACATACACACACACACATACACATGTACATGTACACACACACATACACATACACATGTACATGTACACACACACATATACATACACATGTACATGTACACACACACATACACATACACATGTACATGTACACACACACATATACATACACATGTACATGCACACACACACATACACATGCACATACACATACACATGTACATGTACACACACACATACACATGCACACACACACATACACATGCACACACACACATACACATACACATGTGCATGCACACACACACATACATATGCACGCACACACATACACATGTACATGCACACATACACATGTACATGCACAGACACACATACACATACACATGCACACACACACATACACATGCACACATACACATACGCATGCACACATACACTCACACATACACAAACACATACACATGTACATGCACACACGCATACACATATACATGCACACACATACACATACACAAACACATACACAAGTACATGCACACACGCATACACATATACATGCACACACATACATATGTACATGCACACACACACATACACATGTACATGCACATACACATGTACATGCACACACACACATACACATGTACATGCACATACACATGCACATACACATGTACATGCACACACACACATACACATGTACATGCACATACACATGCACATACACATGTACATGCACATACACACATACACATGTACATGCACATCTACATGCACACACACACATACACACATATTCATACACACATACATAACCACAAACACACTCATATACATGCACACTCATATGCATGCACACATGTGCATAATCACAAACACACACATACTCATACACACATATACATAACCACAAACACACAGATACTCATACACACATATACATAACCACAAACACACACATGCACACATATATACATGCATATATCATATTCAGGAACATACACATACGCTTATGTCATTTGCACATCTTATCATCTTATGCACACATCTGATGCTCATGTCATATCACGCACACATATATATATATATATATATATATATATATATATATATATACACACTAGCTGGCCTGTCCCGCTGGCGCCGGGCTAGGTATACCGCCATTTTATCTTTTCAGGAATCCCTCCTCCACCTCAGTGCAAAGATACCGCACGTCTTCTCAAGTCAGTGAAGGTGTGAGGGGTGGGTTAACTTGCTCTGATGTTGGGTTTGAACAGTTTTTAATATTCCCCAGTTCAGCAGCCAGTACGTTAAAGAAAATTGATAGTAACAACAATAAAGACTGAACAGAGAACACATTTTTTAACAGTAACAGAAAATATTTAAATTACATTGTTAGAGACTCAGAGTATACAATATTTTTTGTTCGGTCCTCCTGAGAAAAAGATGAAGATATTGTTTGGCGAGCTAACCCTAGAGCATCCTACATACAATTGACCATGGGAGAATCACTGATATCGTAGCTCATCTCGCGGAGAAGCTCTGTAGACGTTGACCTCTGGACACTCCTGTCAGGAGCTTGTAAGCTGTAGTGACTAAGAGGCCTACCACTAATCTCCAGGACACTGTTTTCAAGACAAATGAGCGCCTCATTGAAAACGACATTGTATATTACGTTTGTATTGTGTCTGCGTGTGCGGTGGAGGATGTCCTCAGCTAGACTTTCGCGGTGGTTATTCACAGTGCGAGAGGGTCAGCGAGATTGCAGTTGTGCGGCATAATAGCAAAAGGTGTTTACAGTTGAGAAGGGAGTTTAGCAGCTGCTACTTCTTGCAGGGTGAGGTGCCAATTGCTGTCATCGTGTAACATACCACGCATCTGGCAAGCCAAACGGAAAGTGGAACATTGATGGCCATTGATGGTTCTCAGATCTTGGAAAGACTGTGGTCCTCTAACCTCGAACAGTAACAATGATGATAAGCCGTCTGTGCTTTCGTGAAATAAATAGGTTTTTGTTTTTGTGTATGCAAAAATATCTGTAGACGAATATATATATTAAAATAACATTAAAGTTTAAGCAAAGAATCGTTGCTTTTACCCTTAACTAAAAAATCAGTCTGTGAACGCAGAAGTAAATATTTCGAAAAACGTTATCTAATGCTATGTATCTATCTAAAAAGACAGACTAAGAAAAAGAGGGGAATGTTGTGTGATGTCATAAGAAAAAGTGAGGAATGACGTATAACCGGAAGTGTTGACATTTGAAATTTTAAAGAAGTGAATATTTAAATAATATCTTTAATCTTTTAACAAAATTCAGTAGGCAAAAATACCCTCATTTTTTTACTTGGAAAAAGTTATATCTATGGTGCAAATTTGGTGCTGTTTGATCCAGTTGTTTGGCGGAAAGTTTGTTACCTACATACGGCCGTCAGCTTTATAGTATATATATATAGAGAGAGAGAGTATATATATATATATATATATATAAACAAAATTTGTTTTGCTCTAACATAATAGATACATAAACGTATTTGTGAATTTTATATAGAATAATAATAATATTATAATAAATGTATGCATAGTATATTTGATAATATACTGTTTAATTAAAAACATTTTGAAGACAACCACTCTGTTTAATCAGCTCCTAAACATTACTGGAATTCTATAAGAATCCATCTTCTATAACTCCCGGCAGAAGCGAAGTGGTGAGTAGTCTTGATAACGGCTAACGAGCGAGAAACAGGACTGTCGATTACTCCCCTTTATTTTTGCTGTGAATAAGTAAATGACATAGTTACTACTTTAAAATTCATAGCGAATGGTTTTCAAAATGTTTCTATCAAACATACAGTATATTATCTATATTGAATATACTATACATACATTCATGTATACATCGCTATTTCAGAGCACTGATACTAATACCTAATATTATAATAATATTACTAATATTCAATTCGTTTGCAAGCAAACAGCCACATAACACCATGTGTTTTAGATCACTATTATCATTCTTTTGTTCTAGCGGCAGCTTAGAGAAGCAATCGACAATTGTTTCGGGGCTATTGCTCCTTGTTAAAAATGTGTATCTCCTTTTCTGCTACACATTAGAACTCTTGAGAATATATGGTATTCTTTAAAGTATACATCAGCTAATTAGCTTAATTTGCATACAGAGCGATTCAGTTATAATATTATTATTTGATAACAGGTCGGTCTCCATGCTTTGCAGCATAGAGTTACAGCCCTTTACAGTCTGAGTTCAAATCCCACCGGGGTTAACTTTGCCTTTCATCCTTACAGGGTCAATAAAATAAAGTACCAGTAATGCACTGGGATAATTGCTGGTCTTCTGCCAAATGTAGAAACAATTATTATTGGATATAAAACTCATAAATGTATTCATGTATTGTGCGAAACCACTTTGCTGGTTAGGGAGCTGATGACAGTGAAGATGTGTGTGTGTGTAAACGTGTCTTGTACGTCACCTTTCTTTATTTCCTTCTTCCAGTCCCTTCTGTGTGCCAACACACTTCTTGTTTTCCTCTGCTATCTATGTTTTCTATATTTCATCTACTTGTCACCCACGCTGTGGATTGTCTCTCTGTTGACCACTGGCTGCTGGTTTCTGTCCTCTGAGGCATTTTTTCCCATCACTGTCTTTGACAGAATTAAGCTGTTATATATATTTATATATATATATATATATATATATATATATATATATATATATATATATATATATATATATATATATATATATATATACTAACCCAATTACCTGCACTTTGCTGCTTTTCACACATTTTTATGTAAGAAAATGATGATTGATTTTAAATCAGTGATATAATTTATGGAGAAAGGGAAAATATTAAAAGAGCAGAGGCATTAACTAATAATTTTTGTTGTCATAATTCTAGTGATGTTTTGCCATAGATAAAATGTCTAAATTAGCCAAATTTTATCATAAAAGAGAGGTGCTTTTTTTGTTGATTTACATTTAATTAATAGAAAAACCCTGTGATAATAGAGGTTCCAATACTCAAGTTATGGGCTTCCAAAATTTTCACTATAGGGGGTTTAACCCCCATTAGGGTGTGTGTGTGTGAACGGGTGTGTGTGTATGTCTGTGTGTGTGTGAACGAGTGTGTGTGTGTGTATGTCTGTGTGTGTGTGTGAATGTGGGGCGAACAGGTGTGTGTGTATGTGTGTGTGTGAACTGGTGTGTGTGTATGTGTGTGTGTGTGAACGGGTGTGTGTGTGTGAACGGGTGTGTGCATGTGAACGGGTGTGTGTATGTGTGTATGTCTGTGTGTGTGTGTGTGTGTGAACGGGTGTGTGTGTGTGCATGTGAACATATGTATGGGTCTATGTCTAAATAAAAGCATTAGGTCTATCTGGATATAATCACGTGTTTGTGTGATGTGTGCATATGTATTAGTGTGTGAATATGTATATGTCAATCTGTCTGAATGTGTGTGTGTGAATGTATGTATGTGTGTGTGAGTGTCTGAATGTGTGTGTGCGAATGTATGTATGCGTGTGTGTGTGGGAATGTGTGTGAGTGTGTGAACGTGTATCTGAATGTGTGTGTGTGAATGTATGTGTGTGTGTCAATGTGTATCTGAATGTGTGTGTGTGCATGTGCATATGTGTGTCTGGCTGTGATGTGTGTGTGTGTGTGTGCATGTGTGTGTGTGTGTGCATATGTGTGTGTGGGTGCGTATGTGTGTGTGTGTGTGTGCATATGTGTGTGTGGGTGTGATGTGTGTGTGTGTGTGTGTGTGTGTGTGTGTGTGTGTGTGTCTAAATATAAACTCTGTGTTCATGTGAACATAAACATACACATATGTCTGTGTATATATGTGTGTGTGTGTACGTTATTATATATGTATGCATTTTGTGTGCATTTCTGTGTGTGTATATATGTGTGTACTTGTGTGTGTATGTATTTATGTGTGTATATGTATGTGTATGTGTCTAAATTTCAGCTTTGTGTTCATGTGAGCATGACCATACACATATGTCTGTGTATATATGTGCGTGTGTGTATGAGAGTTTGTATGTGTGTGTATGTGTCTATATGTATGTATGCATATTTGTGTGTGTATGTATTTATGTGTGCATATGTATATGCATATGTGTACGTCTGTGTGTGTATATGTATGAATGTGAGTTTGTATGTGTGTGTATGTGTCTATATGTATATATGTATGCATTTTTGTGTGTATGTATTTATGTGTGCATATGTATATGCATATATGTGTACGTCTGTGTGTGTATATGTATGAATGTGAGTTTGTATGTGTGTGTATGTGTCTATATATATGAATGTATGCATTTTTGTGTGTGTATATATTTATGTGTGCATATATGTGTGTCTGTGTGTATGTGTATGTATGAATATGAGTGTGTATGTGTGTGTGTGTGTATGTATGGATGTGTATGTGTGTGTGTATGTATGAATGTGAGTTTGCATGTATGTATGTGTGTGTGTATGTATGTATGTCCATATTTAGTGTGAATATATTTGTATTTACGTGTATATATGTATGTGTATGTATGAATGTGAGTTTGTATGTATGTATGTATGTATGTATGTGTGTATGTATGTATATATGTCCATATTTTGTGTGAATATATTTGTATTTACGTGTATATATGTATGTGTATGTATGAATGTGAGTTTGCATGTATGTATGTGTGTGTGTATGTATGTATGTATATATTTCCATATTTTGTGTAAATATATTTGTATTTATGTGTATATATGTATGTGTATGTATGAATGTGAGTTTGCATGTATGTATGTATGTGTGTGTGTATGTATGTATGTATATATTTCCATATTTTGTGTGAATATATTTGTATTTATGTGTATATATGTATGTGTATGTATGAATGTAAGTTTGCATGTATGTATGTATGTGTGTATGTATGTATGTATATATGTCCATATTTGGTGTGAATATATTTGTATTTACGTGTATATATGTATGTGTATGTATGAATGTGAGTTTGCATGTATGTATGTGTGTGTGTATGTATATATTTCCATATTTTGTGTGAATATATTTGTATTTATGTGTATATATGTATGTGTATGTATGAATGTGAGTTTGCATGTATGTATGTATGTATGTGTGTGTGTATGTATGTATGTATATATGTCCATATTTGGTGTGAATATATTTGTATTTATGTGTATATATGTATGTGTATGTATGAATGTGAGTTTGCATGTATGTATGTATGTGTGTATGTATGTATGTATATATGTCCATATTTGGTGTAAATATATTTGTATTTATGTGTATATATGTATGTGTATGTATGAATGTGAGTTTGCATGTATGTATGTATGTGTGTATGTATGTATGTATATATGTCCATATTTGGTGTGAATATATTTGTATTTACGTGTATATATGTATGTGTATGTATGAATGTGAGTTTGCATGTATGTATGTGTGTGTGTATGTATATATTTCCATATTTTGTGTGAATATATTTGTATTTATGTGTATATATGTATGTGTATGTATGAATGTGAGTTTGCATGTATGTATGTATGTGTGTATGTATGTATGTATATATGTCCATATTTGGTGTAAATATATTTGTATTTATGTGTATATATGTATGTGTATGTATGAATGTGAGTTTGCATGTATGTATGTATGTGTGTATGTATGTATGTATATATGTCCATATTTGGTGTGAATATATTTGTATTTACGTGTATATATGTATGTGTATGTATGAATGTGAGTTTGCATGTATGTATGTGTGTGTGTATGTATATATTTCCATATTTTGTGTGAATATATTTGTATTTATGTGTATATATGTATGTGTATGTATGAATGTGAGTTTGCATGTATGTATGTATATGTGTGTATGTATGTATATATGTCCATATTTTGTGTGAATATATTTGTATTTATGTGTATATATGTATGTGTATGTATGAATGTGAGTTTGCATGTATGTATGTATGTGTGTGTGTATGTATGTATGTATATATGTCCATATTTGGTGTGAATATATTTGTATTTATGTGTATATATGTATGTGTATGTATGAATGTGAGTTTGCATGTATGTATGTATATGTGTGTATGTATGTATATATGTCCATATTTGGTGTAAATATATTTGTATTTATGTGTATATATGTATGTGTATGTATGAATGTGAGTTTGCATGTATGTATGTATGTGTGTGTGTATGTATGTATGTATATATGTCCATATTTGGTGTGAATATATTTGTATTTATGTGTATATATGTATGTGTATGTATGAATGTGAGTTTGCATGTATGTATGTATATGTGTGTATGTATGTATATATGTCCATATTTGGTGTAAATATATTTGTATTTATGTGTATATATGTATGTGTATGTATGAATGTGAGTTTGCATGTATGTATGTATGTGTATGTATGAATGTGAGTTTGCATGTATGTATGTATGTGTGTGTGTATGTATGTATGTATGTATATATGTCCATATTTGGTGTGAATATATTTGTATTTATGTGTATATATGTATGTGTATGTATGAATGTGAGTTTGCATGTATGTATGTATGTGTATGTATGAATGTGAGTTTGCATGTATGTATGTATGTGTGTGTGTATGTATGTATGTATGTATATATGTCCATATTTGGTGTGAATATATTTGTATTTATGTGTATATATGTATGTGTATGTATGAATGTGAGTTTGCATGTATGTATGTATGTGTGTGTGTATGTATGTATATATGTCCATATTTGGTGTGATTGTATTTGTATTTATGTGTATATATGTATGTGCATATATAAGTGTGTCTAAAGATAATAAGCTGTGTGCACAATTATGTGCCATGTTGTATTCTCCTATTTAAAATGTGTGGAGATAGGCTTCTGTAATTGAGGCTAAATATTTGCTCAGTTTGTAAGACAGCCTCTATAAACCCTCCATCAATCAAATCTATTTCGGATAAGAACATTTTGCTAAAAAGGTTATTGAGCCTAGAGCAAAGAAAAGAAAGTGAGACTTGATAAAGATGGGAGTTACATTGTTAGCAATTGATATTAGGGGTTTCAACATTCCATTCTGTATTGATTATTTCTGAAAACCTTTCAGGAAAAATATCAATCAAAAGGGGAGAACATTTCTAGGTCTATGTTATGTTTTGACTTTTTACTTCATTTTTGTGTATGTATATGTACATGTGAATATATATGTGTATGAGTGTGTGTGTGTGTGTGTATATATATATATATATTAATAAAAGAAATTCCAACTTTGTCTGATTTACTCGTTTTATTTACAATATTTTAAGATTATAATGATATTATAATGAAATAGTATGGTAGAATATTAAATGTTAATTGAACAAGTACTTTCATGCTTTCGCAATCTTCAGGTCATATTCAGTGGTGACAGTCAAGTTTGTGCAAACTTGACTGTCACCACTGAATTTGAACCTGAAGATTGCGAAAGCATGAAAGTACTTGTTCAATTAACATTTAATATTCTACCATACTATTTCATTATAATATCATTATAATCTTAAAGGATTGTAAATAAAACGAGTAAATCAGACAAAGTTGGAATTTCTTTTATTAATATAATCTTCTATACACAATCATACACACCCGTGTATATCTATTTATATATATATATATATATATATATATATATATATATATATATATATGGTGGCTGCCAACTCGTTTTCAAGTACAGCCACTACTTTATATCCATGTAGGAGAACCCCTACTGATGCGCTGAACGAGTGTGACTTTTTAGTCCAGCCAGCAACTTGAAAACTCTGGTACAAACACTACACTTGTGACAATTATTGGCACATAATGCTGGGCCCATGGTACCATGTGACGACAAGTGTAGAGAGATCTCCAGATATAAAGCAATGCCTGTGTCATGAAGCTTTTATAGTGAGAAAAGGCACTGCACAAAGCCAGTCCCACTCTCTTAACCAAGATGATATTTACCAAAAAGAAGAACAAGTCAACATCATTGGATACCATCAGGGTTGCAGGTGTTATATTAGAGTTTTCCTTCTCCTAGAATTTTGCCTTGACAAAGGCTAACGGGTCATCTCTCCCGGTGATTTTGGATGGCCATTGATTCTTAAGAGCTCCTTTGCCCTTTGAGAGGTTTTGTTTTTAGTCCTGCAGGATGTCCAAAGTCACCCTCCTCACCAAGAAACCTTGGTGGGGTTGCCAGTTTAGTCGCCAACAACCCGACCATGAGCCAGGTTGTACTGGGATACATGTTACCAGTAGCACCAACTGGTGACCTGACATATATATATATATATAAAATATTAAAAAAATAATGAATAAAACAATGAAACAGTTCCTTATATTAAACAAAAAAAGTTCATTATTTAACGATCGTTTCTAGGATATATATGTGTTAGAATTGGCATGCATATTCAACAGATCTATGTACAAAATTATACAAAATTATACAAACTATCAAAATTAAATATACATACCAACACATATATATGCCGTCTTCAGAAATAATGAAATAT
>OZ024754.1:12408115-12413115 GCA_964016885.1 Eledone cirrhosa | reverse complement strand
AAGAAAGTACCAGTTCAGTGGTGGTGCTGCCTCCCTCTCTCTCTCCTTCCAGCTGTCACATCTTGGATGTTCCACTGGACCAAGGGAATGAGGGTTATGAGGTTGTCTATGTCTGCTCACAACTATATGAGCACCTAAAACCCTTGATAAAAGCATGGTTCATTCTACCAAATCATACTTGATTGTCAGTGATAGTTGTAGTTTTTTTATATCCAAGTCTTGTGGGATAAAGACAATAATGCTCTTAAAACCAGTGCTGGACTTACCTAGGAGCTAAATAAGCTATAGCTTAGGACCACACACCCTTGGGGTACTCATTTTAAAAAATATATTATTTTATCATTAGTTTTTATTCTTTAAGATTAAATTATCATAAATTATATCCTCATCATTTTACGTCCACTTTTCCCTGCTTGCAAGGGTATATATATATATATATATATATAGGAAAAAGTATGACCCCGACGGCAGAGCTCAAGCCGTTTCGACGGCTATTTTTGGACTCGTTGAAACGGCTTCAGCTCTGCCGTCGGGGTCATACTTTTTTTCCTATTTCCCACTCTACTACCCTAAGTATTGAGTACTCTGGTGAGTTATGGTCCATTTGGTTCCTTACCACAATTCCTTTGTTATATATATATATATATACACAATATATTAACAAATGGAAACTATATTTATAAAACCATATTTATTTCATTATACATATTTCAAGGGCCACCAAGGCAAACTATGGTGTGCTTTCATCAGATAAAATATAATATAGGTTAGTTTTATAAATAAATATTGACATACCCTGAAAAATACAACCATTCTGGTTGGAATCTCCTGGATAGTGGAGTTATTAGATTTATTGTTGGTTTATTATGCAAATTAATGTCGGAGAGGTTTAAATAACAGTATATTTAAATTAAGCCGTTGGAATAGGGAAAAAAAGAAAGAAAGAGAAAAAAAAAGAGAAAAAACCTGAGTATATTTAAGTGAGAGAGAATAGAGTAATTTTGAGAGAAGAGGCGAAGAAATGAATATAGCATGGATGAATACCGTAGCATGGATAAACAGTAAATAAAAGCATGGATAAATAATATCCGGATTCTTTATAATGATAAGTTGAAGAATTTTATCTAATGTTTAATTAATAAATTTGATTAAATGTTTAATTACTAATTTATCAATTCAATCCGTAGTTTAAATGTGTATGTTTAAATTATTAAAATTGAGACCTATATATTATTAAAGAATATATATTATTAAAATATATATTATTAGAAAATATGTTATTATTACAAAACCATATATAATTTTATTAATTATTAATTAATTATTTTAAAAAAAAATGTTTAAGCCCATGGGAATTCCGAGAGTTTACAGAAGAATAATCACTTATTTGTAATAGCAATAGGGCGTAAAGGAAATTGCTAGCGATTTATTAATAATTTAGATAACTCTAAGGATTAAATGCTATAAAGTTAAGATGTTAAAAAATTTAATTTTCCATCTTAATAATGTAATTAGAGTATGAATCTTATGTTATTTTATAGCAAGTTATAATGTTATAAGTCTACCTGTTATACAGTTATGACTGTTAAAACATAAATTTGTTTGCGATAACGTCTTAACATTTAAAATGTCTTCATAGGAATATATCCAAAGCATAAACCATAAAAAACTCTTTCATAATAGTATATCTATAGAGTATATTTCAAGTATAAATTTTATATATATATAAACATCTTGATATACATATATATATATATATATATATATATTAAGCATTTGAAAAATACATAAATATAAAATATACAATATAAAATATAAGAATATAGAAAATAAAATACACAGTATAAAATATGAATTATGAATTATAATTTCCTTATACCCATCATAGGAATTTTCAAAAAAAAATCCTTCTTCAAATCTTTCAGTACGTTTATCAAGAAAAGTTTTCAAGAAAAAAATGTTCTTTTAAGAGAGTTATAAGCAGTCATATGAAGGAATCTAATGAATTATCGATAGGTTTAATAAAGATGAGTTATGTATTACATTTTATATATATATTTAAATGTTGAGTTCAATCTATGTTTGCAAGAACTGAAAAGACTATTCCTTAAATTAACAGAATTCTTAGCTTTTAATATAAAGAATATTTCCTCTATACAAAGAGCACAATTTTCAGAAGAAGCATTGAATGGAGGAGCTTTGGAGATAATATTCCAAAGTAAAGAATAGTTAGTGTTCTTTGATTTTAGGTCCCATAATAAATTAGATAGAGAAGTTGAAGATGTTTTATTTATATTCGTAAAAGACCATTTATGGTTATTAAAACGGGACTTAAAATCTGTGGAGGTAGAGCCTACGTAATTAAATGAATTTAAATTAGTTTTTACATTACAATTATATACTATATTTTTAACTAAACAACTGTTATTTAACGGACAGTTAGATTTATTTCTACAGTTACATTTATCTAAATTTAAGTTTCTATGAGCCGTATTATTCAGTTGGATATTGCTGGGGTTATTAATGGTAGTCTGGTTAGGTTTTAAGTTTCTATTATTAATTCTATTAATATTCTGCGCTAAATTACTGCCGGTTGAATACGTTAATTTTATAGTATGTCTATTAAATATTGAGTAATACCTATGTGTTCTAGGGAAGCATTTATCTAGAGCTTTAAAGAATAATTTAGCAATAGGAGTTTTAATACTTAATGAGAAAGGAGGAGCGAACCATAATATATTCCTAGTTCTATTTCTTTTTTTGTTTTTCGAATTATTGTAAGGTTTTCTATTATAGTTGTTAAAATTGTGGTTATTTGTCATATCATTATTATCAATGTATTTAATTGTATTACTATATCCAGCTCTACCTAACGCTTCGTTATAATATTGCGCTTTATCTTCAAAAATATTCTTATTAGCTGAAATTCTAGAAATACGTTGCTGCACAGAGTTTACTATAGTGTTTTTAACGGATCTTGGGTGATTGGAATTCAAATTAACGTAGTTTAAGTTCTCGTTTATTTTGTGAAATGGATAATAAAGACCTGTGTTAAGGTTTAAAGTTACATCTAGAAAGTTAACTATTTTATAATTATTCTCTACTTCTACTTTAAGATTAAGGTAATTAAAAAATTGTATAATTTCTTTTCTTTTCTTATTTATTTCACAGTTATTATTATTTTCTATAAGTAATAGCATATCGTCGCGATATAAACCCCCGGTCATCTCCGGTATTTTTCTATGTAGAGTATTATTAATAAAAAGCCCCACAAGATCCGTTATTTGGGCGGAATCGGATGACCCCATAGTAATATCGAAATTATTATCTCTGTCTGCTCTAGTCCAGAGGTGGTTGTTAAATTTAATTAATTGTTTCTACTTTTGGCACAAGGCCAGCAATTACCCAGTACATTACTGGTATTTTATTTTATCGACCCCGTAAGGATGAAAGGCAAAGTTAACCTCGGCGGGATTTGAACTCGGACTGTAAAGGGACGTAACTATGCTAGAAAGCATGGCGTCCAACCCTCTACCGATACTGCCCCGTGTAGTTAAGATGATGCGCATTTCATTACTAGTTAAGTCTGTATGTTTAAATGCATATGTTAGGGCTTTATTAAGTAGATTAGGAGTGATGGATGAGTAATAATTAGCAATATCCAATTGAATAAACTTATTATTATAGTTATATTTAATGCCTTTAAACCAGTCGATAACTTCGTTAGTTCCTTTCCATAATTTTAAATAAGATAATTCTTTAATTTGTGGTATGATTCTGTTTAAAACGTTCTTGCTAAGTATGCCAAGGTCCGATTTAGATGGCGCAATTAATCTAACTGGTAATTCAATTTCAAAATTCCTTTTATGGTCCTTCATATTAATTTTTGGTTTCCTTGGCATGAAGGATTATGTCCTATTTTCAATGCCTAATTCCTGCATTATGTAAGAAGCTTCTGTATTCAATTTTTCAAGGTCGTCATAGGTTGTTTTTTGTATTTCTTCCTTAATTCCTTTAATATAAGATCGCTATAAATATCCTTTTGCATTCCATAGAGATTGTTGGTTTTATCTGACTTGACTAGAATTTTTTCCGTTTTTTCAAAGCTTTCTATATTATTTTTGAGATTTCTTAGGTAATCCTGGCCTATGAAGTTGTTTTTCTTTATTTAATGCTTTGTTGAGTGCTTTATAACAGTTATAAAAATATTTTGCTTGTTGTATCCCAACAAATTAAATATAACCTCTACATATATATATATATATATATATATATATATATATATTTATTTATTAAAATAACAGATTAAAGTTTAAGCAAAGAATCGCTGCTTTCACCCTTAACGGGATCTTCTGAAACTAACAAAGTTAATCTGTAAACGCAGAAGTGGATATTTCAAAAAACGTTGCAACCAGAGGAAGACAGGAAGACAATACTTTGGTTCGTGGAAACGTTCCCTGGCAAAGAACGGGAAAAAACGAATATAATACGTCGTTAATAGGAGCGGTGAAAAACAATTTTTTTAAATATCCACTTCTGCGTTTACAGATTGACTTTGTTAGTTTCAGAAGATCTCGTTAAGGGTGAAAGCAGCGATTCTTTGCTTAAACTTTAATCTGTTATTTTAATAAATATTTGCTCTACGGTTCTTATATATTTGATATATATTTATCCTTATCGAGCCCTCTTTGGATTTTAGTCTTCAAATTTATTATTATTACTATATATATATATATATATATATATATATGTAAAGTATTTCCGTGGAAAAGGTAAAGGAAAGAAGAGTGCTCTATGTATAGTACAGAGCTAGTTAATTATGTAATAAACAACTCAATATAATGATTCCATTACTCAAGGTTTCACGAAGTCAGACGATTCTAACAGAGGTGTCTGAAGCTGTTCATCAAATAGAAACCATAAGACCTTAGGTAATGGAATAATTATATTGTGTTGTTTATTACATATTTAAATATATATAAATATATATATATATATCA
>OZ024754.1:12388115-12398115 GCA_964016885.1 Eledone cirrhosa | reverse complement strand
TGTCCACAAGATTGTCAGTTACATAGCTTGGCTAGATGTGGTTCCACTACAGCTGAACACATTGTTGTCCTTTCTCATTAAGCTCTGCCAAGTCTAATGCTGTGCAGGGGTGTTCCAGTAGGGTCCATATCAGGTGGTGCTGCATAGTCTGTGGTTTGATGTTGCAGTCCCACACAACATCCCAATCCTTTAAATATCCCCATAATATCAAATGAGACTAAATATATCTTTCTTTTACTTCTAGCTTTGATTGTGGAAAAGGTATGGTTGCAATACGCAGTGCTGGACGTGTGCAACTTGATCATTGGAACAGTATATTTGTCCAAAGAGAACTTCGACATGGTTTTGTAAAACTCAACTCTGAGACTGCTGTTGAAGGGAAAATTGAGGTATGTTAAATGTGTGTAAATATTATTTTCTATATTATAGGAATCGATCGATTAGGTCTCATACCTCATTCACTTGGTGAGTGGGGTGGAAGTCAACAAATTATACCAAGGAAACAATGTTTCCATTGGTCTTTCCATTGCACATACTATTCTGGCAGAAAAAGCAACACTGAAGGACATAAGCATCACCTGGTCCAGGAATCGAACTCTTAACCTTATGAATGATTTAGAATCCAACTCTCTAACCACTAATCCTTCATTATTATAGTTGTACTAGGCGGTGGATTGGCAGTATCGGTAGAGGGTCGGATGCCATGCTTTCCCTCATAGTTACGTCCCTTAACGATATGAGTTCAAATCCCGCTGAGGTTGACTTTGCCTTTCATCCTTACGGGGTCGATAAAATAAAGTACCAGTAATGCACTGGGTAATTGCTGGCCTTGTGCCAAAAAGTAGAAACAATTATTATAGTTGTACTATAATGTAGTAATTATTATAGTTGTAGAGCAGTGGTTTGGCAGTATCGGTAGAGCATCAAACGCCATGCTTTCCAGTGTAGAGTTATGGCCCTTTACGTTCTGGGTTCAAATCCCACCGAGGTTAACTTTGTCTTTCATCCTTACGGGGGTCAATAAAATAAAGCACCAGTAATGTACTGGGGTAATTGCTGGCCTTGTTCCAAAATTAGAAACATTATTATATGGCGGTGGATTGGCAATATCGGTAGAGGGTCGGACGCCATGCTTTGGCACATAGAGTTATGGCCCTTGCCATTCTGAGTTCAAATCCCGCCAAGGTTAACTTTGCCTTTCATCCTTACGGGGGTCAATAAAATAAAGCACCAGTAATGTACTGGGGTAATTGCTGGCCTTGTGCCAAAATTAGAAACATTATTATAGTTGTACTTGCCCGCTTTTCCATTATTTCAAGATTCCTAGTGGAGAGGCAATTGTTAGATGGAAGATAAATGAAGAATTGTTCTATTAATATTATTTCAGTTAGTTCACATTTTTATATTAGGCAGAATGTCACAAATTTATAAAATGTTATGAATATAGTTGCTGAAATTGTTCCCAGTTTAATATTTTTACTTATTTTATCAATCTCCTAGAAGCCACAAAGACCAAAAATATGTTGACATATCTGAGAGATTTGAATTCAAAATGTATATTTAGCTTATAGTTAAGTCCATCACTGCACCTTACACTATTGTTATATTAATGGTGCTAGCCCAGACAGTGTGGGAGAAGGATCTCTGATATGCACAACACCCGGCTTAAATCACCTCATGTTCCCAGCTGCCAGATTGGAAAATGTGTTACTCCAGAGAATAGCAAGTGGGACATGTTGAAATAACCGTTCCAACTGATAGGACTTACTCATGGTGGGTGGATAACTCCACCAATAACACTGAGAAGTGAGATGCTATGGGAACCTATACAGCTCAATAATAAACCTATTGGTGGACAACTCCAGCCCAATAACACTGAGAAGTGAGATGGTATGGAAACCAATACAGGCTCAGCAATAAACCTATTGGTGGACAACTCCAGCCCAATAACACTGAGAAGTGAGATGGTATGGAAACCAATACAGGCTCAACAATAAACCTATTGGTGGATAACTCCAGCCCAATAACACTGAGAAGTGAGATGGTATGGAAACCAATACAGGCTCAACAATAAACCTATTGGTGGACAACTCCAGCCCAATAACACTGAGAAGTGAGATGGTATGGAAACCAATACAGGCTCAGCAATAAACCTATTGGTGGACAACTCCAGCCCAATAACACTGAGAAGTGAGATGGTATGGAAACCAATACACGCTCAACAATAAACCAATTGGAAGGCAGCCAATACTTTAACAGTTTGTGATGTTCTGCTTGTCAGGCAACGAAACCTGGATCTGTCATTGAACACACCAAATGCCAATTGTTGAATCCCAGATGAGGAGTTTCACCACCACAGAACAAGGAGGGTTACCACCACAGAACAAGGGTTTTTACCACCACAGAACAAGGGGGTTTACCACCACAGAACAAGGAGTTTCACCACCACAGAACAAGGAGGGTTACCACCACAGAACAAGGGGGTTTACCACCACAGAACAAAGGGGTTTACCACCACAGAACAAGGATTTTCACCACCACACAACAAGGGGGGGGGTTACCACCACAGAACAAGGAGTTTCCCCACCACAGAACAAGGGGGTTTACCACCACAGAACAAGGGGGTTACCACCACAGAACAAGGGAGGTTACCACCACAGAACAAGGGGGTTTACCACCACAGAACAAGGAGTTTCCCCACCACAGAACAAGGGGGGGTTACCACCATAGAACAAGGGAGGTTACCACCACAGAACAAGGGGGTTTACCACCTAGAACAAGAGGGTTTACCACCACAGACAAGGAATACCATTAAGTAGTTACCTACTAATTCTGCTGAAGAAGAGAAAAAAAGATGATAAATGGCTTGAATTGGGCTTGTTAGAGCCTCTTGGCTACTAACCTGGTAAAGAGAACCTCTGACTTGGTAGCATCTAGTAATTGTGGTCGGGTAAGGAGGAGGTTTTCAGTGAAAGGTGAAAGACAAATTAATCCTTTGAGACCAAATCACTATATCTCCTTGGAAAAAGTCCATTTCAATTTTTGTTTCATGTCAAATTCCTTTCTCTTCATTATCTCAGGCAATATATTCTAGTCTTTTTTATTTGTTTGTTTGCTTTCTTCCTTTTTCTCTTTCTTTCTCTCTTTCTTTTGTTTTTCATTCATTATTTAATTCTTCCCTTTTTATCTATTTTTGTCTCTTCTCTCTCTCTCTCTCTCTCTCTCTCTCTCTCTCTCTCTCTCTCTCTCTCTCTCTCTCGTTTACTCTCCCTCATTCTCTCTTCCTCCTTCTCTCTCTCTCCCTATTACCGCAAACCTGCCATCAATGTCAATACCAATGCTTTCACCTACACCCCCATCAACACCACTACCACTACCAACACCTACACCACCACCAATACTAACACCACCACCAACACCACTACCACTACCACTACCATCACCACCACCAATACCACCACCAACACCACTACCACTACCAACACCACTACCACTACCAACACCTACACCACCACCAACACCACCACCACCACCAACACCACTACCACTACCAACACCTACACCACCACCACCACCACCAACACCACTACCACTACCAACACCTACACCACCACCAACACCACTACCACTACCAACACCATCACCACCACCAATGCCACCACCAACACCTACACCACCACCAATACCAACACCACCACCAACACCACTACCACTACCAACACCATCACCACCACCAATACCACCACCAACACCACTACCACTACCAACACCACTACCACTACCAACACCTACACCACCACCAACACCACTACCACCACTACCACCACCAACACCACTACCACTACCTACACCACCACCAACACCACTACCACTACCAACACCTACACCACCACCAACACCACTACCACCACTACCACCACCAACGCCACTACCACTACCTACACCACCACCAACACCACTACCACTACCAACACCTACACCAACACCAACACCACTACCACCACTACCACCACCAACACCACTACCACTACCTACACCACCACCAACACCACTACCACTACCAACACCTACACCAACACCAACACCACTACCACCACTACCACCACCAACACCACTACCACTACCTACACCACCACCAACACCACTACCACTACCAACACCTACACCAACACCAACACCACTACCACCACTACCACCACCAACACCACTACCACTACCAACACCATCACCACCACCAATACCACCACCAACACCACTACCACTACCAACACCACTACCACTACCAACACCTACACCACCACCAACACCACTACCACCACTACCACCACCAACACCACTACCACTACCTACACCACCACCAACACCACTACCACTACCAACACCTACACCACCACCAACACCACTACCACCACTACCACCACCAACACCACTACCACTACCTACACCACCACCAACACCACTACCACTACCAACACCTACACCAACACCAACACGCCAATGAAGAAACTTTTGGTAGAAATAGCAGTCAAGATTCCCTCAGATGAATTCCCCTACTGTTTAAACAGCAAATAATATAGTTCTATATATCCCTAAAAAGCTGGGGTGGTCATGGCTGTATTGTCTTTAAACACAGATCTATTCAATCAGGGTAGACCTGGCACTAAACAACACCAAAAATAATATTTTTACCACCTCTACTCTTCTACTTCAACCACTTTAACCACAATGACAGCGACCCCTCATGGATGTTTCTATACAGTCAATCAACCTCCTAGTAATATTCAATAGAGTTTCTACTTTTGGCACAAGGCCAGCGATTACCCCAGTGCACCACTGGTACTTTATTTTATCGACCTCATAAGGATGAAAGGCAAAGTTAACCTCGGTGGGATTTGAACTCAGAACGTAAAGGGCCATAACTCCTATGCTGCAAAACATGGTGTCTGACGCTCTACCGATACTGCCAAACCTCAATAGTGTAGTTGAATAATAATAAATGGGAAGGTCATGACTAGAAGGCTTATGTACATAGATCTATCTACTCAATAGTGGATGACCTGGGGATAAACAACAACAAGAACAGCTTGGACAATTTAATTGAGAGTTAGTGTCTTCCTCATCTACTCAAACAGTTAGGGCAATATGACAGTGACAAAATACTTTACAATTATTGTTTAGTCTCGTCTCTCCACTTCATTAATCCATTTAATGGTTTGGTTTAGGGTAGGGCATGAAAACTAATGTCTTTTGCTTTCAAATTTTGTTTTGCCTTCATCTTGAGTACTTAATCTGATAATTACAGGAGAAACATCATCCCATTAATTCTTTAATTCCATTTCCTTAACCGTCCAACATTTAAACCAGCCGTATCCAGCCAGAATTCTCTCACCTCTTTCTATTCAAACCAGCTGCAACCGGCTGCTCATACTAACATTAAGGTATTGTTCTCAGAATAAATAACATCAAAATCTCATAGATTCAATATTATGTGAGATAATTATACAAAAATACAACAGTATATATAGAGTAATGTAAATGCTAAAGGGTTAAACCCACAATTAACTAAATCTTTCACAAACACTGTAATGAAGATGCAGATGTAATACTGTGGATACATTATTGGTTTCTTCCCTGAATAAAAGCTGTGTCCTGGATAAAAAGCACTGAATCCCCTTACTCTTTATTCACTTACATTGCAGGAGGAACAAAGTAAATAAAGTGCTGCTTGTGAGGGTTATGGGGTAGTGCTAGTGGTTGTAAGGGGGCTGTATTAAGTATAGATGTGTAATTGTAGCTATCAAGCCTGACTCAGAGGATGGCGTATTGATATTTATCACTCATTGACATTTGTTACTAGGCTATGTTAGTATCAATCCCCATTGATTTCTATACAGAACATCTCAACTGAACCAACTTAGTAAATAAGCTAAGTAGGTTTAACAAATTCTTTAATTTACTTATTGGTCTTAATAGCAGATAAATATATCTTGAAAGTTAAAAGTGTGTTTGAAATTTAATGTTGCTTCAATATTAATCAAGTCTGTGCTTGTAATTTTTGATTAACTTCATCTCAATAATTGATTCCAATTCATATAGATTTTACTTTTGAAAGGATTGTTATTGTAATTAGAGTGGCTGATTGTCACAATTGGTAGAGGGTCAGATAAAATGGCATTTCAGTATTTGGTCTGGCTCTTTATATTCTAAGTTTAAATCAAGCCAAGGTCAACTTTGCCTTTCATCCTTCTGGAGTTGATAAAATAAAGTACCAGTCAAAGTACTGATGGTGTGGGCAGGGCCAGATTTATTGGGGGAGGGAAGGGACGAATCCTTCCTCTCCTCAGGACATGGTAGTTGGCAAGTAATTAAAATCTTTTCCTCTCTATTCAATCTCTGCTTTCTCTCTCTCCCTTGTTCTTCCTGCTTATGTGGGTGTATGTGGGTGTATGTATATATATATATATATATATGTATGAAGGCGCATGGCTTAGGGGTTCGAGCATTGGCTTTCAATTCGATTCTCGGATCGGGTGATGTGTTGTGTCCTTGAGCAAGACACTTTATTTCACGTTGCTCCAGTTTACTCAGCTGTAGAAATGAGTTGCGACGTCATTGGTGCCAAGCTGTATCAGTCATTGCCTTTCCCTTGGACAACATTGGTGACATGGAAAAGGGAGACTGTTTTGCATGGGTGACTGCTGGTCTTCCACAAAACAAACTCTGCCAGGGCTTATGCCTTGGAGGGAAACCTTCTAGGTGCAAAACCATAGTCATTCATGACCAAGTGGGGCCTTCAATATAATATATATATACACACACACATATATATGTATGTGTGTCCCAATTTTTAAAATAGACGCAGTGTGTCCCTGCACTTTGTAAGAGGAAACTAAAAGGGTTGACATCAAAAAGAGCTTTCAACTGCAAAACATTGTCCCAAAACATCTTATCCAACACATAGCAGCATGGAAAAGGGATGTAAAAATGATGATGATGATGATGATGATATAATGAATATAGTGATATATAATGATTTATTGTATCATAGATTATTTTAGTGGTGTTAATGGTGTTACTACTAGCACTACTACTACTGCTGCTACTAATACTACTACTACTACTGCTGCTACTACTACTAGTAGTGGTAAGAGATCATGTTATGGTAGTGGTGAGGTTGTTTACATTGGAGTTCGTATAATTTGTATAATTCGGAAAGAAATTGTTGTTGGTCTGTGTTTTTAAGTAAACATTTTCGTTTGTCTCTAATAGTTGGTTGGTTGGAATAAAAGAAATAATAAATATGAAATAAATCAATAAAGAAACTTTAAAATTTATCGAAGAAAATAAAAACATTTACATTCTGTCTTTCTAGTTTTTATAGAAAGAAGAAATGTCTTCACTTTCTTCAAAAATTTGATTTTTTTTTAAATTTGTTTTTGGGGTTTGTTTGTTTGTTTGTTTTTGTTTTTTTGTTTTGTTTTTTTTTTTTGTTCTTTTATTTTCTTTTTTGCCATTGAAATATTTTGTTTATCATTCAGAAAACAATAATTAACTAGAGAAGAGAATTTAACAAGAAAGTATTACAAAACCTCTACTGAAAATAACTTCTCCCTTTAAAATAATAACAATAATAACTTATTGACAAAACAAAACAAACTGTGTTAATTTGGAAAATTCTAGTTCAATTGTTGATTTCCTTAAATTTTAATCAGTTGTGAAGCATTGTTTTTATTGTTATTATTGCTGTTTTTATTTATATTTATTTATTTTTTCCACCCCGCTGAACAATAAGCTGTGTTCTCAGAATTTCCAAACAGATAATTAGTATGTAGGAGGAAAAAAAGACTGAACAGATAATTATTTTTCCATCCTATCACATTTACACTGTTGAAGGTGTCACACTAAGAGATTGGATTGTTGTTAAGGTGATCTTACCAATTCCTGGATCTCTTGGAGCTGACTATATTGAAATGTTTTGTTGCTGAATATTTTCTTGTTAGCTAAAAAAAAAAAAAAGAATTTTGTCAACTAAACATTATCCTCCTCTTTGCCTGCAGCTGGTAAGGTGATCCTAGCAATTTCTAGATCTTCAACTGTGTTAAAGACACGATGATAATTTCTCTTGTGTTGGTGCCAGGATAAAATATTCTGAGTTCAAATTTACATCAAAGGATGTATTGGCAGACCCAGAGGTAGACCCCAAGCAAGATGGTTAAATAACATCCATGAGCTTGGCTGGTCATGCTTGGAGATCCAGTTGGATCAGTTGGAGACAGTTGCTTCTGACAAGACCTACTGGAAGGAGTGTTTCAGGACTCTGGCCCCACGACCCTCTCAGGAATAAGTGGACGAAGAAGAAGAAGGATGTATTGGGAGCATTTATCAATCGAAATTACAAACACCAGAGAGGTTGTTGTGTCCTTGACACTACTGAAGAGTCTTTTTTACACGTTTTGACATGTTTTTTGCAGCTGGATGCCTTTCCCATAGCCAATCACCTTACTGTGTGTTCTGGGTGAATTGTTGGGGCCACCAGCATTAGAGAGGTTTCTGTGTCTTGACTGGAGGCTATTTTCAACCCTCTTTTGGTGTGGTTTCTACAGCTGAACACCCTTTCTAATACTAACCACTTTACAGGCATGTACTGGGTCCGGGTATATTTTATCATGGTACAACCATTAAAGAGGTTGTCTTGGCCTAATTGGAGCATCTTCTTAACCCTTTTTAGCATGGTGTCGACAGGTGAAATCCCTTCCTATTACTAACTACTTTATGGGGCTGGATTTAATGGGGGGTAAAGAGGAGGAGGAGGAGAAGGAAGAGGAGGATGTCCTTCTTAATATCAATGCTTTGCTTTTTTTTTTTTTCAGACTGATTTCAGTAGAATAACACTCAGACAAGATTTATACCTTGGTGGATTCAATAATATGTCAGCCATATTTAAAAGGGTTGGTACTCCACAGAGGTTCTCTGGATGTATTCAAGAGTTAGTGATTAACAGTCGCAAATATGATATGAGAAAAGATCCTTTACTAGGAAATGCCATCCATGGAACTAATGTCAGTAAGTAACTTGGAAATTTCTTATTTCTTTTCTTTTCTAATATCCAAAATCCAAAATCCAGGGCCTTCTCACTCCTGTTTGGTTAGATCGTTGTGCCATCTTGCCTTTGACCACCCTCTTGTTCTTCTTCACAGCCTTGATGTCCACTCTGTCACTTAAATAATCCACTTGTGGCGTCTGAGACAAGAGATGTGATCAGCCCATCTATGTATCTATGTTTGCCCTTCTTGATGGTCTTGACTTGATTATGTCCACTCTGCTGTCGAGTCCACATGTTTTCTTCTATATATCTTAATCCTTCTATTAAAAGCTTATGAATTTTTGAAGCACTGGAAGTGTTTAAAATTCTAAAGAAGATATCTATAATAACAGTTGACTGCTATAAATAATAGTTGAGAATATTGGATAAATTATCCTTAGCTCTGTCTACTTTTTTCTGTCTGTAAAGGCAATTTACCCAATTTTCTCAATTATTATCTATAATGATCAACATATCAGAGATATTTTCTTCATTAGGGACTCTCACATTTTCATATTCTATAAAAGAATCATTTATTTTTTATCTTATTTCCTCATCAATCTTGAAATGGATCTTTTTTTTTTATTCTGTTTTCAATTATTTGGGGAATTACAAGAATCCTTTAAACAAAGTGAGCCAGTCAAACCACTTTCTAGAGGATTAAATGAATGGAAGATAAATTTCTCTTTAGAGAAAAGCTTCAGACAGCCAAGTTAATAGGATGCTTTAAAAAAGACTAAATTGAAGGATTGGCAGAATGAATTCTGTCAACAATGTTGTACTTTATTGGTTGTAAAATAATTTCTTCATTTACAAATGTTTCATCATCATCATTGTCATCATCACATTTATTTTAGGCCTATCTGACCAGGGTTGACCAAGTCCCCCCTGCACAATAGATGGGTCCTTCTTTATACC
>OZ024754.1:12360615-12383115 GCA_964016885.1 Eledone cirrhosa | reverse complement strand
GGCAGTATTTTCCAGCTCTGTGATCTGAGTTCAAATTCTGTTAAAGTCAATAAAATAAAGTTTATAAGCTATAAATGTAGAATGGTGGATGTGAAGGCATGTGGCCTATACATATATAGACAAACTATACATATATAGACAAACTATACATATATAGACAGGATATAAGTATATACACAGGATATACATATATAAACAAACTATACATATATACACAGGATATACATATATACACAATATACATATATACACAATTTACATATACACACAAGGTATACATATATACACAAGGTATACATATATACACAATATACATATATACACAGTATACATATATACACAGTATACATATATACACAATATACATATATACACAATATACATATATACACAATATACATATATACACAATATACATATATACACAATATACCTATACACACAAGGTATACATATATACACAAGGTATACATATATACATAATATACATATATACACAAGGTATACACAATATACATATATACACAATATACATATACACACAAGGTATACATATATACACAAGGTATACATATATACATAATATACATATATACACAACCTATACATATATACACAGTATACATATATACACAGTATACATATATACACAATATACATATATACACAATATACATATATACACAAGGTATACATATATACACAATATACATATATACACAACCTATACATATATACACAATATACATATATACACAGTATACATATATACACAATATACATATATACACAATATACATATATACACAGTATACATATATACACAATATACATATATACAAACTATACATATATACACAATATACATATATACACAATATACATATATACACAATATACATATATACACAATATACATATACACACAAGGTATACATATATACACAAGGTATACATATATACACAATATACATATATACACAAGATATACATATATACACAATATTCATATATACACAATATACATATATACACAAACTATACATATATACACAATATACATATATACACAAGGTATACATATATACACAAGGTATACATAAATACACAAACTATACATATATACACAATATACATATATACACAAGGTATACATAAATACACAAACTATACATATATACACAATATACATATATACACAAACTATACATATATACACAATATACATATATATACAATATACATATATACACAAACTATACATACATATATACACATGGTATATACATATACAGACAAGAAATATTTGCAGACTGCATTGTTAGACATTTCTTTTCTATTATTTCTTTGATATTTCCAAACAATTTTTTCCATTGATAAAAACATGTAAACCATGAATAAATTCTGTGAATGTTACATTGTGAATTTCAGAACAATTACTCCTCATATATTTCAACTTCAAATGGTATATATTTCTTTTTTCATTGAATTTGATCCCTGGCCTATTAGAAATGCTAATCAAGTTATATTAGATTTAATTCATATTTTGTTGTATTAGGAAACACAGTTTTTCATTTAACTCTTAACATCCTGTAATAGTTTAGTCGAAAATATATAATTAACAAATATATATTTGTTGATTTAAATGTTTATTGTGTCGTTACTAGTGGACAGGTCATTAAAAATAATTCATAGTTTTATAGTAAAGACTTTAATGTTTAACGTGATAGAGTCGTAAAGCTGTTTTGTTATTTTCAAGAATCTGGTTTCATGTGAGTCAGATATTAAGAGTTAAATTATCAGCATTGAGCTCATTAAATAGTCATCTTTGCTAAAGATATATTTAAATAATTGTTTCTACTTTTGGCACAAGGCCAGCAATTACCCAGTGCATTACTGGTACTTTATTTTATCGACCCCATATGGATGAAAGGCAAAGTTAACCTCGGCGGGATTTGAACTCAGAATGGCAAGGGCCGTAACTCTATACGTCAAAGCATGGCGTCCGACCCTCTACCGATACTGCCAATTCACCGATATTTAAATAATTGTTTCTACTTTTGGCACAAGGCCAGCAATTACCCAGTGCATTACTGGTACTTTATTTTATCGATGCCGGAAGGATGAAAGGCAAAGTTAACCTCGGCGGGATTTGAACTCAGAATGGCAAGGGCCGTAACTCTATGCATCAAAGCATGGCGTCCGACCCTCTACCGATACTGCCAATTCACCGATATTTAAATAATTGTTTCTACTTTTGGCACAAGGCCAGCAATTACCCAGTGCATTACTGGTACTTTATTTTATCGACCCCGGAAGGATGAAAAGCAAAGTCAACCTCGGCGGGATTTGAACTCAGATCATACAGGGAGGTAACTCTATGCTTCAAAGCATGGCATCCGACCCTCTACCGATACTGCCAATCCACCGCCTTTATTTAAATAATAAACTCTGCAAAGTTCTTGTCATCACTGTCGGCTCACCTTACTGAGGTGTCAGGTGATGCCTGTAAGGGTTCCTACTTATTTCAGTACCTTAGCCTTGCCATTACCTGTGGTAATGCTACGAGCATGTTGGCTTGCCTCTACGTGTTTAGTTAACCCGTAAGATGTGAGGTGTAGCCGATTGTTGCACTTAATGGTGAATTGCACCCTGCTTTTATTTCCTTTATGATTATTGTTCAATGAGTTATAAAGTTATAAAGACAGTAATAATTACATATTAGTCCAGTTTAGGCTAGGGTCACTATATCCTTAGATATTGTAAGGTGTTGACTAAAAGAAATGGAACAAGAAGGGAATCCAACTACAAAACATTGTCTTGAAAAGACTCCATTAATGAGTATGAGGCTGGTCAAGGGGCCACAAGGCCAATCCCTGATTGAATAGGAAATTGTACTCAGAACATTCTGTAAAGTAACTCTGAATAAAAATTTGACTATAACAAACTAACAACCCCTGCTAGCATGGGAAATGGGCATAAAATGATGATGGTAGTGGTAGAGAGGTACATACAGGAGAAGAAGAAGACAACAGAGAAGAGGGGGGTATGTAATAGTGGTGGTGTGAGTCATGGTGGAAAGCTTGGTTGGAAAAACAGACGTAAAAACTATGATGATGATGATGATGATGATGATGACGATGATAAAATTCATTTTCCAGTCTGTATTGAACTTAAAACTTCTATCAGTGAATTCACCTTAGTTACATCAGATAAAAAACAGAATATAATCTATAGAATGTTGGTTTTTACATGATTTCATTTATGTGAACCTGTTCTATATCTATTGTATACACAACCAGACATGATATGGAGACTTTCCTTGACATTTTTTTTTTTTTTAGATTTTGTTTTTAAAAATGAATATCATTATTTAGTGATTTTTATATTAAATCATTTTTTCTCAGTATTCTTATAGTTTAAGTAGTGTCCACACATAGTAATATAGAAACTATGTGTATTTCTCTGTATGTAACATATATATATATATGTCATCATCATTATCATTCTTCTATGCTGGCATGGGTTTAGACAAGATGGTTTTAGACAATATCTTATAGTAACTGGATGTTTTTCTTGATGCCAACACTTTTAGTCACATCATATGACAGGCAGGGATATATATATATACATAATATATATGGATATACACGCACACACATATATATATATATATATATATATATATATATATATATATATATATATATACGATATTAAATAAATGGAAACTATATTTATAAAACCATATTTATTTCATTATATATATTTCAGGGATATCATATTAAAAATATGTTATGCCTTCCTCAGACAAAATACAATATAAACAGTCTTATAAATAGATAGATTCGACATACCTTTCAACATCGACTTCAATTTGAAAAGTTGAATTATATATATATATATATATGTGTGTGTATGTGTGTATATATATATATATATATATATATATTAAGACAGGGGGGAAGAAAAAATGGCTTCACTTGTGCTTTCAACAAATTTATTTTCTTCACAAAATCCAAAAAGAATTTTTCTTAAAAAAATTATTTTATAAATTAAGTTGTTGGTTGTTGGTTAGGTCTTAGGAGTTCTTGGTTAACGTAGGAGGTATTGTTTCGTTTTTAGAAAGACCTTTCACGCTGAGGTGCGCTTGTCAAACTGATGTGTATGTGGTGTGTTGTTCTATATATAGGGATTTAACATGTCTGTGGTGTGGTGTGGTGGGGGTTTCTTTTCTCCCCCTTTAATACGTGCATGGGTGTAGGTGTGTTGAAAAAGTGTTCATAGCAGTAATGAGTTGAGACGGTGAGTAGGGTTGGGTGGGGAGAAATGTAGCAAGTGCGGCCTGCCCCAGTCATATATATATATATGGATATGCACACACATATATATGTGTATATATATATATATATATATATATACATATATATATATACATACATACATATATATATATATAAACATACATAAATATATATATATATATATATATATATATATATATATATATATATATATATATATACATACCTACATATATATATATATATTGTTATACTTGGGGAGAGTTATATCTAAACTACGAGGGCAAGCCCAAAAGTAAGGTCCCCAAGCGATGGGGACGCAGAGAA
Source organism: Eledone cirrhosa (assembly GCA_964016885.1). Lineage (NCBI taxonomy): Eukaryota > Metazoa > Mollusca > Cephalopoda > Octopoda > Eledonidae > Eledone > Eledone cirrhosa. The sequence goes on along the minus strand of OZ024754.1, from coordinate 12,378,484 downwards.
ACTGTTCGTACGGCTGTTGGCAACACTGTTGTGATTGGTGCTTCCTTCACTCTCAAACAAGCATGCGTGCGCTTCGCTGGGATGCTCAATCTTGGCTTGGCAGCCGTTGAGAATGGAGCTCCCGTTGAATGCTACCGCCAAGTGCAAAGTTCGCGCAGTTATTCGGTTTTTGAACGCAAAAGGCGTTGAACCAATTGAAATTCATCGCCAATTAACGGAAGTGTATGGACAGTCGTGCATGGATGTCAAAAACGTTCGTAAGTGGTTTAGAGAGTTTACAGCCGGTTGAACTGGGGAGACCATATAATAAAGTAAGAAGCGCGGGACTGTGTACGGTTTATAATTTTTTATCCCCTTAGTAAAATAACCCTAGTAAAATAACCCTAGTAAAATAACCCGTTTTTATCCCCTTTGAAGAAATAATAAATGAATATTACATAATTTATCTACTAAATTTCGTGGCTTTTCATTAAATATATTTTATTACTTATTTAAAGATTCACTTCTTTAACATTTTCAAATGTCAACACTTCCGGTTAGCGATCGCTTAAATAAATATTCATATATTTTCTGTCACTAATTTTCTTCTAATGCAGTTTATATATAATATCGTCTTTTTTTAATGTATCATGGATTATGTTACTGATTACATAAGACAGTATAACACAGTCTTCGTTCAATTTTTGTGTATATTGTCAATTACGATTTCATTTGATGTATCATATCTACATGCATATATACTTGCGTATAATATCAATATACACACCACACATGCTAGCAGAAAAACCACCTAAAGGGTGATTTTTCTGCTAGTTGTTATAATATTGCCAGAAATAATAACAGAACACACTCACTGTTTGGTTGGCTTTCACTTCTGTAAATTTATTTGGCAATCAATGTTTATCATTGATTGACCAGCTGTTAAAAATACAGATATAAATATATATATATAGTCTATCAAAGTTCTTTCGTTGCACATCTGCAACATCATCAGTGGTACTATTATGTTTCCTCCCATTGTATTGTATTGTATATCTATGCCATTTTTTATATATATATACATTTGTATATATATATATATATATATATATGGAGGCACATGGCTTAGTGGTTAGAACCTTGCAATCGAAAGGTTGTGAGTTCAATTCTCAGACCGAGCGATGTGTTGTTTCCTTGAGCAAGACACTTTATTTCACATTGCTCCAGTTTACTCAGCTGTAGAAATGAGATGATAGGGACTGGGGTCCCTATCATTCCACTGCAAAGTGGTCATGGAGGTGCCACGGCAAAAAAGCACCCAGCCCACACTGTAAAGTGGACATGTAGGCGCCACTGAAAAAAAGCACTCAGCACTCACTGTAAATGAGGTTGGTGTTAGGAAGGGCCTCCAGCTGTAGAAATCAAGGCAGAATCAGTTCCCGTCCATCCCTTGCAAGCAAGGAAAAAGCGGACGTAAAATGAAATGATGATGATGAAAAATGATGATATATATATATAAATCATCCAGTCCACACTGTGAAATGGTCATGTAGGAGACATGGCAAAAAGCACCCAGCACACACTGTAAAGTGATTGACGTTAGGAAGGGCAACCAGCTAGAAAGAGTACTATATGAGTGAGATATGGTCATCTGACCCAACTTGCTTCAAATGGGACAAATCCGTCTAACCCATGCTAGCGTGGAAGATAGAATGTTAAATGATGATGATGGTGATGATGATGATGATGGATATGCATCGGTATACAACAAAAAGGACATGTTGATTAATGTGGTTCTGGGCTCCTTGCTCATAGAAAAAAGAAGGGATGGTCATGGATGGAATGCATTCGATCATAGACTTGCTTAGTCTATTAAGGCTGTCCTAGGGCTAAACAACAACAAAAACAACTATAGTAACAGCAATTACCCCAGTACATTACTGGTGCTTTATTTTATCGACCCTATAAGGATGAAAGACAAAGCTAACCTCGGCAAGATTTGAACTCAGAACGTAAAGGGCCATAACTTTATGATGCACAGGATGGTGTCTAAAGTATAATAATTGTTTCTACTTTTGGCACGAGGCCAGCAATTATCCCAGTGTATTACTGGTACTTTATTTCATCAACCCCGTAAGGATGAAAAGGCAAAGTTAACCTCGGCGGGATTTGAACTCAGACCGTAAAGGGCCGTAACTCTTTGCTGCAAAGCATGGCGTCCGACCCTCTACCGATACTGCCAATCCACGACCCTGTCTAAAGTATAATAATTGTTTCTACGTTAGGCACAAGGCCAGCAATTACCCAGTCCATTACTGGTACTTTATTTTATCGACCCCGTAAGGATGAAAGGCAAAGTCAACCGCGGCGGGATTTGAACTCGGAATGGCAAGGGCCGTAACTCTATACGTCAAAGCATGGCGTCCGACCCTCTACCAATACTGCCATTCCACCGCCCCTATGTCTAAAGTATAATAATATAGAAGAGAGATGAGAGTAAAATAATGTTTATTTGTTCCACTGTGGTAGGACAGCTGACATCTAATGTATATATATCTCAACTGTTCCCAGGATAAAAGGTTCCAGAGGTGAGGCGGGGTGGTGGTGAAGATGAACATCATAGTGAGAGTGGGAATGGTGCTGGGGGGAGAGGGGGGTGACTGAGGCTGGGCCGGGCTGGGTTAGACTAGGTATTTATATAACATTGGAAATTCCATCAGATTCTACTTCGTTAATTGCCTTCTGCAATCTCCTCCTTACATAGGAAGCTGGATGAGGGAATAATTAGAAGATGGTGAATGTAGGAAGTGATGGGGGTGGTGATGTGGTGGCGGTGGAGGTGGGTGCTGTGGTGGTTGGGGGGGGGGGGGGGGGGGGATGAGGCTTGATGGACAACAATAACAACAGCAGCATCAATGACAACGGTAACAATATAACCATGCAAGCAATAATGTCAACAATAATACTGGTAAAATTTCAAATAAAACATACAAACAATAAAACAACAACAACAACAACAACAACAACACACCACCACCAACAACTACACACCAACAACAACAACACACCACCAACAACAACAACAACACACCACCACCAACAACTTCACACCAACAACAACAACACACCACCAACAACAACACAACAACAACAACAACAACACACCACCACCAACAACTACACACCAACAACAACAACACACCACCACCAACAACAACAACAACAGACCAACAACAACTACACACCAACAACAACAACACACCAACAACAACAACACACCAACAACAACAACAACAACAGACCAACAACAACAACATACCACCAACAACAAATTATATTTGCCTGTTTGCCTTCCCTGGTTTAGCTCTAAGCCCACCAATTCCCTCTTTTCATTACAAGCTGTTTTCTCAAAGTACTGGCTAATCCCCTAATTTTGTTTTACATTGTTTCCTTCTAATATTACATGGATATCCATGTTCACTCCTACTATTGCACTAAACCCCCACCCACCCAATCCTGCTTCACAGCCCCCACCCCCACAGTCCTGTTGTTTCACATCTCCTGCCCTTCCCCAGACCTGATGTTTTATGTTTTACAACCTTCTCTCATAAACATCATACTATCCTTAAATAACACCTCCTAAATTCCTATTATTTTTTTAATAACATTTATGTAGGAAGTGCTTTAAAAGTGTAATGGAATATGATATATAAGTGTGTGTTGTATGTGTTTATGTGTATGTATATATATATATATGTGAGTATGTGTGTGTGCATGTATATATATCACTTTGATCAACTTGACCGACCAGTCGGTCTGGCGTCCATTTGGCGTCCATTTGGTCACAGAAGTTTGTGCTGTTTTAGCCATAAGATAACGCCATCCCACTGGCTGGGCGGGCAGGCCGGTACTTATTTCTACTGTTGAGTAAACTGAAACAACGTGAAATAAAGTGTCTTGCTCAAGGAAACAACACATCACCCGGTCCGAGAATTGAACTCACAACCTTTCGATTGCAAGCCCAATGCTCTAACCACTAAGCCATGCGCCTTCACGTATATATATACACACACATTGTATATATGAAGAGTCAGGACCCCGACGGCTGAGCTCCGGCCATTTCGACAGATAGATCCGAACTGACTCTTTTCCTATTACCCACTCTACTACTCTAAGTATTGAGTACTCTGGTGCGTTATGGTCCACCTGGTATCTTACCACACCTTCTTTGTTATATATATATGTATATATTTATATATATATATCATAGATTGAGTTAGAAACTCAAAATAGTCTTTTACAATTAAATAGCTCAAAGATGGGAATCTTTCCGAGCCGTGTAATATAATTGGATATATGAGAGGGATGAACAGAGATACAAGTATACATGTGTTCCAATTGTAAATGACCAAGTTAGCTAGGTTGAAAAAATACTAATTTAAAACAATATGGTTTACCTGACTCGATTTAAAGTAATAAATCAATAAAAATAACAAACCTATATCGGGCAACAGCCTTTGATACCCAGACAGACCTAAATCTGTTTCGCAAGAATTATTAAGTGAAAGCCAGAATTCCTGTGCTCTTCTGCGGGTATCCAGGAAATTCGTACCTTTCACTTCAAAGGATCTAAGAAGACTGAAAGATATGCTGATATAAAAACACATGTCGCAGCGCCTAGTGCGTCTCATACTCTTGCCGTTAAATATAGCAGCCGGGTTTATGAGACTAAAGTTAGCTCTACATATGGAGCCGATAATATCATAGATTGAGTTAGAAACTCAAAATAGTCTTTTGCAATTGGAACACATGTATACTTATATTTGTGTTCATCCCTCTCATATATCCAATTATATATATATATATATATATATATATATATACATATATATATATATATATATATATATATATATATATATATACACATATATACATACTGTGGTATAAGTTTGGTAGTCTTATCCAAGAGTAAGAGCATTCAGTTAATTGCTGCTTTCACCCTTAACGGGAGTTTCAGGAGATCACGTTAAGGGTGAAAGCAGCGATTCTTTGCTTAAACTTTAATCTGTTATTTTAATAAATATTTGCTCTACGGTTCTTATATATTTTATATATATTTATCCTTATCGAGCCCTCTTTGGATTTTAGGCTTCAAATTTATTATTATTACTATATATATATATATATATATATATATATATATATATATATATATACGATATTAAACAAATGGAAACTATATTTATAAAACCATATTTATTTCATTATGCATATTTCGGGGATACCATATTAAAAATATGGCATGCCTTCTTCAGACAAAATACAATATATAAACAGTTTTACGTACCATAAATATTGATCAACTTTTATGTAAGAAGTTGGTTTGGTAAAAGTTGATCAATATTTATGGTACGTCAAAATTATTTATAAAACTGTTTATATATTGTATTTTGTCTGAAGAAGGCATGCCATATTTTTAATATGGTATCCCCGAAATATGCATAATGAAATAAATATGGTTTTATAAATATAGTTTCCATTTGTTTAATATCGTATATCTACTCCAAAACTTGTTGAGTGCTTTATATCGGTTATAAAATATTTACTTGTTGTAACCCAACAATTTTAAATAAAACGTTTGCATATATATATATATATATATATATATATTCTCTTTAGTTAGCAGTCAGCTGCAAGTTGTTAAGAAGGTTCAAGTAGATTTCAAACTCTGCCATCAACAACGATATATCATTTTCTTATGTTCTGCTGTTTTATTTGAGTATGTACTTAATAGCAATGGATATGTCATCACTTGAAGCTGCTTCAGATAATGACAGAAACCATTCCTCTATAACTCTGGAGACAGATGGATTCTCTAATTATATATGGCATCTGGCTTAGTGACTAAAGCATTGGCTTTCACAAACAGAGGATGTGACTTCAATTCCTGTTTTATCCTTGAACAAGACATTTTATTTTTCACATTGCTCCAGTGCACTCATCTGTAGAAATAGGTTGCGACATCTCTGGTGTTGAGCCATATAAACCTTTGTCTTTCCCTTGGACAACAACATATAATGTGCATATGTAGTGTATATACAGTGTATATATATGTTGTCATGTCATTCATTTCAATTTGTATCGGTCATTGCGTTTCCCCTGGACAACATCATATATAGTGCATGTGTAGTGTATATATAGTGTATATAATGTGTATATATAGTGTATGTATATGTTGTCATGTCACTGGTTTCAAGCTGTATCGGTCATTGCGTTTCCCCTGGACAACATCATATATAGTGCATGTGTAGTGTATATATAGTGTATATAATGTGTATATATAGTGTATGTATATGTTGTCATGTCACTGGTTTCAAGCTGTGTTGGCCATTGTCTTTCCCTTGGACAACATCGGTGGCATGGAGGATGGTGGTGACTGCTATGCATGGGTCAGTGCTTGTCTTCCTTAAATACACTTAGCTCAGGCTTGTGACTCACAGAGCAGCTTTCTTGGTCAGTTGAGATCAAAGTTGAGATCAAAGTTGAGATCAAAGTTGAGATCAAAGTTGAGATCAAAGTTGAGATCAAATCCCATGGTCCGTTGAGATCAAAGGTGACCTTTATCCTTAACACATTTGTTAGAGATATATTACTGAGTTTTAATTTAGGCACAATGCCAGCAAATTAAGGAGAAAGGACAAACTTGATTAAATCAACCCTGGTACATAACTGGTACTTTACCTTATCGATGCTGGAAGGATGAAAGTCAAATTTGACTCCAGCAGAATTTGAACTCAGAATGTAAAGCATTATAACAAATTCCACAATGCCAGTTTATCTGACTTTTGACCAATTATGCCAATCCACCACTTTTGGAATATATCATTATTTATTTTTCATAATTGCTGAAAACTGGGTTTTTGACTTTTGCTTGTATCACATTGCTGGCAAATAATCATCCTTATATAAGCACAAAGCTCCATTTTTATTTTTTTTTTAGTTGGGCTGGGAGCTCTTGGTTATATTAATACAGGGCTCACCCATACCCCAGGGAAGGGTCAAGAAATGATGACCTAAACAAAGCCTGTTCAGTCATCAAACTGGCCAGCAACCTGATGTTGGTGATTGTTCATAGCAGCACAGAATTCGTTGAAGAGATGACTATCTTTTGTAAAGAAGTGGTAGTTATATATATATATATATATATAGTATTAATTGTACTATTTATGGTTATGAAAATACAAAAACCTTTTGCAGTTATATGTATTTTTTATACAAACCCTAAATAGTGGTAGGCAGTAATGTATTACTACCTTATTACCAGTAAGTTAAGCAGCTCAATGTAAAAACATCAGATGATTTACAGAGCAGTTATATTTCATATATATATATATATATATATATATATATATATATATATATGTATATATATATATATAATAGAATTACAATTTAGCTTCAAGCATAGTTGTATACAGATATGCATTGGAATTTCGTATTTCAGAAGAAATACGGTATGTTTAAAATAAACATTTAGAGAGCCGTAGCTATACCAAAACACCAGCGACTATTGCTGCCTGGCAGTTCCCAGCAGAAGCAAAGGGGACAATTGTATATATATATATATATATATATATATATATATATATATATATATATATATATATATATATATATATATACATATACAGACACATACATATATATATATACAGACACATACATATATATATATACAGACAAATACATATATACACACACACATATATATACATACATATACATATATATATATATATACACACATATATATATATATATACACACACACACATATATATATATATATGTATATAATCAGGGCATCCAGCTGTAGAAATCAAGCCAAATCAGTTCCTGTATGAGTAAGGCATGGTCAGCCGACCAGACACTGCCCACAACAGGACAACCCGTCTAACCCATGCTAGCGTGGAAGAACGGACGTAAAACGGTGATGATGATGATGATGATGAATCACTGCAAAAATAAGAAAGTGAATAAATAGAATGATTTTAGTGTATTGGGACAAAATTAGCGGAACAAATTACTTTGCAGACCCCTAATTCATCTGAAGGAATTGATGTAACTGTTTTGTCTGGGCTTTTTTCTTTTTTTTTTTTTCCTTTTGTAGCATAGTGCCGTGGAAATATTTTTGGAGCAGTGTGTTTATGATTGGCAACCAGATATTAATTAACATCCAGTTTATATAGTTGATGGAGGCACATGGCTTAGTGGTTAGAGCATTGGCCTTACAATCGAAAGGTTGTGAGTTCAATTCTCAGACCGGGTGATGTGTTGTTTCCTTGAGCAAGAGACTTTATTTCACATTGCTCCAGTTTAATCAGCTGTAGAAATGAGATGATAGGGACTGGGGTCCATATCATTCCACTGCAAAGTGGTCGTGGAGGTACCACGGCAAAAAAGCACCCAGCACTCACTGTAAATGAGGTTGGTGTTAGGAAGGGCATCCAGCTGTAGAAATCAAGCCAGAATCAGTTCCCGTCCCACCCTTGCAAGCAGGGAAAAGCGGACGTAAAATGAAATGATGATGAAATGATGATGTATCGATGATGTATCGGAATTGTCCAGATGGCTCAATTCTGATACCAACCTCCACTGAAAACAAGGCTGGAGACTTTCCAGTTTTCTTTTTTTTCTCAGTAATGCATAGAAGATTGTACATTGATCCATTGTAATACCTAATTGCAATGCATTCTGAACATAACACATGAGTTTATCACTGTTGGTGTTCTATGTTACTGTGTTGCTTGTTTCTTATGGCTAGTGTTTATAGCATTGTAGAGGTGTCCAAATTGACCATTTTATTGGGTCGTCAAGTATGAAATTTGTAGAAAAAAAACAAATTTCTACAAATTTCATACTTGATGATCCAGTATATATACATATATATGTGTGTGTGTGTGTAAAATAAGACCCAGTTATATATTGGTGTTCGTTAATCAAGTGTTATATTTCTCTTAACATATTTAAGTCCTTGGAGAGACCTCCATAAAAAAAATTTAAAATTTTCTAAGAAAATAATCGACAAAACCAGAACAGGAAAAACATCGCAGGATATGAATTATGGATAACGTTGAAAAAAATTTAATATTTTCTAAAAGTAATCTGAGCTATCGCTTATAAAAGCAGTTAATTTAAAAGGAATTAAAATCAAATCAATAGTTAATTATGATAGGAACTCAGTCTAAAATGAATAAAGATTTAAAGAAGAGTAAATGTTTTTTAAACAATTATGTGTATATACAGACACATACACATATATATATATATTTACACAAATATATATATGTGTGTGTGAGTGTGTGTGTGTGTGTGGAAAGATGTATCAATATTAATATATATATATATTGATATATATATGTGTGTGTATGTGTATATATATATATATTGATATATATAAGTATGTGTATCATCATCATCATCATCATTGTTTAACGTCTATCTTCCACGCTAGCATGGGTTTAGACGGGAATTGTCCGACTTGGAGCAAGATTGGTTGTCTTGCTCGCATAGGACTGTCTGGCAGATTTTCTATGGCTGGATGTCCTTCCTAACACCAACCACGTCTACAGTGTGGACTAGGAGGTTTTTACCGTGTTACCTACACGGCCACATTACAGCGTGGACTGTGTGTTTTTTCGTTGTGACACCTACACGACCTCATTTATTTAGGACTGGATGTTGTGGTACCAACATAACTTTACATCGAAAGGGGTGGTGTGGATGGGGTAGGCGTAGTGGGACGGGGGTGTATTTTGTTAGAGGTGCCTACTAACTGTAGGTTTCGCTTTGTACTTAGGCAAGGCGGGTCTTCTGTATTACTGTGTAGCGCCAAAGATCTCGGTCCAGTGACATTGTCTTGGAGAGGTGTAAGTGTGTGAGGTTGGAATTTATCAAGTCGTCCCAGGTTTTTCTGGGTCTGCCTACTCTCTAGCTACCGTCTATTTTATCACCCTGCACTTTTTTATACAGCTGTCGTCTTTCATGCGCATCACATGACCATACCAACGTAGTCTTCTCTCGAGTAAACAACATCTGATTCCTCTTATTCCTAATTTCTCACTTAGTTTATTTATGCTTTGCTGTTCACGTATATTACTATTGTGTATATATATATATTAAAACATATACTTATTTATATACACACACACACATATATATATATATATTTATGATACAATAAAAGTCAGCAAGGAAAAATAAGAGAGGAGAAGAATGCTATATAACACTTGATATAGTAGGAAGAGAGTCTTAACTTTTCAGACATTAATCCATCATCAGAAGATAAAAGGAGAGGAAGAAAAGCGAGGATGTTTGGGGGAGAAAATAAGAAATACAGAGATAGACTAAAGTAATAGAAGAAAGACAAAGGCACGTGGCCTAGGGGTGAGGGAATTGGATTTGTAATCATGAGGTTGTGAGTTTGATTCCTGGACTGGGCAATGCATTAGGTCCTTGAACAAGACTCTTTATTTCTTATTTGTTGTTCTTTCTGTCAAGAGTTACAACTGGTAGATTGTGTCAATAATAGAAAGACGATTGGAAACATTGTTTCTTTGTTCCAATTTGACGAGTTCTGCCCTCCCCCTCAGTAAACTAATAATGTCTGGGATGTTGTCAATCAAAGAGATGAAAGAAAATGTAGAAACAGTTAGACAAACGAGAAAGCACCTGCCATTGTTAGTCAGTCATGTATGGGTTTATTTGTCAATTTCCAAACATTTGGAATAGCGCGCAATTGATATTATAAAAGTCTAAAGTCTGTCTTAAGCCAGAAGGCTCATTTGGCCGGTGCTTATCCCGGTTTCATGGCGTGAAGTGACTGAGAGTACAAGACTCTCCGCTGGACAGGACGCCAGTCCATCACAGGGTTAAACCTCCAGCTATTGCTGGTACTCATTTTCAGCTGAGTATACTGGAGCAATGTGAAATGAAGTGTTTTGCTCTAGAACACAACACGCAACCCAGGAATCGAACCCACGACATTATGATTGTAAGTCCAACACCCTTACCACTAGGCCACGTGCCTCCACCAATATATATTATAGAGTATAATTATTTACTGTATATTGCTGGTTCTATTTTGTTTTACTGTTTAGTATATGTGGAGGCACGTAACCAAGTGGTAAGGGGGTTGAACTTACGATCAGAATGTCATGGGTTGCGTGTTGTGTTCTTGAGCAAGACATTTCATTTCACGTTGCTCCAGTATACTCAGCTTAAAATGAGTACCAGCAATAGCTGGGAGTTTAACACTATGATGGACTGGCGTCCTATCCAGTGGGAAGTCTTGTACTCTCAGTCGCTTCACACCATGAAACCAGGATAAGTACCGGCCAAATGAGCCTTCTGACTTAAGACAGACTTTAGACTTAGTATATATGTATATACAAGAATGTATATGTATTGTGCATCCCAGTGTGTCGTTGGAGGTGACTAAAAGGACTTGGCAACAGAAAGGGCATCCACCAGTAAAACATTGTTACATTATATCTCATCCAACCCATGCCAGCACGGAAAGGTGGATATAAAAATGCTGCTGATGATGATGATGCATAAGTAAATGGAATGTGGAAGAAGGAGATGAAAGAAAAAACATGGGACAAATTTTGGAAGAATGTCCTCGAGAAGCTGAACCTTAGAATGGAACGACATTTTTCTTGTTTATACTCTTTTACTCTTTTACCTGTTTCAGCCATCCGGCTGAGGCCATGCTGGGGCACCGCCCTTTATATATATTATATTATCTGTAAAACTGTTTCATTTAAGAAATCATATCTCCAATGACCTCGTCAAATCCGACTCTCCATGACCTCGTCACATCTATATCAAATAGATTTCCAGCAAAGTTACACCTGCATTCTTAACTATTTCCAAAAACAAAAAGGCAAGTCATCTAATGCTAATAAAAATATTATTTTAACCCTTCATTATCATATTAGCTTGGGACAGTCAGTAATATATGTGCTGTCTTCTCCTGATCCTCTTGATTATATAGTTAAAAAAACTCATACAGCGTATAGCCCATCCACCTACTTCAATAAAACTCATATACATCTCACCAAAAACTCCAATTTGGAATTTATCTCTTCCATTATAATTTTACTGGTTAATATTTCAACATAATTTAGGAAACAATCAAGAATTTTGAATATAACTCACAATTTAGAACACTTCAAATGTTGTTTTAACCCTCTAAACACCGACCCATGTTGACTGGTACTAGGAAGGTTCTACCCAATAGTACTAATACAAGCATTGGGACACTAAAGGTAAATGTGACAGGCATTGAATGAGACAACCTCTCTAGTATTGGAGTCACAATCAAACACACACAATACCCCCATCACAACCCTGGAAAATGATGACAAACCAACAAACCAAGAAAATATGAAGTGAAGAGATTCCTCTTGCCCTACCAAGGTCCTAAAAATCTCTCTAGTGTTTGTGTCACAATAAAATCCCTCCAGTACATTCTATCTAGTGGCGGTACCAGTTTCACAATAAAATATTCCCAGTACACCCAGTCTTTAGTAGCACTGGTGCCACAATAAAATCCCTCCAGTACATTCTATCTAGTGGCGGTACCAGTTTCACAATAAAATATTCCCAGTACACCCAGTCTTTAGTAGCACTGGTGCCACAATAAAATCTCTCCAGTACATTCTATCTAGTGGCGGTACCAGTTTCACAATAAAATATTCCCAGTACACCCAGTCTTTAGTAGCACTGGTGCCACAATAAAATCTCTCCAGTACATTCTATCTAGTGGCGGTACCAGTTTCACAATAAAATATTCCCAGTACACCCAGTCTTTAGTAGCACTGGTGCCACAATAAAATCTCTCCAGTACATTCTATCTAGTGGCGGTACCAGTTTCACAATAAAATATTCCCAGTACACCCAGTCTTTAGTAGCACTGGTGCCACAATAAAATCTCTCCAGTACATTCTATCTAGTGGCGGTACCAGTTTCACAATAAAATATTCCCAGTACACCCAGTCTTTAGTAGCACTGGTGCCACAATAAAATCCCTCCAGTACATTCTATCTAGTGGCGGTACCAGTTTCACAATAAAATATTCCCAGTACACCCAGTCTTTAGTAGCACTGGTGCCACAATAAAATCCCTCCAGTACATTCTATCTAGTGGCGGTACCAGTTTCACAATAAAATATTCCCAGTACACCCAGTCTTTAGTAGCACTGGTGCCACAATAAAATCCCTCCAGTACATTCTATCTAGTGGCGGTACCAGTTTCACAATAAAATATTCCCAGTACACCCAGTCTTTAGTAGCACTGGTGCCACAATAAAATCTCTCCAGTACATTCTATCTAGTGGCGGTACCAGTTTCACAATAAAATATTCCCAGTACACCCAGTCTTTAGTAGCACTGGTGCCACAATAAAATCTCTCCAGTACATTCTATCTAGTGGCGGTACCAGTTTCACAATAAAATATTCCCAGTACACCCAGTCTTTAGTAGCACTGGTGCCACAATAAAATCTCTCCAGTACATTCTATCTAGTGGCGGTACCAGTTTCACAATAAAATATTCCCAGTACACCCAGTCTTTAGTAGCACTGGTGCCACAATAAAATCTCTCCAGTACATTCTATCTAGTGGCGGTACCAGTTTCACAATAAAATATTCCCAGTACACCCAGTCTTTAGTAGCACTGGTGCCACAATAAAATCTCTCCAGTACATTCTATCTAGTGGCGGTACCAGTTTCACAATAAAATATTCCCAGTACACCCAGTCTTTAGTAGCACTGGTGCCACAATAAAATCTCTCCAGCACATTCTATCTAGTGGCGGTACCAGTTTCACAATAAAATATTCCCAGTACACCCAGTCTTTAGTAGCACTGGTGCCACAATAAAATCCCTCCAGTACATTCTATCTAGTGGCGGTACCAGTTTCACAATAAAATATTCCCAGTACACCCAGTCTTTAGTAGCACTGGTGCCACAATAAAATCTCTCCAGTACATTCTATCTAGTGGCGGTACCAGTTTCACAATAAAATATTCCCAGTACACCCAGTCTTTAGTAGCACTGGTGCCACAATAAAATCTCTCCAGTACATTCTATCTAGTGGCGGTACCAGTTTCACAATAAAATATTCCCAGTACACCCAGTCTTTAGTAGCACTGGTGCCACAATAAAATCTCTCCAGTACATTCTATCTAGTGGCAGTACAAGTTTCACAATAAAATATTCCCAGTACACCCAGTCTTTAGTAGCACTGGTGCCACAATAAAATCTCTCCAGTACATTCTATCTAGTGGCGGTACCAGTTTCACAATAAAATATTCCCAGTACACCCAGTCTTTAGTAGCACTGGTGCCACAATAAAATCTCTCCAGTACATTCTATCTAGTGGCGGTACCAGTTTCACAATAAAATATTCCCAGTACACCCAGTCTTTAGTAGCACTGGTGCCACAATAAAATCTCTCCAGTACATTCTATCTAGTGGCGGTACCAGTTTCACAATAAAATATTCCCAGTACACCCAGTCTTTAGTAGCACTGGTGCCACAATAAAATCTCTCCAGTACATTCTATCTAGTGGCGGTACCAGTTTCACAATAAAATATTCCCAGTACACCCAGTCTTTAGTAGCACTGGTGCCACAATAAAATCTCTCCAGTACATTCTATCTAGTGGCGGTACCAGTTTCACAATAAAATATTCCCAGTACACCCAGTCTTTAGTAGCACTGGTGCCACAATAAAATCTCTCCAGTACATTCTATCTAGTGGCGGTACCAGTTTCACAATAAAATATTCCCAGTACACCCAGTCTTTAGTAGCACTGGTGCCACAATAAAATCCCTCCAGTACATTCTATCTAGTGGCGGTACCAGTTTCACAATAAAATATTCCCAGTACACCCAGTCTTTAGTAGCACTGGTGCCACAATAAAATCTCTCCAGTACATTCTATCTAGTGGCGGTACCAGTTTCACAATAAAATATTCCCAGTACACCCAGTCTTTAGTAGCACTGGTGCCACAATAAAATCTCTCCAGTACATTCTATCTAGTGGCGGTACCAGTTTCACAATAAAATATTCCCAGTACACCCAGTCTTTAGTAGCACTGGTGCCACAATAAAATCCCTCCAGTACATTCTATCTAGTGGCGGTACCAGTTTCACAATAAAATATTCCCAGTACACCCAGTCTTTAGTAGCACTGGTGCCACAATAAAATCTCTCCAGTACATTCTATCTAGTGGCGGTACCAGTTTCACAATAAAATATTCCCAGTACACCCAGTCTTTAGTAGCACTGGTGCCACAATAAAATCTCTCCAGTACATTCTATCTAGTGGCGGTACCAGTTTCACAATAAAATATTCCCAGTACACCCAGTCTTTAGTAGCACTGGTGCCACAATAAAATCCCTCCAGTACATTCTATCTAGTGGCGGTACCAGTTTCACAATAAAATATTCCCAGTACACCCAGTCTTTAGTAGCACTGGTGCCACAATAAAATCTCTCCAGTACATTCTATCTAGTGGCGGTACCAGTTTCACAATAAAATATTCCCAGTACACCCAGTCTTTAGTAGCACTGGTGCCACAATAAAATCTCTCCAGCACATTCTATCTAGTGGCGGTACCAGTTTCACAATAAAATATTCCCAGTACACCCAGTCTTTAGTAGCACTGGTGCCACAATAAAATCCCTCCAGTACATTCTATCTAGTGGCGGTACCAGTTTCACAATAAAATATTCCCAGTACACCCAGTCTTTAGTAGCACTGGTGCCACAATAAAATCTCTCCAGTACATTCTATCTAGTGGCGGTACCAGTTTCACAATAAAATATTCCCAGTACACCCAGTCTTTAGTAGCACTGGTGCCACAATAAAATCTCTCCAGTACATTCTATCTAGTGGCGGTACCAGTTTCACAATAAAATATTCCCAGTACACCCAGTCTTTAGTAGCACTGGTGCCACAATAAAATCTCTCCAGTACATTCTATCTAGTGGCAGTACAAGTTTCACAATAAAATATTCCCAGTACACCCAGTCTTTAGTAGCACTGGTGCCACAATAAAATCTCTCCAGTACATTCTATCTAGTGGCGGTACCAGTTTCACAATAAAATATTCCCAGTACACCCAGTCTTTAGTAGCACTGGTGCCACAATAAAATCTCTCCAGTACATTCTATCTAGTGGCGGTACCAGTTTCACAATAAAATATTCCCAGTACACCCAGTCTTTAGTAGCACTGGTGCCACAATAAAATGTCTCCAGTACGTTCTATCTCATGGTAGTACCAGTTTCACAATAAAATATTCCAAGTACACTCAGTCTTGTAGTAGAATTGGTGCCACAATAAAATGTCTCCAGTACATTCTGTCTAATGTTAGTGACAATTTCACAATAAAATATTTCCAGTACATTCTGTAAGTGGTATTACTGGTATTTAGTGGTAGTGCAAGTATTTGAGCTGCACATAAACCCAATGGCTTATCATCCAGTCAACTGAGATATGAATAATGTAATATATATAACTCTACTACATGTACTGAGCCACCCTATCAGTAAAAGTTTTTTGTTTATACACCCATAAATCTACAACCCAACATTAATTTCTCCCTCTTTCTTTCATATATAATTATAATGGAGTCACATGGCTTAGTGGTTAGAGCATTGGCCTTGCAATCGAAAGGTTGTGAGTTCAATTCTCAGATCGGGTGATGTGTTGTTTCCTTGAGCAAAACACTTTATTTCACATTGCTCCAGTTTACTCAGCTGTAAAAATGAGATGATAGGGACTGGGGTCCATATCATTCCACTGCAAAGTGGTCGTGGAGGTGCCACGGCAAAAAAACACCCAGCACTCACTGTAAATGAGGTTGGTGTTAGGAAGGGCATCCAGCTGTAGAAATCAAGCCAGAATCAGTTCCCGTCCCACCCTTGCAAGCAGGGAAAAAGTGGACGTAAAATGAAATGATGATGATGATGATGATATATATATAGAGAGAGGGAGACACACATATATATATATGTATACACACACACACATATATACATATATATATATATACACTATACATACATATATATATCTATATCATCATCATCATCATTTTACATCTCCTTTTTCCTGCTTGCAAGGGTGGGACAATATATATAAATATATAAAAAACATATGTATACATATATGTGTATATTTATAAATTTATACATATATATATATATACATCATCATCATCATCATCATTTCATTTTACGTCCGCTTTTTCCCTGCTTGCAAGGGTGGGACGGGAACTGATTCTGGCTTGATTTCTACAGCTGGATGCCCTTCCTAGCACCAACCTCATTTACAGTGAGTGCTGGGTACTTTTTTGCCGTGGCACCTCCATAACCACTTTGCAGTGGAATGATAGGGACCCCAGTCCCTATCATCTCATTTCTACAGCTAAGTAAACTGGAGCAATGTGAAATAAAGTGTCTTGCTCAAGGAAACAACACATCACCTGGTCTGAGAATTGAACTCACAACCTTTTGATTGCAAGGCCAATGCTCTAACCACTCAGCCATGGACCTCCACATACATATATATATATATATTTATAGCTGAATCTATGGTAGAACTAGAGAATAAATTCCAAACCTGGAAGCAGGGACTAGAGAGAAAGGGCCTCAAAGTCAACATGACAAAGACTAAGGTCCTTATAAGTAGACGAGAAAACAGAACCCAGATCCCCTCAGGGAAATGGCCTTGCTCAGTATGTAGGAAAGGTGTAGGTAGGAACTCCATTCTTTGCCCCAAATGCAAACAATGGGTACACAGTAGCGGGATCT
>OZ024754.1:12355615-12358115 GCA_964016885.1 Eledone cirrhosa | reverse complement strand
TTTATTTTAAAGTGTTTATAATTATCTAAAGTCTTTCCGTCATAATTTTATCTAAGAACCTTTGTTAAGTTGTTTCAAAGACTAGTTTAATAATGAGAAAGTTTGCTATATTACTAAACCTGATACCAATCTGCATGCAATCATTCATAGTTCTATGACACAAAGTTGTTTATTCTAAAGTGTTTGTATTTATCTAAATTGTTTCTATCATAATTTTATGTAAGAAACCATGTTAAGCCATAATCCATACACCAAATTCTTTATTTTCAAAACCATTTGAAAATGTTAAGCAGTGTATTTCATTAGAAATACAGTAAATCAACTTCCTCAAATGCTGCTTAAGAAATAAAACAGTTAACTCTTTCTAGATTCCAAAGTAGTTCTTTACACTTCTAGACTCTTCTTAACCTTGGTGAAGAAGGTGACTTTGGAGACCCTGCAGGAGGAAAAACAAAACCTATCAAAGGGCAGAGAACTCAGAAGAGTCAACAGCCATCAATAAAGTCATTTTTTTTTTTTTTTCTGAAGCGAGAGACTCCTAGTCTTCATTAAAACATCTCTCTCAGAAAAGGTCACTCTGATATAAAACCTGTGACTTTATTTTCATCCAATGATGTAGACCATTTCTTCTTTTTGGGCAAATGCATTTGGTGTTAAGAGGGTGGGATTGGCTCCATACAAAGCCTTTTCTCTCTTAAAAAAACCTTCACATCGCTTCTTATGTGACATGTTTTGGCGATGCATGGTATTGCTGACCATAGGCAAGGCCCTAGCAGGACTAAAAAGCCATGTCCGTGATGCTCATGCTTAAGTATCAAGCAATGTCATTACTTGAAATAGATTGCAACCAACATGTATGTATGTATGTATTATGTATGTATGTATATATATTTATGTATATGTGTATGCATGCATGCATGTATGTATATATGTCTAAAAGTCTAAAGTCTGTCTTAAGCCAGAAGGCTCATTTGGTCGGTGCTTATCCCGGATTCATGGCGTGAAGCGACTGAGAGCAAAAGACTCCCCCCTGGACAGGTCGCCAGTTCATCGCAAGGTTAAATCCCCAGTTATTGCTGGTACTCATTTTCAGCTGAGTATATGGGAGCAATCTAAAATGAAGTGTTTTGCTCAAGAACACAACACACAACCCAGGAATCGAACCCACAACATTATGATCATGAGTCCAACACCCTTACCACTAGGCTACATACCTCCACTATATATATATGTATATGTATGTATATATGTATGTATGTATATATGTATGTATATATGGAGGCACATGGCTTAGTGGTTAGAGCGTTGGCCTTGCAATCGAAAGGTTCTGAGTTCAATTCTCAGACCGGGTGATGTGTTGTTTCCTTGAGCAAGACACTTTATTTCACATTGCTCCAGTTTACTCAGCTGTAGAAATGAGATGATAGGGACCGGGGTCCCTATCATTCCACTGCAAAGTGGTCGTGGAGGTGCCACGGCAAAAAAGCACCCACCACTCACTGTAAATGAGGTTGGTGTTAGGAAGGGCATCCAGCTGTAGAAATCAAGCCAGAATCAGTTCCAGTCCCACCCTTGCAAGCAGGGAAAAAGCGGACGTAAAATGAAATGAATGATATGTATGTTATAAATAGTCGGGCTGGACACCCGATCGCGCGGTTAAACTACTGGGAGTGAAGGACCCCTAGCCTTTGTCAGGGCATTCTTCTAGGAGAAGGCAACTCAGGAAACTGGGATAACTCCGATATAAAACCTGCGGCTCAGTAGTTACCGATGATGTTGATCTTTTCTTCTTTTCAGGTTATAGCTACTGTCGCTCAGAGAGTGGGATTGGCTCAGTGCACAGTCTTTCCTCACTTTAAAAAATATCTTCACGCACAGGCATTGCATGATAGAATTAATTAATTATTATTATTATTAATTAATAATTATTAATAATGGTATATCTTGCAATGGTGATACTCGATAACAAGGGGGCGGCCATCATCATGTATATATGTATGTATGCATGCCTCTAAGTATGTATGTATGTACACATGCATGCATATATGAATGTATGTATGAATGTATATATATATGTAAGTATGTATATATATATATATATATATATATATATATATATTTCGTTTCTGAATTTGTTTAGCAAGATTCTTTATCTGAAAACGTGTTGTGTTGAAACCGATATTGTTATACTTTGGGAGGGTCATGTTGCCAATAAGAAACACACGCACCAGTTGCTTTCACTCCAATTTATTATAAATTAAATTTATAAATTTAGGAATTTATAAATTTCTGGTTGGTTTGTTCCACAACCAGACGATTGTTCATATATTGTCAAAGTTCTTTCGTCACACATTCTGTGACCTCTTCAGTGACTGGGGATTCTTTTCTTTGTTTTTGTGCCTCACCTTTGTTCTGTCCTACGCCATCACTGAAGAGGTCACAGAATGTGTGACGAAAAAACTTTGACAATATATGAACAATCGTCTGGTTGTGCAACCAA
>OZ024754.1:12348115-12350615 GCA_964016885.1 Eledone cirrhosa | reverse complement strand
AAGTGGAGAGATGTTGGACTAGAAAGGACCCGTCCAACCCATGCAAGGGGAGAGATGTTGGACTAGAAAGGACCTGTCAAACCCAGAGACAAATGGAATGATGCTGTGTTGGAAAGGACCCGTCCAACCCATGCAAGTGGAGATATGCTGGGCTGGAAAGGACCCATCTATCCATACAAGCATAGAAAAACAGATATAAAAATGATGATGATGGTGGTGATGGTGGCAGTGGTGCCGACGATGATGATGATGATGATGCTAGTTGTTGTTGTTGTGCATGTGTTATATATGAAGGTAATTAATAAACTATTGAAATACAGCTGATTATTATAATTTTCAAGATTATGTTTATAAGTAGGTGAGAAGAAAATAAATAATAAATACATGGATTAAGAAAGAAATGACGCAAAAAAAGATGAATTTAAATTAGTTTGCCAGGCTGTGGAGTCTGTGGGGTTGGGGTTGCTTCAGAATGTTCTGGGTGGGAATTTTAATTCCCTAAGAAATATTTTAACCAGCTTCATTGGTTAATTTTTTTTTTTTTATTTGTTTGTTACTTTTTTCTTTTTTTTTTTTTTTTTTCAATTTTATTTTTGTTGGGGGAAGAAAAGGGTAAGAGTAGAAAGTAGAAAAAAGAGGAAAAGGAAGGAAGAAAGAAAGAAAGACGAAGAAGAAGAAACTTATCCCTTATTAACCCCTTTATGAATTTTTATGAAATTTTCCTCACCTATAAATATCCAAATATTTTCTATGCTGTTTTCTGGATAAATTAACCACCAAGACAGAAACTTGGAATCCCAGTCAATCTAACACATATAATGGTTTCTGGGTTAGACACAGGGCCAACAATTTTGGTGGGGGTAGGGTGGAGGGAAGTTGATTAAATTGACCCCAGTCAATTACTGGTATTTTGTTTTATCAACCCCTCCCACCCCACCTGTAAGTATTGAAATGCAAAGCTAACCTCAGCAGGATTTGAACTCAGAATGTAAAGGGCCGTAACTATATGCCACCAAGTATATTGTCTGATGCTCTACCAACCGATAGCATCAGAAAGAGCAACCAGTTGTACAATAATGGGTTCTGATTTAGGCACAAAGTGAACAATTTCGAGGGAGAGGAAAGTCGATGAAATTCACCCCAATCCATTACTGGTACTTTCTTGACCCCTTAAGGATGAAAGGCAAAGCTAACCTTCGTGAGATTTAAAAACTCTGAACTAAAAGGGACATATACATACAATGGTTTCTGATTTAGGTACAAGGCCAACAATTTTTTGGGGGGAGGAGGGGGTGTAGATTAAATTGACCCTAGTGCATTACTGGTACTTTATTTTATCGACCCCTTAAGGATGAAAGGCAAAGCTAACCTCAGCAGGATTTGAACTCAGAACATAAAGGTTCGTATGAATATAAGGATTTCTACTATAGGTACAAGGCCAGCAATTTGGGGAGAGAGGAAAGTCGATTAAATTGACCCTAGTGCATTACTGGTATTTTAACTTATCGACCCCTTAAGGAAACAAAGCCAAGCTAGCCTTGATGGGATTTGAACTCAGAATGTAGGGGCTGATATGAATATAATAATAATCAAACTTAAATTTCCAGATATTCACTCCAAGATACCCATTGGCACATATGTGTGTGTGTGTGTGTGTGTCAGTGTGTGTATGTGTGTATGTATCAGTGTGTGTATGTATCTGTATGTGTGTGTGTCAGTGTGTGTATGTGTATGTGTGTGTCAGTGTGTGTATGTCAGTGTGGGTATGTGTATATGTGCATGTATGTGTCAGTGTGTGTGGGGGGTCAGTGTGTGGGGGGTCAGTGTGTGGGTGGGGGGGTATGTATGTGTGTGTATGTGTCAATGTGTGTGTATGTGTCAATGTGTGTGTGTCAGTCTGTGTATGAGTGTGTATGTATGTGTGTATGTGTCAATGTGTGTATATCAGTGTGTATGAGTGTGTATGTATGTGTGTGTATGTGTCAATGTGTGTCTGTATGTGTGTATGTGTCAATGTGTGTGTGTGTCAGTGTGTGTATGTGTGTGTGTGTCAATGTGTATGTGTGTGTGTGTCAGTGTGTATATGTGTGTGTGAGTATGTGTCAATGTGTATGTGTGTATGCATCAATGTGTGTATGTATGTGTGTATATGTGCCAATGTGTATATATGTGTGTGTCAATGTGTATGTGTAAGTATGTATGAGTGTGTATGTGTTAATGTGTATATATATATGTATGTATGTGTCAATATGTGTGTGTCAGTATGTATGAGTGTGTATGTATGTGTGTGTATGTCAGTGTCTGTATGTGCCAATGTGTATATATGTGTATGTGTCAATGTGTATGTGTGTATGTATGTATGTATGTATGTGCCAATGTGTGTATATGTATGTGTGTCAATGTGTGAGAGTGTGTATGTATGTGTGTGTATGTATGTGTATGTATGTGTCAATATATATATATATATATATATATATATATATATATATATGTATGTGCC
>OZ024754.1:12325615-12343115 GCA_964016885.1 Eledone cirrhosa | reverse complement strand
CTTGTATAGCCCTCACAAGCCATTCGTCAACGCCTAGTTTTCTAAGAGCCCACCAGATAATGGAGCGGGGGACTCTGTCGAAGGCTTTCTCCAAGTCGACAAAAGCTAAGTAGAGGGGTTTACCTTTAGCTAGGTACTTCTCCTGTAGTTGTCGTACTATGAAAAGAGCGTCTGTGGTACTTTTGCCTGACACAAACCCGAACTGCATTTCATCTAGGTCAATTCTCTCTCTGATTAGTTGCGCTATTACTTTTTCTGTGACCTTCATGACCTGGTCGATTAATTTAATGCCTCCATAGTTACTCCTATCTAGGGCGTCTCCTTTACCCTTATAACAGTTAACGATGATGCTGCTATGCCAGTCCTTCGGAACAGCCCCATTCTGTACGACTTGGTTAACTATGCGGGTGACCATGGTGTGTCCCACCGTGCCAGATGCCTTCAGCATCTCAGCAACTATTTCCGAAGGCCCAGCCGCCTTACCTGTCTTCATATCCTTGATTGCCTTACTTATTATACTCCCCTCGACTAACACTGCTGGTCCCTCTAATGGGTCGACATGGGGGAGACTGGAGAATATATATATATATATGAATATATATATATATATATATGAATATATATATATATATATATATATATATGAATATATATATATATATATTCATATATATATATATATGAATATATATATATATATATATATATTCATATATATAGATAACCCACACACTATAGAAACAATTGTTACCTAATAAATTCTTTATACCCGCATTTCTGTTTCATAAACTTCTTCTTCATATGAATATATATATATATATATATATATATATATATATATATATATATATATATATATATATATATGAATATATATATATATATATATATGAAATAAAGATGGCGTAGAAAATACAATGCAACGGGAGGAAACAATAGCACCACTGACGATGTTGCAGATGTGCAACGAAAGAACTTTGATAAAATATATATATGTGTTTGTATCTATATTGTATCTGTATTATTTTTGACCGTTGGTCAGTCAATGGCAACATTGAGGACCGAATAAATTAGATTACCGATATAAAAGACAAAGAAGCGAAAACCAACCAAACAGTGAGTGTGTTCTGTTATTAATTCTGGCAATATTACACAAATATGACCCTCCCCAAGTATAACAATATATATATAGATATATGAATATATATATATATATATATATATATATATATATATATATATATATATATATATATATATATATGAATATATATATATATATATATTCGTATATCTATATATATATGAATATATATATAGATATATGAAAATATATATATATATAAATATATATATATGTGAATATATATATCATCATCATTCACATATATATATATGAATATATATCATCATCATCATCATCGTTTAACGTCCATGTTCCACGCTTGCATGGGTTTGGACGGGAGTTTTCCCACTTGAGGCAAGAGTGGTTGTCTTGCTCGCATAGGACTGTCTGGCGGGTTTTCTACAGCTGGATGCCCTTCCTAACACCAACCACATTTACAGTGTGGGGTATATATGTGAATATATATATATGTGTGTGAATATATATATATATATGTGTGAATATATATATATATATATATATATATATTCACACACATATATATATATATATATTCACACATGTATATATATATATATATTCAAATATATATATATTCACATTATATATATATATATATATATATATATATATATATATATATATATATATATATTCACATATGTATGTATATATATATATATATATATATATATATATATATATATATATATATCCATTTGATTCCTTTCAAAACAACTGGCAATATAAAAGGTCATTCATGTCAAAACACTAAGAATCGGAAAATATGTGGATAACATAATCAGAATTCCTATTTTAATATCACTTTCGTCTTCTTCTTCGTATCATCATCACCATCATCATCATTATTAATACCATTATTATTATTATTATCATCATCATCATCATTATTATCATTATGAACATTATTATTATTATTATTATTTCATTTATCATGCTTTATGTTCTTTATTATTATTATTATTACTATTATTATCTACTCTTTACTAACATTTTCTTATTATATTGTTGGTTGGTTTGTTTCTTGTTTATTCTGTTGTATTTATGATAGATTTTCTTAACATTTAATTGCTAAACAGTTTACCAATATCTACATTCAGATGAACTACATACTCATTTATTCATCTTCCTACTTATCTGGATACGTAGTTAGTTAGCTGGCTTGCTATAGTTAGTAGATTTCTATCTGTGTATTTCTTTGTCTGCCTCTACATACACATATGCTTACATTCTTACATACATACATACATACATACATACATACATACATACATACATACATACATACATACATACATACATACATACTCATACATACATACATACTCACATACATACATACATACATACATACATACACACACACACACATACATACATACATACACACACACACACACATACATACATACACACACACACACATACATACATACATACATACATACATACATACATACATACATACATACATACATACATACATACATACATACATACATTTTTTGTTCTTGATTCAAACGATTCAAGAACAACGTTTAAAACACAGTTGTAGAATTAAAAACTAACTGAAAAGAAATATTACCCAAGCTGTGAATAACTTTAAATTTGATTCTGACAGAACTTTGTCGAAACTTTTAAAGAAGATCATCGACTATTTTGAAAAATAAATACAAAATATTAGTGAATAGACGAACTCATCGTGGCAAAACGTACAAGTCTCCTTCGACCAAATCGCAACTACAACCGTTGTATACAGTGGAGCTACGAGCTTAACAAAGAATTATATGAAGCATACAAACAATCTGAACCCCAAAAGTTCGGTTTTATGCAAAGGCTAAAAACTTTATGGAACTCCAAACTCCCAGAATTAGATTTTTCTCCAAAGCATTTAAATGAACAGGCAAAACGCATCATTAGATGTAAATTGATTGATACATCTAACTGAATTGAGTGATACTACAAATACAGCCCTTGTAGACAACCACCCCACCTCCACTGACAGACAAAGAGAATGGCCAGCTAAATCTAACAGTGAACAGCTCACCAACAATTTTGCTGAAATCCATCCCACTTCCACTGAAGAACAGCGAGAATGGTCAGCTAACTCTAGCAGTAATTGTCACCACATCAACAACGAGGCTGAAATTCATGACTCTGCTGTACAAACAGAACACCAAAAACTTGTGGACACCTTACAAGTGATATGGGACGATATGTTTCAAGAGATACACAGCCTTAATGTGAGTGACAGACCATACAACACCAGAATCAGTAAAGAACCCACTAAATTGGAATTGGAAGATGTGAACGAAATAGCTGGCAATTATCTGAAGGCTAGAGCGGTGAATTGGCAGTATCGGTAGAGGGTCTGACGCCATGCTTTGGCGCATAGAGTTACGGCCCTTGCCATTCTGAGTTCAAATCCCGCCGAGGTTAACTTTGCCTTTCATCCTTACGGGGTCGATAAAATAAAGTACCAGTAATACACTGGGTATTTGCTGGCCTTGTGCCAAAAGTAGAAACAATTATCTGAAGGCTATACGATCTAAAGGTGTAGAAACGACATTTGAAACGCTTAATATTTTGTTATATGTTTCAGCTGTCACATTGCTATCATATAACACATATCTAAAACCACGCAATTAAGATACAAACAAAAAGCCTGAACCAGCGTGGATGCGAAATTTAAAAAGCAAAATTTTGTCCCTGAGACGAAGTATCTCACACATCGCAGTCGTTATGAAATGCAACATAGAGAGCAACTTCACACGACACCAGGAAGACCTAAAATAAAAGTTAGAGAGACGATTTGGAGATACAAAATTTAAAACTTTGAACTCCAAATTACACCAGTTTAAACAACTCACAGCTTCAACAGAAAGACTAAAATATAAGTCAACAGCACATAAACGACAAGTGCTAAATAGATTGTTTGCCAGAGATCCTAAATCAGTTTATCGCAGCTTCGGTATATATATATATATCTTCCTGTGTATGCATGTCTTTATTTAGCAGGCTAGCTATCTCTGTCGATTTATATCTATCTATTTTTCTACCTATCTATTTATGTATGCATGCTTGTTTGACTCTGTGTGTGTGTATGTGTGAGTCCGACTGTATACTTATCTCTCTGTCTGTTTGTATATATTTGCCTGTACTTCGTTATATAGATATTTCATAACTTTTATTAAGCTGTGTGTGTCTACTTTTGTTTGTGTGTGTGTCTGTATATGAACATTTTATTGAGTGTGTTTCTATAAAAGTATTGGTTTCTTGCAGACTGGTATCCAGCAACTCTCCTACTATTGACTTCCTTTATCTCTAAAACTAAAGAGTACACTCCTTCAGCTTCAGCTAAGCAACAGATTTTGTATGAAACACTTTTCAGCCAAGTAGCCTGCCCTCTGAAATTCATTTCCTTTTAATATCCTGTTAGATTGGCCAAAATATTTTCGAGGTGGAATTGCTTTTAGCTGTCGAGGAGTGTAGTTTAACACCATAACTCACTTATTTCACAAATGGAAATACAAGCAAAGTTAGCTTCTATTTTGAGAAAAATTTGACCATACAGAATTTATTTTAATCCAATCCTGTAATTCTTGGTGAGTGTCTGGTAGTTTTAATGTGTGTAACTTAACAAAGTGGTTGTGTACATGTGTGTATATGAGTGATGCTGAAACGAGTATCCTCCACCTCAAACTAACTTGCCTTCCACCTCTTGGTTATGGCTGACAGAATGGAGAAGACATTGCCCCAGAGGATGGAGAAGGAGATGCACTGAAACAGCCACTCCACCTCACGGGTCTTGCACATGTATAGATCCATAACTCCTGCTGAAGTTGTAGCGGCACCATATTGACATACGACATGTCTAGGGCAATTTTAAACCTGATGGAGCCCAATCTCCTCTCCAGGTCTGAATACAGCAGATTTCTTCCAGACAAAGTTAGAAAGTGAGAGAAAGGAAGTGAGAAAGAGATATAGAGGAAGAACTGACCCCAGTATTAGACTGGTACTTTTATAATCGACCTTAAATGGATGAAAGGCGAAGTTGACCTTTGTGGGGTTTGAACACAGGGAGAAAATTGTCAGATGAATACTGCAAAGTATTCTATTCGATGTTCTAATGACTCTGACAATTTCCCATCTTTTAGATAAATATAGACACATTAAAACCAATATTTTTGTATCATAAAACCAGGAGTAGTTTCAGGTGGTTTGACATCAAAAGGGTTAATGAATTGAATGATATAATACTAAAAACAGATCGAAATTATTGTATCCAATAGTGATGGAATAGCATCACAGAATAAATAGCTGAAATCCAATGGAAATATCTGGATTTGTATTATAAATTACATTATAAGAATGAAAATCAATCTATAGAAATATTTTTCTTTCATATGAAATTGAATTTAAAGAATGTGAATTGAAATAGCTATCATTTTTATACAACATTGAAAGACAAGCATAAGATAAATCACAGTAAAACTAATTATGAAAAATACAATGAAATAATAATTCTAGGGAAAAATTAGGGAGAGGAGACAATAATGTTTTTATTTGAATACTATTGGGAAGAACATTTACAGCATAAATTCATATTTTCTCTATTCATGAAAAGTGTGGCACATGTGTGAAGAAGGAACAAAAAAAATTCATTTGCTGCCTCCAGAATTATTATTTAATTTTCTGAGATCTTTAATACAAAGAATTGGGGCTGTTTTATAATCATTTTATTTTTTTTTGCAGCTATTTTAAGGCATCAAATTAAAAATGCCTCAGTATATGTATTCAAACATAGCTTAGTGGCTTTAGAATTGGATTCTCAATCATGAGGTTGCAAGTTTGATTCCTGGACTGGGCAATGTGTTATGTCCTTGAGTAAAACACTTTATTTCATGTTGCTCCTTCTGTTTGGAGTTGTGACCAATAAATAGTATCAGCTTTGGAAAGACCAATAGAAACATTGTTTCCTTGGTCAAATTTCACAATCCCCACCCACTCAGTAAGCAAATGAGGTCTGAGATCTTGTCAATGAATTAATATATATTTCAAGTGCTATATTTATGTTTTAATATGCAGGGTCGCGTAATAAACCAATGAGAAAGTACGGCTGGATACCACTATGTTAGAATGTATGCTAACTTATAAGAAGGATTTTGGAAAATGTTCATACAGTCTCAGATGCGAGCCTGCATATTAAAACATATCTGAGGAGCTTCCGATTCCAGAGTCAGGTTCAATCATTAATAGATCGTTCCTCGAGCTGATTGACAGTGAAACATATGTAATATGTAATTAATATGTATATGATGCAACACTAATTCTTTGTTCCTTTATATATATCTCTATATATATATATATATATATAACAAAGGAATTGTGGTAAGAACCAGATGGACCATAACGCACCAGAGTACTCAATACTTAGGGTAATAGAGTGGGAAATAGGAAAAAAGTATGACCCCGACGGCAGAGCTCAAGCCGTTTCGACGGCTATTTCTGGACTAAATTCAGTCTGGAAATAGCCGTCGAAACGGCTTGAGCTCTGCCGTCGGGTTCATACTTTTTCTTATATATATATACATATATAATCATCATCGTTTTTACTTCAACTTTTCCATGCTGGCAGTTGCTCTTCCTAACATCAACCCTTTTAGTCTCCTCTTATGATATTCAGGGATACGGTGTGCCTATTCTAAATACAAGGATACATACATCTGTGTGTGTATGTATCTGTGTCTGTCTACTACGTATGTTGGTGTAAAACAGTCATGGGCAACCTGCGGCCCGTGAAGCTTTCTGAATAGCTCACCTAAGTCACCTAAGTGAAATCTTTCTGATTTTTTTACCTCAACTTTTCAGTCATAATTTACCTTTCTATCAATTTTTACGATCGAGGAAAACGTGTACAAATTCTGAAGAAACAAATCAAAACAACCTGAGTTACTGCCCTTTCTTTTTAAATGTGGGCACGAATGTAAATTAGCGCTTGCAGCCCGTCTGATGTGGCCCGCTTCTCGAAAAAGGTTGCCCATGCCTGGTGTAAAACAACATGCTCCATCTCCATAGAGGAAACGGTAACTTAACCATTTTATAAATAGCAATTGATGTGTAATAAACATCAGACTGAAATATATATTGTGATTTATAACTGGTGCCTGAGCATACAACACTCCATTGACTGGAGCCAACAAATGAATAAAAGATTTTATAATTTTACTTAATCTTGCTTCATTGACAATCTTTCTGTGATAGTCCATTTAGATTGTAATTTCGAGTGATTATAAGTGTATTACTACTGCCATCTTCATCATTACATTAGTATCACATCCATCATAGTCAGTTCTACCATACCCATCATCATTATTATCATCATCATCATCATCACCACCTTCATGATTATTTTTATCATTATCATCATCATCATCATCTTCACCAATCCCATCTTCATCATCATCATCTTCATGATTATTTTTATCATTATCATCTTCATCATCTTCATTTTTATCATTATCATCTTCATCATCATCATCATCATCATCATCATCTTCGTTATCTTTGTCATCATAGTTATTGCTATCATCATTTTCGTCATCATCATCATCATCATTGCAAAGACCATTATCATCTTCATCATCATATCATCACCTTCATCACTTCCACATTATTGTGATTAACCTGTTGACTGCCACATATATTTTACACAGCTGCAGTTGCTGTGTTGTGTTGGAATGGGGGGGGGGGGGGGTTCAGTAAAATGACTATTTTTTTAAAACAAACATTTATTAACAACACATATCTGAATGATTGACAAATGTCACATCAATAAACTAGTAGCCCCACCTAGCTTTCAAGTTATGAACTGTTGGAAACAAGTTCATAACTTTGAAGTTATGAACTGTTGGAAAAGAGCTCAAATATATTAGGATGAGTTATCTCATCCGTGACACTGGAATGCATACATGTTCGGATGAGTTATCTCATCTGTGGCACTGGAATGCATACATGTTCGGATGAGTTATCTTGTACATGGCACTGGAATACAAACATGTTAGGTTGAGTTATCTTGTCTGTGGCACTGGAATGCATACATGTTCGGATTAGTTATCTCATCTGTGGCACTGGAATGCATACATGTTCGGATTAGTTATCTTGTCCATGGCACTGGAATACAAACATGTTAGGATGAGTTATCTCATCTGTGGCACTGGAATGTATACATGTTTGGATGAGTTATCTCATCTGTGGCACTGGAATATATACATGTTAGGATGAGTTATCTCATCTGTGGCACTGGAATATATACATGTTAGGATGAGTTATCTCATCTGTGGCACTGGAATATATACATGTTAGGATGAGTTATCTCATCTGTGGCACTGGAATATATACATGTTAGGATGAGTTATCTCATCTGTGGCACTGGAATGCATACATGTTAGGATGAGTTATCTCATCTGTGGCACTGGAATATATACATGTTAGGATGAGTTATCTCATCTGTGGCACTGGAATGCATACATGTTAGGATGAGTTATCTCATCCGTGACACTGGAATGCATACATGTTAGGATGAGTTATCTCATCTGTGGCACTGGAATATATACATGTTAGGATGAGTTATCTCATCTGTGACACTGGAATATATACATGTTAGGATGAGTTATCTCATCTGTGGCACTGGAATATATACATGTTAGGATGAGTTATCTCGTCTGTGGCACTGGTATGCATACATGTTAGGATGAGTTATCTCATCTGTGGCACTGGAATATATACATGTTAGGGTGAGTTATCTCATCTGTGGCACTGGAATATATAGATGTTAGGATGAGTTATCTCATCTGTGGCACTGGAATATATACATGTTCGGATGAGTTATCTCGTCTGTGGCACTGAAGAGGTTAATTAACTAATATCTAAAGTTCTAAAGATGTTATTAGACGACTGTGGTAGAATGGTCAAGCAGCCAGTTTTGCTAACATTAGGTCCTGGGTTAGATCCCAATGTGTGGTACCTTAGGTAAGTGTCATTTCCCATACCCTTGGGTCGACCCATACCTTGTGAATGAAATTGGGTAGACAGAAACTGTTTAAACCCCATCTGTACCTCTTGCTTTTCTAATTTAAACAAAAGGCCAGTCATTTGGGAGGGAGGATTAAGTTAATTAAATCTGCCCCAGTTTTTGACTGGTACATATTCTATCAACCTCGGAAGAATGAAAGACAAAGTTTCCCATGGTAGGAATTGAACTCAGATTGTAAAGAGCTGGTCAAAATTCTGGTAATTTTTTTTTTACAGTTGTTGTTGTTGTTGTGAGTGCTATTGTTATGTTCACTGTTGTTATGGTCCTTATTATTGTTCTTTCTCACATTGGCACAAGGCCAGCAGTTTGGGAGGATAGGAAAAAAATCAATCAAATTGACCCCAGTAAATAACTGATCCCTTATACCAGAGGTTCTCAAACTTTTGGGGCCACCGCCACCCCCACCCCCTCTCACGGCCATGTAACACCCTCAGCTCCCCCAACCCTATTCCCAGAGAGACCTACCTACACGCAAATTGTAAATAATATATAATAGATAAAATCGTTAATTTATATATAATAAACAATATAAAATATACTATGTATAAATAAATATTATATATTTTTTATTTTACTATATTTATATATAATATTATTTATATATAGTATTATTTGATATTTAACACTTTAGCATTTACATTACTCCATATATACTATAGTATTTCATGGTAAACACTTTATCTCACATAATTATCTCACATAATATCGAATCTATAAGATTTTGCTATTATTTATTTTGAGAACAATACCTTAACATCAGTATGAGTGGCCAGTTATGGCCAGTTTGAAGGGAGAGAGGTGAGAGAATTCTGGCCGGATATGGCCAATTTGAATGCTAAAGGGTTAACATACTGTTACATCATCTCTACCACCCCCACCGGCACCTTAGGCCCAGGGCCACCTGGACCTTCTTAATGTCCCTAGGGAGTGGTAGCACCTAATTTGAGAACCTCTGCTTTATATTCTCAACAGCCACGGAGGGATAAAAGGCAAAGTTGGTCTCTGCAAAGATTTGAACTCAGAGCATAGAATGTCATAACTACATAGCACAAAACATTTTGTCCAACGCTCCACTGATTCTGCCAGTGTTGCTTTAATGTCTACAGCAAACTGCTGATCATTAGAAAGGGATTAGCAGTTGCTATGGCTACTCTAGTCTCATAGAATCAATGGTGTTGGTCCTGGCAACGACAGGCTTCCAACTTCATGTCACAGCTCTGCTTCTAAGAAGAAAAGGAAAAGTTTTGCTGCAATGTACATGTGTAGGTGTGCATATTTGTGCACATGGGTGTACATGTGTGGGTGTGCATATTTGTGCACATGTGTGTACATGTGCAGAGGTGTGTGCATATGTATAAGTGTGCATATATGCTTTTTGTGTGCACATATGTGTACATGTCTATGCATATGTACCCGTGCTTATATATATATATATATATATATGGAGGCACATGGCTTAGTGGTTAGAGCATTGGCCTTGCAATCGAAAGGTTGTGAGTTCAATTCTCAGACCGGGTGATGTGTTGTTTCCTTGAGCAAGACACTTTATTTCACATTGCTCCAGTTTACTCAGCTGTAGAAATGAGATGATAGGGACTGGGGTCCATATCATTCCACTGCAAAGTGGTCGTGGAGGTGCCATGGCAAAAAAGCACCCAGCACTCACTGTAAATGAGGTTGGTGTTAGGAAGGGCATCCAGCTGTAGAAATCAAGCCAGAATCAGTTCCCGTCCCACCCTTGGAAGCAGGGAAAAGCGGACGTAAAATGAAATGATGAAATGATGATGATGATATATGTATATATGTTTGTTTACATGTCTCGCTCGCTTCCCCCTATTTTACGTGTCCCAATAACTTTTTTTTAGTTATTGCTCGCACCATATATGATCTTTAATGCAAAGAAATACCAATGAGGGTTGGAAGATCACTGATGAAGGACTAATTTTATTTATATATATATATATATATATATAAAAACAAATAACGAAACGAAATTAAATTTTGTTTCGTTTGTAACTCACTTTTGTATGACTGACGCTTAAACAATTAAGTTAAAAGTGTACATCCACATATGTATACTGAAATACTAGTATGCATATAAATACACACACGTATACATATGTACATGTACCGAGCTTTTCACTGGACACAGAAAGGGAGGTTTTTTTACAAAATGAAAAATAACCAAGGTGTCCTACACGAGTGAAAGTATAAAGAAAAAAAGATGAAATCGAAAATGCAACTGGAGTCTTATTTTTAAAAAAAGATATATATTTATTTGGTTCCTTTACCGGTTTCGCAGTTCTTCTGCTTTTCAAAAGTAGAGTTGAGATGGAGGGTCTGTGGTTTTTCTCACATCTGAACTGCGAAACCGGTAAAGGAACCAAATAAATATATATATTTTTTTTAAAATAAGACTCCAGTTGCATTTTCGATTTCATCTTTTTTTATATATATATATATATATATATATATATATGTTAAAACAATGAAGTAAAAAATCAAGTCATTAGAGATATACTTCACTGCTTTACGATCGTTTCTAAATGATGATAATACATTGTATCTATACTCAGTTATTGATCTATGTAAGTTTACAAACTATCAGATAAAGAGAATATTTACTTACATGCATATCACCAGCTGTTTTCAAAAACAATAATAATTTTATTCTGATAGTTTGTAAACTTACATAGATCAATAACTGAGTATAGATACACTGTATTATCATCATCTAGAAACGATCGTAAAGCAGTGAAGTATATCTCTAATGACTTGATTTTTTTATTTCATTGTTTTAACGTATATCATGACTCTGTTTTCCTTTTAATGTTTTATTGTTTTCTGAGATTTATCTTAACCTACAACATTTTCAACATATGGATTACATCGAGTTCTTCATGCAGAATAGACCCCACAACTTACAGTGGATACCTCTGTGCATATATATATATAGGAACGAGTAGGACCCCGACGGCTGAGCTCAAGCCGTTTCGACGGCTAATTCTGGACTAAATCGTATTTAGTCCAGAATTAGCCGTCGAAACGGCTTGAGCTCAGCCGTCGGGGTCCTACTCATTCCAATTACCCACTCTACTACCCTAAGTATTGAGTACTTTGGTGCGTTATGGTCCATCTGGTTCCTTACCACATTTCCTTTGTTATATATATATATATATATATATATATATATATATATATATATAAGCATGGGTTCATATGCATAGACATGTACACACATGTGCACAAATATGCACATCCACACATGCACACACACACCCACACATGTGCACAAATATGCACACTTACACATGTACACCCATGTGCACAAATATGCACACCTACACATGTACATTGCAGCAAAACTTTTCCTTTTCTTCTTAGAAGCAGAGCTGTGACATGAAGTTGGAAGCCTGTCGTTGCCAGGACCAACACCATTGATTCTATGAGACTAGAGTAGCCATAGCAACTGCTAATCCCTTTCTAGTGATCAGCAGTTTGCTGTAGACATTAAAGCAACACTGGCAGAATCAGTGGAGCGTTGGACAAAATGTTTTGTGCTATGTAGTTATGACATTCTATGCTCTGAGTTCAAATCTTTGCAGAGACCAGCTTTGCCTTTTATCCCTCCGTGGCTGTTGAGAATATAAAGCAGAGGTTCTCAAATTAGGTGCTACCACTCTCTAGGGGACATTAAGAAGGTCCAGGTGGCCCTGGGCCTAAGGTGCCGGTGGGGGTGGTAGAGTTGATATAACAGTATGTTAACCCTTTAGCATTCAAATTGGCCATATCCGGCCAGAATTCTCTCACCTCTCTCCCTTCAAACTGGCCATAACTGGCCACTCATACTGATATTAAGGTATTGTTCTCAAAATAAATAATAGCAAAATCTTATAGATTCGATATTATGTGAGATAAAGTGTTTACCATGAAATACTATAGTATATATGGAGTAATGTAAATGTTAAAGTGTTAAATATCAAATAATACATATTATATATAAATATAGTAAAATAAAAAATATATAATATTTATTTATACATAGTATATTTTATATTTTTTATTATATATAAATTAACGATTTTATTTATTATATATTATTTACAATTTATATATGTATATATATGTATATATATATGTATATATATATATACGTATATATATATATATGTATATATATATATATATGTATATATATATGTATATATATATGTATATATATATATATATATATATATGTATGTATATATGTATGCATGTATAATGTATATATATATGTATGTATATATGTATGCATGTATAATGTAGGTAATTTAGTACCAATACACGGGCAGAATGTATAACAGTTCGATATCCAATAAAACCATAAATACGGGTAAACAAAACATCCTTGTTTTATCATATATATATATATATATATATGTGTGTATGTATATATGTGTGTATCCCAGGTTCAATCGGGGGTAACCACAGTAAGGAAGGTACTCAATACATAGCAGACTATAAATATTTAAAGTAGAAATAGCTTCTACAGGACTAGAACTGTTTCATTCAAAAGGAAATCATCAGGAAAGCTTTCCTGTTGATTTCCTTTAAATGAAACAGTTCTAGTCCTGTAGAAGCCATTTCTACATTAAATATATATATATATCAAGTAAGAATATTTTCGAAACAGCGAGCGGGTTTGAAATTAGAAATCTAAGCTATCGCCGTATTTTGACTAAAGAAATTAAAGAAATTATTTAGCCTGATAGTGGGGTTAAGAACCCTCAGAAAAATGGAAAAAGATGAGTATTGACGTATATATATATATATATATAAAAAAGTGTAGGGTGATCAAAATTGATGGAAGCTACGGAGTAGGCAGACCCAGAAAAAACTGGGACGATTTGATAAATTCTGACCTTACACACTTGCACCTCTCTAAGACAATCTCACTGGACCAAGATCTTTGGCGCTACGTAATAATACAGAAGACCCACCTTGCCTAAGTGCAAAACGAAACCTACAGTCAGTAGGCACCTCTTAACCAAAATATACACGCCCATCCACCCTCATCAACACCAGCCCTTTCTCTGTAAAGTTATGTTGGTACCACAACATCCAGTCCTAAATAAATGAGGTTATGTAGGTGTCACGACAAAAAACGTACAGTCCACGCTGTAATGTGGCCATGTAGGTAACACGGTAAAAACCTCCCAGTCCACACTGTAAACGTGGTTGGTGTTGGGAAGGGCATCCAGCCGTAGAAAACCCGCCAGACAGTCCTATGCGAGCGAGACGACCAATCTTGCCTCAAGTGGGACAATTCCCGTCTAAACCCATGCTAGCGTGGAAGATTGACGTTAAATGATGATGATGATGATGATGATGATTATATATATATATATATATGAAAACAGGGAGAAAGAGACGATTATTAGGAAGAAAAATATATCTTTTTCCTTTTTTGTTTCTCTCTCTTCTTTCTGGGTTATATATATATATATCCTAACTCATGTGCTTCCTCACCACATTTTATTATTATATATATATATATATATATATATATATATATATATATATATATATATATATATATATACATACATATATATATATATATATATATACATACATATATATATATATATATATATATTGTCCTACCCATGCTAGTGTGAAAAATGGACGTTAAACGATGATGATATATATATATGTGTGTGTGTGTGTATGTGTGTGTGTGTCTATGTGTGTCTGTGTGTCTGTGTATGCCTGTGTGTGTCGGTGTGTGTGTCTGTGTGTGTGTGTGTCTGTGTGTGTATGTGTGTCTGTCTGTCTGTGTGTGTGTGTCTGTGTGCCTCTGTGTGTGTGTCTGTGTGTGCCTGTATGTGTGTGTGTGTGTGTATGCCTGTGTGTGTCGGTGTGTGTGTGTCGGTGTGTGTATATCTGTCTGTGTGTGTGTCTGTGTGTGTCTGTGTGCGTGTGTGTGTGTGTATATGTGTGTGTGTGTGTGTGTGTGTGTCTGTGTGTGTGTGTGTGTGTGTCTGTGTATGCCTGTGTGTGTCTATGTATGCCTGTGTGTGTCGGTGTGTGTGTGTGTGTTGGTGTGTGTATATGTCTGTGTCTGTGTGCATGTGTGTGTATGTGTAGATATTTAAGCAGAAGGCAAAGGAGAATCGGTTACATCTACCCTTGTATGTCACTGGTATTTCACTTCATTTTATTACACCCCCTCCCTACTGATGATGGTGATGATGTTGGTGATGGTGGTAGTGCTTGTGGCAATGGTGATAGTGGTAGGGGTGGTAATGATGGTAATAATGATAATGGTAGTGGTGGCAGCAGCAGTGATGTGGTGATGATGATGGTGATTTCCATTATCCTTTTATACATTCTTTATTTTGTTTTTACTGTTTTTTCTAAGCTCAAACAAAAGCAAAATATTTTTTTTTTGTTTATGAATTCAGTTCTGTTTAGGATTTTTTCAAAAAGAATTGTTGGTAGTCATAGAACGTTTCTGATGAGATTTGTGTATATTGTCAAGAATTTGTAGTATTTCAAAGTCTTCCTAAATGATCTAATCATACTATTTCCATTTCCAAGAATCCAATATCATCTTCATTGATATATTATAGATCATTTCATTTAAGTTCTCCCATGAATCTTCAGTATTATTTGCATCAGAAGAGATATTACTTGATTTTGCAGTTAGCAATTTGCCAAGTTCTTTTTCCTTCCACTGAATATCATAGAACAAATAACCATCTCTCTTCTTTCATTTCTGGTTTCAGAAGAAAATTCTGAGCATTATTTTCCCAAATATTCCCAAGGGCGGTGAATTGGCAGTATCGGTAGAGGGTCGGACGCCATGCTTTGACGCATAGAGTTACGGCCCTTGCCATTCTGAGTTCAAATCCCACCGAGGTTAACTTTGCCTTTCATCCTTACGGGGTCGATAAAATAAAGTACCAGTAATGCACTGGATAATTGCTGGCCTTGTGCCAAAAAGTAGAAACAATTATTTTCCCAAATATTTTTATTCTCAAAACATCAATGGTTTCTGATTTAGGCACAACTTGGTGGGAGGGGAAAGTTGACTAAATTGACCCCAGTGTATTACTGGTACTTTATCTTATCGACCCCGTAAAGAGGAAAAGCAAAGTTAACCTCAGCAGGATTTGAACTCAGAATGTAAAGGGATGTAACTATATACCACAAAGCATGTTGTCCGACGCTCTACCGATTCGGCCAACTCACTGACCTATAGTATATCTATATAACAATGGTTTCTAATTTAGGCGAATCTCGAAGGTGGATCCAAAGACATTGGGAGTAGGGAATGAAGGTCAAGGTCGTGTTGGAGGGCACGTAGGCCATCGGCGTGAGGGATGACGGTGTTAAAGGGATTTTATGTCTAGGGTGAAGAGGAGGGGAGGTGGAGAGGTGGAAAAGTGAAGGAGTCGAAAAGGCGGAGGGCATGGTTGGTGTCGGAAATGTGGGAGGGGGAGGGCGGTGATGAGGGAGGGGAGGATGGAGTCGAAGACAGAGATGAGATTGGTAGGGCAGTTGCAGGCGGAGGCCATGGGGAGGCAGGAGGTGTTGGGTTTGAGGTTTTGAGGCAGGAAGTAGATGGAGAGGGCACAGGGGGTGCGGACAATGAGGTGAGAGGCAGTAGGAGTGAGGAGGAGACGAGGTGTTGATAGTGGAGGGTGGGGTCAGAGTGGGGGGGGGGGGGTAGAAGAAGGGGTTGCAGAGCTGCCTCAGGGCCTCAGCAAGTAGATGTCAGCATGCCACACCACCACAGTGCCTCCCTTGTCCACCGATCTGATGAGGATATCATCACACTTATGGAGGGAGCGGAGAGCGAGGAGTTCAGCTCAAGTGGTGTTACTCAGTTTGGAGAGGTTTACTGCGCTACGGCAGGCATCGATGAAGGCACCCAATGTGCTGAACTGTCCGCGTGCCAGCATCCAGTATGATGGTCATTGGCCCAGGGCGAGGAAGCAGTCTGGGGCATCTGGAGCCAATGGAGTGTTATGAAAGTGCACCTGTAGCTTGGTGCATCGCATGAACTGCTCAACATCTGCTCGAGTGCAGAACTTGTCACTGTACCTGGTGTGGGGGTATGAAGCGCAGTCCTCTACTAAGGAGTGAACGTTCAGGTGGTTTGGAGAGGGGGTGGTTGGTGGGTATGGTGACAACAAGTGGAGGGTGGGGGAGAGGAGGATATATATATATATATATATATATCATCATCATCATCATCATCGTTTAAC
>OZ024754.1:12280615-12323115 GCA_964016885.1 Eledone cirrhosa | reverse complement strand
TAATGGTGGTGGAGGTAGTGCTAGTGGTGGTGGTGCTAGTGCTGGTGGAGGTAGTGCTAATGGTGGTGGAGGTAGTGCTAGTAGTGGAGGTAGGGCTTGTGCTGGTGGAGGTAGTGCTGGTGGAGGTAGTGCTAATGGTGGTGGAGGTAGTGCTAGTGGTGGAGGTAGTGCTAGTGGTGGTGGAGGTAGTGCTAGTGGTGGTGGTGCTAGTGCTGGTGGAGGTAGTGCTAATGGTGGTGGAGGTAGTGCTAGTGGTGGAGGTAGTGCTAGTGGTGGAGGTAGTGCTAATGGTGGTGGAGGTAGTGCTAGTAGTGGAGGTAGGGCTTGTGCTGGTGGAGGTAGTGCTAATGGTGGTGGAGGTAGTGCTAGTGC
This sequence comes from Eledone cirrhosa, assembly GCA_964016885.1. Lineage (NCBI taxonomy): Eukaryota > Metazoa > Mollusca > Cephalopoda > Octopoda > Eledonidae > Eledone > Eledone cirrhosa. The sequence goes on along the minus strand of OZ024754.1, from coordinate 12,322,743 downwards.
TGGTGGGGGTAGTGCTAGTAGTGGAGGTAGTGCTAATGGTGGTGGAGGTAGTGCTAGTGGTGGTGGTAGTGCTAGTAGTGGAGGTAGTGCTAATGGTGGTGGAGGTAGTGCTAATGCTGGTGGAGGTAGTGCTGGTGGTGGTGGAGGTAGTGCTAGTAGTGGAGGTAGTGCTAGTGCTGGTGGAGGTAGTGCTAATGGTGGTGGAGGTATTGCTAGTAGTGGAGGTAGTGCTAGTGCTGGTGGAGGTAGTGCTAGTGGTGGTGGTAGTGCTAATGATGGTGGAGGTAGTGCTAGTGGTGGAGGTAGTGCTAATGGTGGTGATAGTGGAGGTAGTGCTAGTGGTGGTGGTAGTGCTAATGATGGTGGAGGTAGTGCTAGTGGTGGAGGTAGTGCTAATGGTGGTGATAGTGGAGGTAGTGCTAATGGTGGAGATGATGATGATTATGATGGTGGAGATGATGATGGTGGTGGTGATGGTGGTGGAGATGATGGAGATAATGATGATGAAGATGATGATGATGATGATGATGGAGATGATGCTGATGGTGGTGGTGATGATGATGGAGATGGTGATGATGATGATGATGGTGGTGGAGGTGATGGTGGTGGTGATGGAGATAATGATGATGATGATGATGATGATGATATTTCTATGATGATGATGATGATGATGATGTCTTCTGTCTTTCCAGTTGAATGCAGTTCCAATGTCTGTACAGCTGTGCTATGTGAAAACAGTGGGAAATGTGCAGTGAAATCAGCTGACACTCACATCTGCCTCTGTCCTCTGGGATATGTCGGCAGTAACTGTGACACAAGTAAGAATATATCACTTTCTTATTCTTCTTGTTGTACCTGTTGTTGTTGTTCTTGTTGTTCTTGTTGTTGTTGTTCTTGTTATTGTTGTATCTGTTGTTGTTGTTGTATCTGTTGTTGTTGTTCTTGTTGTACCTGTTGTTGTTGTTGTTGTTATTGTTGTATCTGTTGTTGTTCTTGTATCTGTTGTTGTTCTTGTTGTTCTTGTTGTTGTTGTTCTTGTTATTGCTGTATCTGTTGTTGTTGTTGTATCTGTTGTTGTTGTTCTTGTACCTGTTGCTGTTATTGTTGTACCTGTTGTTCTTGTTGTTGTTGTATCTGTTGTTGTTGTTCTTGTACATGTTGTTGTACCTGTTGTTCTTCTTCTTGTACATGTTGCTGTACCTGTTGTTGTTGTTCTTGTTCTTGTTGTACCTGTTGTTGTTGTTATTGTTGTTGTACCTGTTGTTGTTGTTCTTGTTGTTGTTGTACCTCTTGTTGTTGTAGCTGTTGTTGTTGTTGTTGTTATTGTTGTTGTACCTGTTGTTGTTGTTCTTGTTGTTGTTGTACCTCTTGTTGTTGTACCTGTTGTTGTTGTTGTTGTTCTTGTTGTACCTCTTGTTGCTGTAGCTGTTGTTGTTGTTGTTGTTGTTGTTGTTGTTGTTGTTGTTGTTGTTGTTGTTGTTGTTGTTGTTGTTGTTGTACCTGTTGTTGTTGTTGTTGTTGTTGTTGTTGTACCTGTTGTTGTTTAACTTCCAGGTTAATTCTGATTAAGCAGTTTCATGACTAAAGAAACTATTTCAGCCTTGACTCACATTCTGTCTTTCTCCCTCTCTCCCTCCCTCCCTCTCAATCTCTCACTCTCACTCTCTCCCTCTCTTTCTCTCTCTCTTTTTCTCCCTCTCACTCTCTCTCTCTCTTGCTCTCTCTCTCTCTTTATATATATATATATATAATCTGTCTGTCTATCTCCGTCTGTCTGTCTGTCTGTCTGACTATCTCTGTCTGTCTGTCTGTCTATCTCTGTCTGTCTGTCTGTCTATCTCTGTCTGTCTGTCTGTCTGTCTATCTCTGTCTGTCTGTCTGTCTGTCTATCTCTGTCTGTCTGTCTATCTCTGTATGTCTATCTCTGTCTGTCTGTCTGTCTGTCTGTCTATCTCTGTCTGTCTGTCTGTCTGTCTGACTATCTCTGTCTGTCTGTCTGTCTATCTCTGTCTGTCTGTCTATCTCTGTCTGTCTATCTCTGTCTGTCTGTCTGTCTGTCTGTCTGTCTGTCTATCTCTGTCTGTCTGTCTGTCTATCTCTGTCTGTCTGTCTGTCTATCTCTGTCTGTCTATCTCTGTCTATCTCTGTCTGTCTGTCTGTCTGTCTGTCTGTCTGTCTGTCTATCTCTGTCTATCTCTGTCTGTCTGTCTGTCTGTCTGTCTGTCTGTCTGTCTATCTCTGTCTATCTTGTCTGTCTGTCTGTCTGTCTGTCTGTCTCTCTGTCTGAGGATAGTAGACGTGTGTCATATCGCTCTGTGATTTGGATTTTTACCTGCTAATTTTGTGAGTGGATTTTTTTGAATTATTTTGTATAATTAACTGTAACCCCTAGTCTGGGACTCTAGACGTCGGGTAAATATATTTTCACCCCTTTTGGGGTGAAAAATAGATATTTGAGAAATGTTTATCGATATCGTTGATAACGATATCGTCGAAAACGATATCGCCATATTGGAAGCGAACGCCACGCCGACCAAAAAAACAAGCGGGAAAGAGGGAACAACAGTTCAAACTGTTGAACAACCCCTCCTCTCCAATGAAAAAAAGAATTTCAATTCAAATGAAAAAATTAATTTTCAAGAAAAAAATAACACCACAAATAAGGAAACCAACAACATTACAACAACAAACAAAGACAAAATTTCTTTTGCCCAAACACTCAAGAGAGCCACGGAGTACAAAGCCATTGACATCACGAACGCCAAGGAAAATTTGCTAGAGGCTAGAAAATACGTATCTTTTGGGGAGGATGGTTCTTTTACGATCAACTCCCCAGAAGAAGTGCGTGAACAGATTTACAAGAATACCGTAAGCTACAGAACCATAACCAACGAAACGAGAAAGCCAGCGCAATTGACCGAAAGTCAAATCGAGCTGGTTCTGAAAGAAATTAAAAATGACATACTCTTTATTCAAAGAGGAAAGCTGTATGCCAGCATTATGGTCCGAATGAAGGACGAAATGCTGGCTCAGAAATATTCGGTGGCACCTATAGTGTCACCACATTACACCTTCTTCCCCACATATAAAGGAAGAAGAACACAAAGGATAAGAATGTGGAGCCCTACGCCAGAAATTAACATCTGGTCCGTCCTAACAGGATTTACCGACCTAGATAAGGACATACTAATTTCAGCAGGGGAGTCCACCAGTGGACTGTTCGGGGGGAAAAGTCTGGAGGTTCTCTTACAGATGACACCTGAGAGAATCTCCGGAATACCCGACCGAGTGCTACTGGATGGGCGAACCTACATAAATATCACAGTGGAAGGCAGGAGACCCTCATGTTACCACTGCGCTGGCAGAGGTCACCTGAGGACGGCCTGCCCTCTACTAACAACTAAAAAACCACTGCTACAAACACCACAACAACAACAAAAACAACCAGCACCACCATCACAAAAACAACAAAATACACTACCATCTCCACCAGAACAACAAAAACCAACAACACCACCACCACCACCACCACCACAACAACAACAACATCAACAACAGCTCAAGAAAACAACCCAAAACACGGTCCCACCCAGCCCCACCCCACAGAACACAAATACAAAAACAGTTCATACACAACCCGGAGATATACCCCTCCCCTCCAATACGGAAGAGGAGCTCATATCGTCGGAAGACGAGGGGGCTCCCTTCCAAAAAGTGAAAAGAAAAAAACGTACACACACCACAACAACAAAAATAACCCCACCTGACAACACAACACAGACAATAAAACGCAAACTCACTCAACAACAACAAGCAAAAACAAACACAACAACACAAAAACTCTACACATACATAAACAAAAACAATGAAAACCTAACTTTAAAAATAGAAACCAACCCTTCGATACAAACCGAAGGGCCGAATTTCGTAACGGCAATGGGGCTCCCTAACCTGAAAATGGTGAAAATCCCACTTGACATTTTTAAAACTTTAAAAGACATGTACCCTGAGGACGTGGGCCCACCCTGCACCAGGCCACTCAACCGCGTCCTCCTGAAAGGTTTTCCCCTCCCCTCCTCAAACACCCACACAACTCCAAAGATCCCAACCCCTCCACACACCAATACCCCCACACCACCACAAACCACCACCCCACCCATCAACCCCGCCACCAGCCCCATGGAAACTGAGCGACCCGAACCCCGGGACGCAGAGAGGTAAGTGCCTCTTTCTTTGCCACCAACATGGCTGTCTTAAGAGTGGGTTGTCTAAATGCGCGTGGCCTGGGCTCACCTTGGAAGCAAGCTAAACTTCTAAGTGACCTCAGGTCACAATGTGTAAATGTGATGGTTATTTGCGAGGCCCGGATCAGCAGCATGCGACAGCTAACCCCCACCTTTGATGACTTTGAGATGCACGCATCTCTCTGTCAGCCCGGAGGTGGGGGTGGGGTTGTCGTTCTGCTGCAAAAACATCTGGGTCTCGCTACACAGACGGTACACTTGGACCCGGAGGGTCGACTCGTGGTTCTGGACCTTGGCAATGGCGAAGGCGAAACTTTTAGGCTTGTCGCCGTATACGCCCCTTTTGGGGCAATGCGGTCGGACTTCTTCCATCGTCTGGAGACTTTTCTAGGGACGTCCCGCTCCTTGCTTTTAGTGGGGGACTGGAATGGTATCCTAGATGCACGTTGGGACTATGTAGGGGCATGTCCCGATAGAGGGGGGTGTAACAGCCTTAAGGGGTTAATCGGCCGATTCGACCTGGCCGATAGATACCGACTAGATTTTCCGACTGTACCAACCTGGACCTGGTCAAATAACAGTGGTCAATCTAGATCGTACCTAGATAGGTTCTTAGTTAGAATTAAGGATAGGGACTTTTTAAGTTGTCCAGAAATGCTCATGGTGGGCTATTCAGACCACAAGTTAGTGACCTGCGTAGTCCACCTTGATAGAACGCATAGGCAGGGGCCCGGTTACTGGAAGCTCAACTTGTCCTTACCGGCAAGTAGAGCTTACAGGGACCGGATTAGAACCTTAGTTAAGGAGCAGTTGACGGGCGCCATCGTCAACAACAGGTGGTGGGGCTCTCTAAAAAGAGAGATTAGAGTAGTTTCAATAGGAGTTAGTAAGGAGTTAGCCTCAGATAGAAATAGGAAGGAAAGGGAGTTGGTAGTTAATGTTGAAGAGGCAATGAGAAGCGGCAACGTGGCCAGAGTGCAAGCGTCGAGAACGGTCTTGAACCAGTTCTTCGACGCGAAACACGAAGGCTGCGTTGTCCGAAGCAAAATACGTGCTCTGGGAAACGAGGGGACCAAAGCTGTTAGCTGGGCCCGCGTGACAGAAGCGAAAAGTGGGATTAAATCCACTATCCGGTCTTTGCGAGACCAGGATGGACGGCTGATCCTTGAACCTAAGCAAATGTGCGAAGCCTTTCAAAGGCACTTTGCCCAATTGTTCGGGAGGGGCGGGGAGCCGGTTGGAGATGTGGATTTCGGTCCATACCTCGACGGCCTGCCGCGTCTTTCGGACAGGGAGGCGAGGTCCTGCGACGGGCCGATCTCAGCGGCTGAAATAGGGGACGTGCTGAGCCTATGCGGCAAACGCAAATCTCCAGGACTCGATGGTCTGCCCTACGAACTATATATTAATATGCCGGACTTGTTCCCCGATCTCCTCGAGGCGGTCTACTGCAACTGGCAACAGAACAGGAGAATTCCCTGTTCTGTGACCAAGGGCGTAGTCTCGCTAGTGAGGAAGGACGAGAACAAGGGGGATGACATTAGTAATTTTAGGCCCATAACTCTGCTAAATGCAGAGTTAAAGATTTTGGCGAAGGTGTTAGCGAAGAGGTTGGCGCTTGTCGTGGGGGGCCTGGTGGGAGATGCGCAGACATGCGCTATCCCGTCCAGGTCCATCCACGACAACCTCCACCTCATGCGATACATCATAGAGAGGGTTGGGAACGAACCCGGCTTTGGTGGGGCCCTGATAAATTTAGATCAGTCTAAAGCGTTCGATAGGGTGGACCATGGTTACCTGGATGCGGTGCTAGCGGCGGCTGGGTTCGGACCCGTTTTCAGGGGCTGGATCACTGCCATACACAGCAGCCGCATCTGCTCTAGAGTCAAGGTGAACGGCTACCTTTCGGAGCCGTTCGAAATCACCCGCTCCATCCGACAGGGGTGCCCTCTCTCCTCCCTTCTGTATGTGTTGACTCTCGAGCCATTACTGCGGAAGTTGGAGTTGTTGCAGGGCATCCCTTTGGAACCGGGATTGCGCAAAGCGGTGTCGGCCTACGCCGATGACGTAACAGTAATGGTGTCGACCGCCTCTGAAATCGAGGCGATCGGCACCTTACTAGAGGAGTACGAAAGGTTGACAGGGGCTAAGCTGAACCGGGACAAGTCAGTCGCTTTGCAACTCGGCGAGTGGAGGGGCAAAGCGATGTCGTGCGACGGTATCGTCGGACGGTGGACGGAGGGCCCGGTGAAGTTGCTTGGGGTCTGGTTCGGACCGGACCTCCAGGTGGAGAAAAACTGGGGTGAGGTGACGAATAGGGTGTTTGCACTGACCCAGAAGTGGGCCGAGTGCAAACTATCCCTAAAAGGTCGGGCGGAGGTGGCGAACGCTTACATAGCGTCCGTCATCTATTACCGCTTGACTGTCGTGCCTTGCCCGGGTGAGATCCTCGCCAAAATGGAGCGCGCCCTCTTTTATTTCCTTTGGAAGAAGAGGTCTCCTCTGGTGAGGAGATCCATCTGCTGTCAACACCCTTTGAAAGGAGGGCTGGGGATGCCGTGGCTAAAAATGCGTAAACACGCATTGAGGCTAAGGCACCTCCACGTATTCCTCACCGGTCAACCGGTGTGGGCCCCGTTTGTGAGGCGAGCCTTCCCGAGGCTCGTCTCGCTCACCGAGCTGCAGTCCTGGGTGAAGCAAAGACCGAGAAAACTGGGCGACTGGCACACCGAGTGTGCCCAGGCGCTCACGGCTCTCTGGCAGGCGGACCCGGCTATCGACGGAGACTCCACCTCGTCATTCTATAGAGGGCTGGTGGTTAGCGGGTGCGACGACGCCCTCGGAGAAGCCCTAGGCATGGAGGAGGACGAACTGGCCAGTCTATTCGGTAGGACTTTCGGCCCGGGACCTATGGACAACTTCCAGAAGTCCTTGGCCTGGCAGTGCTACCGAGGGGCTCTGCCCGTTCGGGATAAGCTCTACAGACACGGGCGCCCGGGTAGGGACCCCTCGAAAAAGATCTGTCCCAGATGCGTGCGCGACGAGGAAACCGTCGCGCACGCATTGGTGCACTGCCCGGGCGTTGCCGATCTGTGGGGCTATGTCGAACGACTGTTGTCACGGGTGGGACCAATTAGGTTGACCACCGAGTCCATTGTAACGATCAAGCCGCCTCCCCCCTTCAAAAATGAAGGAGAGGCGGTCTTCCTCTGTGTAATAGCCATGGTAAAAGAGGCTATATGGTGGACGCGTCTGAAAGGGCTGAGGTCGGACACCTTTCTCTCCGGCCAACAACTGGTCCTTTTCTTCCGATACCATTTCGGAAGAAGGATCAGGATGGAGAGAGAGGTGCTCCACTCCAGCCAGTTTTATGAAAGATGGGTGAAAGTTGCGAGAATGGCCCGTGTGAATGGGCCTTCTCTCTACCTCAGCCTGTAGGTGGAACAGAAAGAAGGGAGCACCCTCTCTTTGTGCTCCCGTGGAGAAGGGTCGCACACTTTTTTTCGGGGGTGTGTGTGACCCCAAAACGATCCCTCCCTATTGAGGACCTTCTTGTTATTATTTTGTTTGTTATATTTTTCTTACTCGATTTTTATGTAAACTCCCCCCACCCATGTACATGTCCCTTTCTTTTGTGCCCTAGTGGCAAATAAACAGAAATTTGTCTGTCTATCTCTGTCTGTCTGTCTGTCTGTCTGTCTGTCTGTCTGTCTATCTCTGTCTATCTCTGTCTGTCTGTCTGTCTGTCTATCTCTGTCTATCTCTGTCTGTCTGTCTGTCTGTCTGTCTGTCTATCTCTGTCTGTCTGTCTGTCTGTCTGTCTGTCTGTCTATCTCTGTCTATCTCTGTCTGTCTGTCTGTCTGTCTGTCTATCTCTGTCTATCTCTGTCTGTCTGTCTGTCTATCTCTGCCTGTCTGTCTGCCTGTCTGTCTGTCTGTCTATCTCTGTCTATCTCTGTCTGTCTGTCTGTCTGTCTGTCTGTCTATCTCTGTCTATCTCTGTCTGTCTGTCTGTCTATCTCTGCCTGTCTGTCTGTCTGTCTGTCTGTCTGTCTATCTCTGTCTATCTCTGTCTGTCTGTCTGTCTGTCTGTCTGTCTATCTCTGTCTATCTCTGTCTGTCTGTCTGTCTATCTCTGTCTGTCTGTCTGTCTGTCTGTCTATCTCTGTCTATCTCTGTCTGTCTGTCTGTCTGTCTATCTCTGTCTATCTCTGTCTGTCTGTCTGTCTGTCTGTCTGTCTATCTCTGTCTATCTTGTCTGTCTGTCTGTCTGTCTGTCTGTCTATCTCTGTCTGTCTGGCTGTCTGTCTGTCTGTCTATCTCTGTCTATCTCTGTCTGTCTGTCTGTCTGTCTATCTCTGTCTATCTCTGTATATCTCTGTCTGTCTGTCTGTCTATCTCTGCCTGTCTGTCTGTCTGTCTGTCTGTCTGTCTATCTCTGTCTATCTCTGTCTGTCTGTCTGTCTGTCTGTCTGTCTATCTCTGTCTATCTTTGTCTGTCTGTCTGTCTATCTCTGCCTGTCTGTCTGTCTGTCTGTCTGTCTGTCTATCTCTGTCTATCTCTGTCTGTCTGTCTGTCTGTCTGTCTGTCTATCTCTGTCTATCTCTGTCTGTCTGTCTATCTCTGTCTGTCTGTCTGTCTGTCTGTCTGTCTGTCTATCTCTGTCTATCTCTGTCTGTCTGTCTGTCTGTCTATCTCTGTCTATCTTGTCTGTCTGTCTGTCTGTCTGTCTGTCTGTCTATCTATGTCTGTCTGTCTGTCTGTCTGCCTGTCTATCTCTGTCTATCTCTGTCTGTCTTTCTGTCTGACTGTCTGTCTATCTCTGTCTATCTCTGTCTGTCTGTCTGTCTGTCTGTCTGTCTATCTCTGTCTATCTCTGTCTGTCTGTCTGTCTGTCTGTCTATCTCTGTCTATCTTGTCTGTCTGTCTGTCTGTCTGTCTGTCTGTCTGTCTGTCTGTCTGTCTATCTCTGTCTGTCTGTCTGTCTGTCTCTCTGTCTGTCTGTCTGTATGTCTGTCTCTGTATCTGTCCACCCATCCCCTGTCTTTCATTTTCATATATATTATATCCAGCAATGTGACCTCCTTCTAGTGTGATTCATGGAAGTTTTAGCTGCTATATCTAGCAGGTCAGCTAACCATATAGATGTTTCCTTGTTCATTCAACACAAACATCAATACAAATTAAACAGAACAAAACAAAAAAACACCATCATCAACAATATTAAAAAAAACTAATTAAAAAAATTATTTTTAAATGATTTTATTATTGTTGTTGTTGTTGTTGTTGTTTGTAATGTTATTTTTTTTCCTTTATCCAATTTAATTTATATTGATGTGTTGTTGTTGTTGTTGTTGTTTGTGATACCATGCTGTTGTTGTTGTTGTTGTTTGTGTTGTTGTTGTTTGTGATACCATGCTGATGTTGTTGTTGTTGTTTATGTTGTTGTTGTTTGTGATACCATGCTGATGTTGTTGTTGTTGTTTATGTTGTTGTTGTTGTTTGTGATACCATGCTGATATTGTTGTTGTTGTTTGTGATACCATGCTGTTGTTGTTGTTGTGACCTTATGCTTAGGTAAGAAATCAATATTGTTGTTGATGTTGTTGAGGCATCATCGTATCCCCCATCCTAACCCCACCCCACCTTCTACACACATTCACAAACCCAGTCTCCCAAGTCCTCCCTGATCAAACAGACCTGTGATCAAAGGAATTCCAGCTATGACCAGGTCACTCTTGATTGAACAAACTTCTCATCAAAGACCTTCCAGCTCTAATCATCCTTTCAGTTTTCTTTTTCTTTCATTCTTTCTTTCCTTCTTCAGACATTCAGTATCTAGGACTACATTATTCAATATCTCCTTCAATTTTTGCATCTTTAACATTTTTTAAATATCTTGTTTAAGATGTTAGAGTGTGATTTTTAAGACAATTTGGCTGTTGTTTCTAGCAGATCAGCCAGCCATCTATAATCTCCATTATTGGCCCATCGAGGTTAGCTTTGCCTTTCATCCTTACAGGGTCAATAAAATAAAGCACCAGTAATGCACTGGTGTCAATTGAATAAACTTTCCCCTCCCCTAAAATTGCTGGCCCTTGTGCCTATAGTAGAAATCATTATTTAGCCTCAGAACTATCAGACATGATCAAATGTATTCCGGGAATTCAAGTATCTCAGAAATGTGTCCATGAGTGATGGAAAGCAGGAGGCTTAATTAAGTGCAAGAATTGCAGGAGTTGGTGCAGTAATACGCCAGCTTCAGTATTCAGTAATCAGAAGAAGGGAGGTAGGTGTAAAAGCCAAACTCGCTATCTTCAATTCAGTATTGATGCCAACCCTTATATATGGTCATGAATCTTGGGTAATGACCAAAAGAAAATGATCACAAATATAAACAGCCAAAATGGGGGTTCTTCTGAAGGGTCTTTGGAGTAACATTACTTGATAGAGTGCATAGCTCAGAGATCAGAGAGTCACTCCAACTAGAGCCGCTACTTCTCCAAATTGAGTGATCACAGCTCCAATACTATGGGCACAGCTTTAGAATGTCTCAGCAAAGAATCGCTGGACAGATTTCAAGAGCAAAACCTGCTAGAGTCACCATATCTTCATCACTTTAAACCTAGCAGAACCCATCCCCTCTTTTCATGTCTCAAAACAGCCAGTTTCTTCCCGAAAAGGAAAACGAGTGAGAGAGAGGAAATGAGAAAGAGATATAGAGGATGAATTGACCCCGGTATTTGACCGGTACTTCATTTATCAACCTCAAAAGAATAAAAGACAAAGTTGACATCAATTGGATTCAGAGTGCTGAAAGCTGGAATGAATGCCACAAAGTATTCTATCCACTGTTCTAATGACACTGGCAATTTGTCGCCTTTGTGTACATAATATATATACCCAGACCATACTGTAAAATGGTCGTGTTGGTGTCATGACAAAAAGTACCCAACTATACTGTAAAATGGTCATGTTGGTGTCATGACAAAAAGTACCCGACCATATTGTAAAGTAGTCATGTTGGTGTCATGACAAAAAGTGCCCAGTTCACACTGTAAAGGGGTCATCTAGGTGTCATGACAAAAAGTACCCAGACCATACTGTAAAGTGGTTGTGTTGGTGACATGACAAAAAGCACCCAGCCCACACTGTAAAGTGGTCGTGTAGGTGTCATGACAAAAAGTGCCCAGACTATTCTGTAAAGTTGTTGTGTTAGTGTCATAAAAAAAAATGCCCTTATCACACTGTAAAGTGGTCATGTAGGTGTTATGACAAAAAGACCTTCAGCCTGGCTTGTCTCACAACAGGACAGCTCATTTAACCCATTCTATCATGGAAAATAAACATTAAATGCTGATGAGGATCAAGAGAGAAAGAAGGATATAGAAATAGAGGAAGAAAAAGTAAATATATATATATATATATATATATACATAGATATATATATATACATATATCAGCATTTCATCATTTCATTTTACGTCCGCTTTTTCCCTGCTTGCAAGGGTGGGACGGGAACTGATTCTGGCTTTATTTCTACAGCTGGATGCCCTTCGTAACACCAACCTCATTTACAGTGAGTGCTGGGTGCTTTTTTGCCGTGGCACCTCCACGACCACTTTGTAGTGGAATGATATGGACCCCGGTCCCTATCATCTCATTTCTACAGCTGAGTAAACTGGAGCAATGTGAAATAAAGTCTCTTGCTCAAGGAAACAACACATCACCCGGTCTGAGAATTGAACTCACAACCTTTCGATTGCAAGCCCAATTCTCTAACCACTAAGCCATGTGCCTCCAGGATGCAGATATATATATATAATTCAATTTAGGTAAAATCCAAAGATTATAATTCAAATCATTTTATTAATTACTACATCCGTTTCAATTAAAGGAAATGTAATTTCAAATACCAATAATAATTTGCTGATCAATTAATTAATTGATTATTTAAATCAATAAACATTGCAAGCACAAATATCTTCAGGAAACAAATATTAAATTTGGGAAATCCATGTCCCAATTACCAGGTAAAGCAAGTAATAATCAACAAACAACAGACATAGTGAAAAAAGTCTTTTTTTAAAGGTCAAATATGAGAGATAGATTCATAAGCAAAGCAGCGAAAATATTAATGTTTCGCATTAGGCAACGGTGATTTAAGCAAGAAAAAGTCTAATATACAAGATATAGATCATGCTATTATTTCTGTTCATGTATACAAACACAAGTACTGTGTACTTACAAAATGTTAACATGCCATAGAGCATTCATTCGAATGTATAACATATTTTTTTTCAAATACTGCTTAACATCGGTATTTGACACGACACTGTTAAGCAGCATTATTATGGGATTGGCAGTATCGGTAGAGGGTCAGACACCATGCTTTCCAGCATAGTTATGTCCCTTTAATGTCTGAGTTCAAATCCCGCCGAGGTTAACTTTGCCCTTCATCCTTACGGGGTCGATGAAATAAAGTACCAGTAATGCACTGGGTAATTGCTGGCCTTGTGCCAAAAAGGTAGAAACAATTATTATGCGTGGTATATGAAAAGACATATATAAATTATCGTTAGAGAATACAGAACCAAATTCTTTAATAAATACTGTAGGTCCCATAGACGAAGATGCTTCATCCTGGAGGATGCACCCTAATTTTGACAACCAAAAATTTGAAAAAAATTAATAAACGACCTTCAGCTTCCAGGACGCATGGTAGATTTTTTTAGACTTATTTTAGGAAAAAAGTAGAGACTTCGACACCAGGAAATACGGTTTATTCATTGGTTTACAATTGTTTCAGAAGCCAGACCACAATTCAGTTCGTAAAAATAAAATCTATCAATTATAGATTCGATAAATAGTCTAAATATAGTGTATATAAGGTGAATGTAGTGTATATATAGTAAATCTATAATATATATATATATGTATGTATATATATATATATGTTGTCACGTCACTGGTGCCAAGCTGTATCGGCCATAGCCTTTCCCTTGGACATCATTGGGGGCATGTAGAGGGGAGACTGGTATACATGGATGACTGCTGGTCTTCCTCAAACAACCTTGCCCAGATCTATGCCTTGAAGGGAAACTTTCTTGATGCAAACCCCATGGTCACTGATGGTTTTCAATATATAACAGACTGTAATAGTTTGGAATATAAAACTGAAAAGTCTGTCTGTTTGTTTAGAAAGCTTTGCAATGCAAATAGGTTAGATTACGCAGATAATAAGTCAGAAGGGATTTGAGAGAGAAGCAAAATAAAAAAAAAAAAAGGATGAGTGATTTCTGACCTTAGCAATCTAACCCACTTGCATTTCACAGCTTTCTAAACAAATGGACTGTTCTAAGCTATTATTTATTGCAATTGACTGTTGTTACTGTTGTTTTCTGCTTTTGGGACTCCCATATTTTCAAATTTCAAAGCACCGAATGATTCATCCAATAATCCATAAGTTTTTTTTTTTTATATATGTATATATATATATAGGTATGTATATATATATAAATGTGTGTATATATATATGTGTGTATATATATATATATATATATATATATATATATACACACACACATATACATATATATATATATGTATATGTGTTTGTGTGCCTGTGTGTGTGTGTGCGTGTATATATATATATATATATATATATATATATATATATATATATATATATATATATATATATATATATATATATATGGAGGCACATGGCTTAGTGGTTAGAGCATTGGCCTTGCAATCGAAAGGTTGTGAGTTCAATTCTCAGACCGGGTGATGTGTTGTTTCCTTGAGCAAGTCACTTTATTTCACATTGCTCCAGTTTACTCAGCTGTAGAAATGAGATGATAGGGACTGGGGTCCATATCATTCCACTGTAAAGTAGTCGTGGAGGTGCCACGGCAAAACAAGCACCCAGCACTCACTGTAAATGAGGTTGGTGTTAGGAAGGGCATCCAGCTGTAGAAATAAAGCCAGAATCAGTTTCCGTCCCACCCTTGCAAGCAGGGAAAATGATGATGATGATGATGATGATGATATATCTTTGCTAGTTACCATCCCCCAATCTGGTTACCTTCAGACCACACATCTCCCCCCCCCCCCCATCCCAATCACCCAGCAATCTTTATATTTTCAATTAATGAAAATTTCTAACACATTTATTTCATTTTGTCCAATTCTCTTTCAATATTTCTTTAACCAATTACCATAACGAACGTTATTCTTCTTCTTTTACTTCTTTTCATTCTTTCTTTCAATTTTTCTTCTTCTCCCCACCCCCTCCTCCTCCTCTCCTTCTTCCTCCCTTTTTTCCCTCTTCCCCCTCCCCCTTTTCACCCTCTTCATCAATCCAAGTCCCTGTCTATGCTATTTTCTTATTATTGGTTTTTCTTCCTCCACCTACTCCTCCAACTCCTACCCTCTCTATATCTCCATACCCCTCCTACCATTGTGTCCTGTCCTCATTAAAAATAATTGAATAAAGCACACATACTGCTAACCCATATTTTCCTGGTATTAATTAATGCTGGGGTCAGTGTAGTCCTGACTTTGTCTCCTTCTTTCTACTGTTGTCATTATTGTAGGTGGTGTTGTTGTTGTTGTTACTGCTGTTGTCGTTGTTGTTGTTGTTACTGCTGTTGTTGTTACTGCTGTTGTCGTTGTTACTGCTGTTGTCGTTGTTACTGCTGTTGTCGTTGTTACTGCTGTTGTCGTTGTTGTCGTTGTTACTGCTGTTGTCGTTGTTACTGCTGTTGTCGTTGTTACTGTTGTTGTCGTTGTTACTGCTGTTGTCGTTGTTGTCGTTGTTACTGCTGTTGTCGTTGTTACTGCTGTTGTCGTTGTTACTGTTGTTGTCGTTGTTACTGCTGTTGTCGTTGTTGTCGTTGTTACTGCTGTTGTCGTTGTTGTCGTTGTTACTGCTGTTGTCGTTGTTACTGTTGTTGTCGTTGTTACTGTTGTTGTCGTTGTTACTGCTGTTGTCGTTGTTGTCGTTGTTACTGCTGTTGTCGTTGTTACTGCTGTTGTCGTTGTTACTGCTGTTGTCGTTGTTGTCGTTGTTACTGCTGTTGTCGTTGTTACTGCTGTTGTCGTTGTTGTCGTTGTTACTGCTGTTGTCGTTGTTACTGTTGTTGTCGTTGTTACTGCTGTTGTCGTTGTTACTGCTGTTGTCGTTGTTACTGTTGTTGTCGTTGTTACTGCTGTTGTCGTTGTTACTGCTGTTGTCGTTGTTGTTACTGCTGTTGTCGTTGTTACTGCTGTTGTCGTTGTTGTTGTTGTTACTGCTGTTGTCGTTGTTACTGTTGTTGTCGTTGTTACTGCTGTTGTCGTTGTTGTCGTTGTTACTGCTGTTGTCGTTGTTACTGTTGTTGTCGTTGTTACTGTTGTTGTCGTTGTTACTGCTGTTGTCGTTGTTACTGCTGTTGTCGTTGTTGTTACTGCTGTTGTCGTTGTTACTGCTGTTGTCGTTGTTGTTGTTGTTACTGCTGTTGTCGTTGTTACTGTTGTTGTCGTTGTTACTGCTGTTGTCGTTGTTGTCGTTGTTACTGCTGTTGTCGTTGTTACTGCTGTTGTCGTTGTTACTGCTGTTGTCGTTGTTACTGCTGTTGTCGTTGTTACTGCTGTTGTCGTTGTTGTCGTTGTTACTGCTGTTGTCGTTGTTACTGCTGTTGTCGTTGTTACTGCTGTTGTCGTTGTTACTGCTGTTGTCGTTGTTACTGCTGTTGTCGTTGTTACTGCTGTTGTCGTTGTTACTGTTGTTGTCGTTGTTACTGCTGTTGTCGTTGTTGTCGTTGTTACTGCTGTTGTCGTTGTTACTGCTGTTGTCGTTGTTACTGCTGTTGTCGTTGTTACTGCTGTTGTCGTTGTTACTGCTGTTGTCGTTGTTGTCGTTGTTACTGCTGTTGTCGTTGTTACTGCTGTTGTCGTTGTTACTGCTGTTGTCGTTGTTACTGCTGTTGTCGTTGTTACTGCTGTTGTCGTTGTTACTGCTGTTGTCGTTGTTGTCGTTGTTACTGCTGTTGTCGTTGTTGTCGTTGTTACTGCTGTTGTCGTTGTTACTGCTGTTGTCGTTGTTGTCGTTGTTACTGCTGTTGTCGTTGTTACTGCTGTTGTCGTTGTTACTGCTGTTGTCGTTGTTGTCGTTGTTACTGCTGTTGTCGTTGTTACTGCTGTTGTCGTTGTTGTCGTTGTTACTGCTGTTGTCGTTGTTACTGCTGTTGTCGTTGTTGTTACTGCTGTTGTCGTTGTTACTGCTGTTGTCGTTGTTGTTGTTGTTACTGCTGTTGTCGTTGTTACTGCTGTTGTCGTTGTTGTTACTGCTGTTGTCGTTGTTGTTGTTGTTACTGCTGTTGTCGTTGTTACTGCTGTTGTCGTTGTTACTGCTGTTGTCGTTGTTGTTGTTGTTACTGCTGTTGTCGTTGTTACTGCTGTTGTCGTTGTTGTTACTGCTGTTGTCGTTGTTACTGCTGTTGTCGTTGTTGTTACTGCTGTTGTCGTTGTTGTTGTTGTTACTGCTGTTGTCGTTGTTACTGCTGTTGTCGTTGTTGTTACTGCTGTTGTCGTTGTTGTTGTTGTTACTGCTGTTGTCGTTGTTGTTGTTGTTACTGCTGTTGTCG
Organism: Eledone cirrhosa; assembly: GCA_964016885.1. NCBI lineage: Eukaryota > Metazoa > Mollusca > Cephalopoda > Octopoda > Eledonidae > Eledone > Eledone cirrhosa. The sequence continues at coordinate 12,305,866 of OZ024754.1, read as the reverse complement.
TTGTTGTTGTTGTTACTGCTGTTGTCGTTGTTGTTACTGCTGTTGTCGTTGTTACTGCTGTTGTCGTTGTTGTTACTGCTGTTGTCGTTGTTGTTGTTGTTACTGCTGTTGTCGTTGTTACTGCTGTTGTCGTTGTTGTTACTGCTGTTGTCGTTGTTGTTGTTGTTACTGCTGTTGTCGTTGTTACTGCTGTTGTCGTTGTTGTTGTTGTTGTTACTGCTGTTGTCGTTGTTGTTGTTGTTACTGCTGTTGTCGTTGTTACTGCTGTTGTCGTTGTTGTTACTGCTGTTGTCGTTGTTGTTGTTGTTACTGCTGTTGTCGTTGTTACTGCTGTTGTCGTTGTTGTTGTTGTTACTGCTGTTGTCGTTGTTGTTGTTGTTGTTACTGCTGTTGTCGTTGTTGTTGTTGTTGTTACTGCTGTTGTCGTTGTTGTTGTTGTTACTGCTGTTGTCGTTGTTGTTGTTACTGCTGTTGTCGTTGTTACTGCTGTTGTCGTTGTTGTTACTGCTGTTGTCGTTGTTGTTGTTGTTACTGCTGTTGTCGTTGTTACTGCTGTTGTCGTTGTTGTTGTTGTTACTGCTGTTGTCGTTGTTGTTGTTGTTACTGCTGTTGTCGTTGTTGTTGTTGTTACTGCTGTTGTCGTTGTTACTGCTGTTGTCGTTGTTGTTGTTGTTACTGCTGTTGTCACTATTGCAGTTGTTGTTGTTGTAGTTGTTGTTGTTGTTACTGCTGTTGTTGCTATTGAAGTTGTTGTTGTTGTTGTTCTTGCTGCTGCTGCTGCTGCTGCTGCTGCTGCTGCTGCTGCTGTTGTTGTTGTTGTTGTTCTTGCTGCTGTTGTAGTTGTTGTTGTTATTGTTCTTACTGCTGTTGCTGCTATTGTAGTTGTTGTTGTTGTTGTTCTTACTGCTGTTGTTGCTATTGTAGTTGTTGTTGTTCTTGTTCTTACTGCTGTTGCTGCTATTGCAGTTGTTGTTACGTCCCTTTACGGACTGAGTTCAAAACCCGCCGAGGTTAACTTTGCCTTTCATCCTTACGGGGGTCAATAAAATAAAGTACCAGTAATACACTGGGATAATTGCTGGCCTTGTGCCAAAAGTAGAAACAATTACAATTATTATTATCATGATTGTAACTGTTGTTGTTACAGTTGTCATTGTTCCTACAACATTTATCGATATAACTGTAACAATTACTATCCAATGTTGTTGTTGTTGTTGTTATTATTGTTGATATCATTTTTTTGTGTCACTATTGTTGGTGTTGCCATTGTTGTTGTAATAGTAACTGTTGTTGTAGTTATTACTTTTTGTCTCTTGAGTTTCTTAATTTTATTTCCATTTTCCACAGTTCATATTGTTGATGATGTTTTTCCTCTTATAGTTATTGTCTAAATTCTTTAGAATGGCAGCAGAAATGGCTATGGTGCCAGACTAAGTGGCTTTCAGCATTTAGTTATTTCTGGTTATGTTTTATATTCAAATCCTACTTGGCCAGACTTTGCTATTTAATATCTCTAAGATTAATAGGATAAATACCAATGAAGTATTAGATAGGAGTCAATCTAATCAACAGTTCAATTGAACCTGACTCTCACTTTGATCCTATACCGTATGTATACATGGACCCATACCTGCTGCTGGAGTTATAGGTGTCACATCATGACATCATGACATACAATATGTATTGGGAACTTTAACCCTTTAGCATTCACATTACTCTATAGATACTATTATATTTTCATGGTAAAGGCTTTACCTTGCATAATTATCTCACATAATATCGAATCTATGAGATTTTGAAAGTATTTATTTTGAGAATAATTGTTTCTACTTTAGGCACAAGGCCAGCAATCACCAGTTCATTACTGGTACTTTATTTTATCGACCCCGTAAGGATGAAAGGCAAAGTCAACCTCGGCGGGATTTGAACTCAGATCGTAAAGGGACGTAACTATGCTGGAAAGCATGGCGTCCGACCCTCTACCGATACTGCCAATCCACGGCTATTTATTTTGAGAATAATACCTTAACATCAGTACGAGTGACCACTTACAGCCAGTTTTAACAGAAAGAGGTAGAGAATTCTGGCCGGTTTGAACATTAAAAGGCTAAACTAGGCAGAGCCTCTCTCTCCCCAGGTCTGAACACAGCTGATTTCTTCCTGGAAATGATAGAGATGAAAAATCAACCCCAGTACAAGACTGGTACTTTCTTTAATTGACCTCAAAAGGATAAAATACAAAGTTTACCTAGATGGGATTTGGACACTGAAAGCCAGAACAAATACGGCAAAACATTCTATCTGATATTATAATGTCACTGCTGGTGGATTGGCAGTATCGGATACCATGCTTTGACGCATAGAGTTACGGCCCTTGCCATTCTGAGTTCAAATCCCCCCGAGGTTAACTTTGCCTTTTATCCTTACAGGGTCGATAAAATAAAGTACCAGTAATGCACTGGGTAATTGCTGGCCTTGTGCCAAAAGTAGACACAATTATAATGTCACTGCCAATCCACTGCCTTGTGCCCATATTACAAGATATTTATTAGGCATACAATACACAGAAGGGCAGTATTCTTAGCTTTTGTATCTTCCATTTTCTTATGTTTTCTATAGATTAATGCCCTTCCTAATGACAATCACTGTCCAGAATATCCTTAGGATGGGGGGGAGTATTACAGTGTGGTATCAGCACTAGTGATACCTTAGGGTGGGGGAGTATTACAGTGTGGTATCAGCACTAGTGATACCTTAGGGTGGGGGAGTATTACAGTGTGGTATCAGCACTAGTGATACCTTAGGGTGGGGGAGTATTACAGTGTAGTATCAGCACTAGTGATACCTTAGTGTGGGTGAGTATTACAGTGTGGTATCAGCACTAGTGATACCTTAGGGTGGGGGAGTATTACAGTGTGGTATCAGCACTAGTGATACCTTAGGGTGGGGGCGAGTATTACAGTGTGGTATCAGCACTAGTGATACCTTAGGGTGGGGGAGTATTACAGTGTGGTATCAGCACTAGTGATACCTTAGGATGGGGGAGTATTACAGTGTGGTATTAGCACTAGTGATACCTTAGGATGGGGGAGTATTACAGTGTGGTATCAGCACTAGTGATACCTTAGGGTGGGTGAGTATTACAGTGTGGTATCAGCACTAGTGATACCTTAGGGTGGGGGAGTATTACAGTGTGGTATCAGCACTAGTGATACCTTAGTGTGGGGGAGTATTACAGTGTGGTATCAGCACTAGTGATACCTTAGGGTGGGGGAGTATTACAGTGTGGTATCAGCACTAGTGATACCTTAGGGTGTGGGGGAGTATTACAGTGTGGTATCAGCACTAGTGATACCTTAGTGTGGGGGAGTATTACAGTGTAGTATCAGCACTAGTGATACCTTTGTGTGGGGGAGTATTACAGTGTGGTATCAGCACTAGTGATACCTTAGGGTGGGGGGAGTATTACAGTGTGGTATCAGCACTAGTGATACCTTAGGGTGGGGGGAGTATTACAGTGTGGTATCAGCACTAGTGATACCTTAGGGTGGGGGAGTATTACAGTGTGGTATCAGCACTAGTGATATTATCAACGGTCTTTTTTTATAGTTTCTGTCTCCCAAATTCACTCATAATACATTATGAGACATTATAAGACATTCTTTAAGACTATAGTAGAACATTTGCCCAAAATTCCAAGCAGTGGGATAGGAAATGTATTGTGTGTAAATTGTATAAAGAGTTACAGACAGAGACCATCACCATCGCACGTCCATTTTACCACACTAGAATGGGTTACACGAGTTGTCCTATTGTGAGACAAGCCAGATCAGGTGACCATGTCTTGCTCATACAGAACTGATTTCGGCTTGGTTTCTATGGCTGGATGCCTTTCCTAATGCCAGCCACATTTACAGTGTGGTCTGGGTGCTTTTTATTGTGACACCAACACAACCACTTTACAGTGTGGACTGGGGGATAGGATGATGGAGGTACATGAGGATTGGAGATGGATATATAATTATATAAACACACGGAGAGAATTATTATGGATAATTCATCATTTTTATTACAGATTCCAGTTTACATGTTCCCAGTTTCAATGGTCATTCATTCCTGAAATATCATGGGCTTCACCGAACCACACTTTCCTTCACTGAAGTTGAAATGATTATCAAACCAACTTCATTAGATGGACTAATTCTTTACAATGGTTACACACTTGACCGTAAAGGTGATTTCCTCATGTTGGCGATGAGTGGGGGTCATCTGGAATTCCGTTTTGATCTTGGTACAGGTCCAGCCGTTATTAGGTGAGTGAGTTTCTATTTTTTTTCTTTATTCATTTTTCATCGTTTTTGCTTTGTTATCAAGTGTTAAACTAATATATTTCTTAAATCCCAACTCCTCAGCCAACCTCTTCAAATCACTACGTTTTCTGTGCATTAAGGTCGATACCTTTCATTCCAGTCTGAATTGAGACATAACAAAACAGGTAGAGACAAGTTATGCCTTTAGGCAAATTACACAAATATAGAGTGTGTACATATATTTAAGTATGTATGTCTATATGTATGTATGAATGTATGTATGTATGTCTATATGTAGGTATGTTGGTATATATGTACGTATGTATGTATGTGTATATGTATGTGTGTGTGTGTATGTATGTGTGTGTGTGTGTATGTGTATGTATGAGTGTATGTTCTTCTGGTTTTATAATTTCACAAATTTTTACCAATAGAGAGAGAGTCAGTTTCTAACATAGACACAAGACTCTCTCATTGGAATTTACACAACATCAACTAGGTAGATATGTATGCATGTCTGTATGCATGCATGTGTGTGCAGGTATGGATGTTATTGTATGTGTGGATGTGGATGTTTTGAGTTGTATGTGTGCATGTGCATATGCTTTGTATCTGTACATGTGTATATGCAGTTAATAGATGCAGAATTTTTGGAATATTTTACATATTTTTACTGTGCCATTAATGGATTGTACTTGTAATTTCCTGACTAGTTGTATGTATGTATGTGTATATGTATGTATGTTTGTATGTATGGATCTGTAACTCCTAATGGAATTATAGAAACAGTATAATTATTTCTACTTTTGGCACAAGGCCAGCATTTACTCCAGTGCATTACTGGTACTTTATTTTATCGACCCCGTTAGGATGAAAGGCAAAGTTAACCTCAGCGGGATTTGAACTCAGGTCGTAAAGGGCCGTAACTCTATGCTGAAAAGCATGGCGTCCAACCCTCTATCAATACTGCCAATCCACTATAACAACATACAGTGTTTATTGGGATTTTGAAATCTAGTGTAACCCACCCCTCTCTCCATATCTGAACACAGCCAATTTCTTCCAAAGAAGGAGAACGAGGGAGAGGAATTGAGAAAGAGATTTAAATGATGATTTGACACCAGTATTGGTCAGGTACATTTTTTTATCAACTTTGAAAGGATGACATACAAAGTTGGCTTTAGAATGAGTTGAACTCAGAGCGCCAAATCCAATATTGCAAAGCATCATATCAGCCATTCTTATGATTCTGCGATTTTGCTGTCTATACAATGGCTTTACCAGGAGACAATTTTCGTTTTCTTTAATCTTAACTTAATTGCATATCCTCTAGTAAATGTTGATGTTGTTGATGATGATGATGATGATGATGATGAGGATGATGATGATGATGATGATGATGATGATGATGATGATGAGTGTGTTTGTACAATATAACCAATTGGCTATTTTACTTTGGTGATGTGGTTTTGCTCTAATTTGGTAAACAGCGGAGTTATCAGTTGTAATCTTAGTCACTGAAGAATTAAAGAATTATGTATGTGACAGACAAGCAGGAATATTAACAAAGGATATTATTTCCCACCAAGAGACATTGAAACCATCATCAGAATAATGGTGCCATTATAGGAGTGCAGTCATAGTAGTAGTGTAGGTGGGGAAGGTAATGGTTGCAGCTGTGGCAGCGATGGTGACCGTTATTGTTGTTGTTGTTGTTGTTGTTGTTGTTGTTGTTGTTGTTGTTTGTAATGGTAGCTTAGAGATTTCCATTCTGTGGGCTTAACCATTATTATGAACTAGTAATTCAGTATGTTGGATACAGGTTAACCAAGGTCAGCCATGAAAGGTCATTGTTGCAGACTTGTGATAAAAATCAATGTTTCTATTTATTTGTGTGTTTATTTATTTGTTTATAATCTCATTAGAACCCAGCTTCACTGTTGAATTCTGATGAAGAGGAATATATATGACTGCGAGGCAATGGCTGAACTGATTTACTGGCATCATTATATGCCTTGGTGGTCAGGGTCATTGTGGCTTTTTACTGGGCTTTCTCCACAAATGTCCCTCGGAAGTCTCCCCCCTATTGGGGAATTTTTCATTGTTATTTTTTGTTACATCCTCTGTTTTTTGTTTTTTACACGCAGAAATGCCCATTTGTACCGTCCTGCATTGTCCTGCACTGTCCTTAATGTCTACTTTATGTAAACCCTTGTGGTTAATAAAGAAATCATCATTATAAATACTGGATGGTATGGGGTGGAAAGAGAAGGGAGAGAGTGTTTATATAGTCATGTTTAACATAGCATATACCAATGAAGACTTCTGGTATTGTTGGACCCCGAACCATCTCCCTATTCACTGATATTGGGTGAGGCAGACCCATGTCAATAAGGTGCAGCTGCAATATTTACCATCCAGCTAACAGTATAGAGTTTGCTCCCTCTCCATTCCCCTTTCGTTTATTTAATATAACAAAAAAAAAATTACTAAAAAATTTATTCAAGTTTTATAAATATTTCATTGGATACAAATTGAGACAACTCTTGTGTAAAGGGCCAGAGCAAATACTGCAATGGCATTTTATCTGACTCTCAACCAATTCTGTCTATCCACGACCCTTATTACACACTGCGGAAAATTGGCAGAGTTATTTGAATGTTGGATAGAATGCTTTATGGTATTCATTCCAGCTCTCTGAGTTCAAATCCCACTGAGGTCAACTTTACCTTTCATCCTTTCAAGGTCGATAAAAAAAAAAGTACCAGCCTAGTACTGGGGTCAATTCTTCCTCTCTCTGGAAGAAATCTGCTGTACTGAGGCCTGGAGAGGGTTCAGCTCCGCCAGACTTAAAATGCCCAAGAAATGATGTATGTCAATACGGTGCCACTACAACTCTATTAGGAGTTATGGGTCCATACATACATACATACATACACACACACACACATACACATACACACACATACACACACACACACACACACACACATATACATACATTACACACTGCATATAACAACAGTTTCACGTTCAACAAAATCAATTCAGTTTTTTACACTCTCACTTCAGCTTATCAACCATATACAACTACAGTGCTTGCATGACCCAAAATGTTTACATGTTTGCTTAACCTGCTGGAACTACCAACAAAATCTCCCTCAAATCACACCCTACTTACATGGAAAGGGACATGTTGGAGAAGGTGATCTTAGGGTTCCTTCACATACAAGATGTTGGGAATTTTTTCTCTTTTGCAACATGGTAGTTCCAGAGGAAAAGGGCAGTAACCCATGGCTTTCCCAGCCCCTCTTCCTCCACTAAGACTAGAGAGACTGATGTAGTTATGGTTGGAATATTTTTTATCATAGGTCTGCTTCATCATGGCTGACCATGAGCTAAACAACAACAACAACAACAACAGCAACAATGCACAGCAATGGAGCCTGTATTTGGTTACTCATAAAAGCTAAAGCTTCCTCAAGAAATGATATACATGTTGTCAGAACTCACATCCCCCACAACACCTCACTCATACACTTTATAGTCTCAAGAAAGATGGAAATAAAAAGAAATAAACATTGAAATAAGATTTAACTGTTTGCTGGTCTTATTTCTAACCAGAATACACTGCTTCTGTGTTTTAATTATGAAAATAATCAATGATTATGAGAGGTTTTAGTGAAATAACTAACTTTCAACTTAATTACAAAGGACAAATATTTAACTACTGAAAACAATATTATTTCATATGTTATAAGGTGGTGGATTGGCAGTATCAGTAGAGGGTCGGACGCCATGCTTTGATGTATAGAGTTACGGCCCTTGCCATTCTGAGTTCAAATCCCGCCAAAAAATAATCTAACATAATAATAATAAAATAATCTAACATAAAACGAACAATAATATGGACAAATATACAAGTAAATATGATACAACCAATATTATAAGCATGTTATAATGAACTGAAAAAATATTAGTTAATATAAATTTAAAAAATCATATATAAATTAACAATATAACTTACCAAAAGGAGAAAAATATTTTGATGATAAACAACGAAATACAGGAGGAAGATTCGAAAGCGAAACGATAAATAAACGTGCAAACAAAATGGTGGATGCTTTTGAGCAACAATTACTCTCGTTGGTTGATTAGCCAATAAGATGATACATTACAAAACATGTTTGGCAAGGATCACCACGGCCAGCGACACCCCTTGAATTTTTTATTCCCAAGCTACGCATATATGTCAGACACGCAGACTTAAATCATTCTGTTGTTAGTCACTGCGTGTCTAACAGATATGTGTGTGTGTGTGTGTGTGTGGTCATACATGCAGATGCACACATACACATATGAACACACAAACACACACATATATATATACATACTCAATATATGTATATGTGTGTATGGTCACATGCAGATGCACATATATACATACAAACATATACACACACACACACACACACATATATATATATATATATATGAAGTGAGTCAGGACCCCGACAGCTGAGCTCCGGCTGTTTCAACAGCTAGATCCGAAGTTCAGATCTAGCTGTCAAAATGGCCGGAGCTCAGCCATTGGGTTCCTGACTCTCTTCCTATTACCTACTCTACTACTCTAAGTATCGAGTACTCTGGTGCATTATGGTCCACCTGGTTCCTTTCTTTGTTTTATATATATATATATATATATCATTTCATCATCATTTCATTTTACGTCCGCTTTTCCCTGCTTGTAAGGGTGGGACGGGAACTGATTTTGGCTTGATTTCTACAGCTGGATGCGCTTCCTAACACCAACCTCATTTACAGTGAGTGCTGGGTGCCTTTTTGCCGTGGCACCTCCACGACCACTTTACAGTGGAATGATATGGACCCCCAGTCCCTATCATCTCATTTCTACAGCTGAGTAAACTGGAGCAATGTGAAATAAAGTGTCTTGCTCAAGGAAACAACACATCACCCGGTCTGAGAAATAAACTCACAACCTTTCGATTGCAAGGCCAATGCTCTAACCACTAAGCCATGTGCCTCCAATATATATATATATATTAAAGAGTTAAACAAGATTCAATGAGTACATCAAAGAATGAGTTTTACAGTAGATTGGAAGCAGTCTACAGAAAAATAATTTTCCAGAGTTATTAATATTAAAATACAAATATTAATAAAATAGATGTTCTTTTGATCAATTAAATTTTATTATACATATTTCAGAGGTACAACAGTACGCCCTCATCAGACAAAATATAATGATAGATGACATACCCTGAGATGTTAAATGGTTAAGATTTAATCAAGGTAGTGATTAACCTAAGAGAAAACTCAATATTTATACCCTAATAATGAGAAAATGCGAAAACGTAATAAATTCAATAGAGGATGTATGAGTAAGAAAAACGTTGCTTAATGTGACAGCTATAATTTTAATATATATATATATATATATAATATATAAGATCAAAAGATGGTTAAAAGAGTTCCATGTATTTTATTATGCGCATTTCAAAAACAAATATCATCATGCGATGACATTTGCGTTTTCGTCAGATAAAATAGGGACACATGATATGAAGGTTAAAAAACACTTGTGAATAGTGCAGTTTTAAATCAACATATCATATATATGTTGATTTAAAACTGCACTATTCACAAGTGTTTTTTAAGCTTCATATCATGTCTCCCTATTTTATCTGACGAAAACGCAAATGTCATCGCATGATGATATTTGTTTTTGAAATGCGCATAATAAAATACATGGAACTCTTTTAACCATCTTTTGATCTTATATATTATTTATACTCCAGTCCTACAAACTGTAGAGTGCTACTTATCCGATATCTGCATTGCTTTATTGTACTACAATAAAACTCACCTCCTACATATATATATATATATATATATATATATATATATATATATATATGTATATATATGTATATAAATATATATGTATATATATATATATATGTATATATATGTATATATATATATATGTATATATATATATATATGTATATATATATGTATATATATATATATATATATATATATATATATATATATATATATATATATATATATGTATATATATATATATATATACAAATCTCTATGATCATGCATATGTATGATAACATAAATTCAGATATACACACTTATTAATATTCATATCTATTCATATTTATTTAGATACTCACACACCCACTCATATATGATATTATATGATGGATTGGCAGTATCAGTAAAGGGTCGGACGCCATGCTTTACAGCAAAGAGTTACGGCCCTTTATGATCTGAGTTCAAATCTCGCCGAGGTTAACTTTGCCTTTCATCCTTACGGAGTCGATCAAATAAAACACCAGTAATGCACTGTGATAATTGCTGGCCTTCTGCCATAAGTAGAAACAATTATATGTCTCCTGTAATAGAGTCATAGGAGCGCCGAAGTGATATACAGTGTTTCTTGGACATATTAAGCCTGGCAGAGACCACCCCTTCTCCAGGTCTGGACACAGTAGATTTCTTCCAGAGAATAATAGAGAGGAAGTGAGAAAGAGATATAGAGGAAGAATCAATCCCAGCACTAGACTTTTTTTATCGACCTCAGTAGGGTGAAAGGCAAAGTTGAAGGCAGCAGAATTTGAACTCAGAAAGCAGAAAGCTGAAATGAATACTGCAAACCATTCTATCTGACGTTCTAATGACTCTGCCAATTCATTGCCTATACATACATAAACCTGTTACACCCTTTAAACCGGCCATATCTGGCCAGAATTCTCTCACCTCTTTCTGTTCAAACTGGCCATAACCAGCCACTCATACTGGTGTTAAGGTATTGTTCTCAAAATAAAAAAATTGTTTCTACTTTTGACACAAGACCAGCAATTATCCCAGTGTATTACTGGTACTTTCTTTTATCGACTCCGTAAGGATGAATGGCAAAGTTAACCTCACTCGATATTACGTGAGAAAATTATGTAAGATAAAGCCTTTATCAGAAGAATATATAGAGTATATATAGAGTAGTGTAAATGTTAACGGGTTAAAGTATCAGTGTTATGAAGGGCATCCAAACATATCCATAGAGTCCACAACATGCCAAATATGGAACATATGAGCATGAAGTGGTTTCTGTAATTTGTGTAATCTCAGACCTTTACAACCCATCCAATCCATGCCAGCATGAAAAGTAGATGTATAATGTTGATATTGTTGATACATACACACATACAAATATATATATATATATACACAACACATACATACATATGCACGCACAAACACACATAAATACACACAGATACAAACCCATACACACACACACACAAACATATACACATATTCATTAGATTCTACTGCTGCAAACAAACACAGTTACTACAAAAGACATTGTCCATTGTGTAAAGCTTATCAATTCTTCCTGTAAACACACCAAAGGCTATATATATATATATATATATATATATATATATATATATATATGTCATCATCATCATCATCATCATTTTACATCCACTTTTCCCTGCTTGCAAGGGTGGGACGGGAACTGATTCTGGCTCTATTTCTACAGCTGGATGCCCTTCCTAACACCAACCTCATTTACAGTGAGTGCTGGGTGCTTTTTTTCTGTGGCACCTACATGTCCACTTTACAGTGTGGGCTGGGTGATTTTTTGCCGTGGCACCTCCACGACCACTTTGCAGTGGAATGATAGGGACCCCAGTCCTATCATCTCATTTCTACAGCTGAGTAAACTGGAGCAATGTGAAATAAAGTGTCTTGCTCAAGGAAACACACATCACCCGGTCTGAGAATTGAACTCAGAACCTTTCGATTGCAAGGCCAATGCTCTAACCACTAAACCTCCATATATATATATGTATGTGTGTGTGTGTGTGTGTGTGTGTATATTTATTAAAATAACAGATTAAAGTTTAAGCAAAGAATCACTGCTTTCACCCTTAACGAGCCCTCTTTGGATTTTAGTCTTCAAATTTATTATTATTACTATATATGTATATATATATATAAGAAAATGTCCTACACAGGTGAAAGTATAAGGAAAGAAATCGTACCAGATGCGATACAAACCATAAACCCTCCATCCCAATTATAATTTTGAAAAGCATAAGAACTGTGAAAACGGTAAAGGAAATAAATAAATATTCTTAAAAAGACCCCAGTTACATTTTTGATTTCTTTTCCTTATATATATATATTTCTTTTCCTTATATATATATATATATATATATATATATATATATATATATATATAGTTAAAAGAATAGAGGTGTAACACACAAGTTATTATATATTGGTAAACGGAATAGAAAATACTGACAAATTGTTCACAGTTGAAAAATGGTTTAATTAGGAATAAAAGAGTATTAGTGATTGTATGGGTTAGTATTCAGTTGTGGTTTTAAGTTTTTAAGTTTTTACCGGTTGCGCATTTCTAAATGCTTTTCAAAAATAATTTTGAGATAGAGTGTCCGTGCTGTTGAGCAAACAGCACGGACACTCTATCTCAAAATTATTTTTGAAAAGCATTTAGAAATGCGCAACCGGTAAAAACTTAAAAACTTAAAACCACAACTGAATACTAACCCATACAATCACTAATACTCTTTTATTCCTAATTAAACCATTTTTCAACTGTGAACAATTTGTCAGCATTTTCTATTCCGTTTACCAATATATATATATATATATATATATAACAAATAGTTTATCGTTCTACATGGCTGAATACAATAAATGTAATCTGAGTTTTTCGAATATTAATAATTGTTTCTACTATTGGCACAAGGCCAGCAATAACCCAGTTCATTACTGGTACTTTATTTTATCGACCTCGTAAGGATGAAAGGCAAAGTTAACCTCAGCGGGATTTGAACTCAGAATGGCAAGGGCCGTAACTCTATGCGTCAAAGCATGGCATCCGACCCTCTACTGATACTGCCAATTCATTAATAATTGTTTCTACTTTTGGCACAAGGCCAGCAATTATTTCAGTGTATTACTGGTACTTTATTTTATCGACTCCGTAAGGATGAAAGGTAAAGTTAACCAATTCATTAATAATAATATTCGATTTGTTTGCAATTATGCAAAGAGCCTCTTTAAAGCCATGTCAGTAGAATGACCCCATCATTCTGGCTCTTGTGTTGGTATGTAAACAGAACGGCAGTCACTGATGTTTCTGGGTGATTACCCTTCATCAGTACTGTATACTGTTACCTGCCAACTGTTAGAGCTAGTGAAAATATATGAAATATGATATTTTCTGAAATGTACAATGACAGATCGGTCTGATTATATATATATATATAACCCCTCCTACTGGGGTGTGTGTGTGTGTGTGGGGGGGGGGGGGGGGGGGTAGAATCTGTCGATTGCTCTCTCTCTAGCTTCCCTTCCATTTTCTTTGTTTAATTCTTCTTTTATCTAATTGCTTGATACAACAACTCCACCCAGCCCCACCCAGCACACACCACACCATTCCCAACCCCCAAACCCCCACCACCCACACCACAACACTAACACCACTACCACCATCTTCTTCTACACTAATCATTTCTAACCTCTTCCCATATTTTCTGGAGTTCTTTCGCCATACACCACTCCCACATCACCCCCCCACACCACCACCCACCACACCACCACCACCATCACAACAGCACTACCACACCACCCCACAAACCCCCACCACTGCCCCTCGACCAGCACCGCACCACCATCACCGCTACCACACTACAACCACCATACCACCACAGCCACACCACCACAACCACAACCACCACCCCTACACCACCACCATCTCACCACCACCACCACCACAGCTACACCACCACCATCACAACCACCACCACCAACACTACCACCACCACACCACCACCACCACACTACCACACTACTACCACCCACACCACCAACAAGAGCACCACCACCACCACCACCACCACCACACTACCACACTACTACCACCCACACCACACCACCAACAAGAGCACCACCACCACCACACCACTACCACCATCACCACCACCACACCACCAACAAAACCACCACCACCACCACACTATCACACCACCACCACCACACTACCACCACACCACCACCACACCACCAACACACTACCACACCACCACCATCACCAGCACACTACCACACCGCCACCATCACCACCACACCACCACCACCAACACACTACCATACCACCACCACCACCAACACACCACCACCACCACCACCACACCACCACCACCACCACCAACACACTACCACACCACCACCACCACCACACCACCACCACACCACCACCACCAACACACTACCATACCACCACCACCACCAACACACCACCACCACCACCACCACACCACCACCACCACCACCAACACACTACCACACCACCACCACCACCACACCACCACCACCAACACACTACCATACCACCACCACCACCACCACACCACCACCACACCACCACCACCACCACCAACACACTACCACACCACCACCACCACCACACCACCACCACCAACACACTACCATACCACCACCACCACCACCATACCACCACCACACCACCACCATCACCACCAACACACTACCACACCACCACCACCACCTTCTACTCTAATCATTTCTAACCTCTTCCCATATTTTCTGTAGTTCATTCCCATTGTTTTCCTATAATAGTATGGAAGAACAAAGGGACCGTTATCCTATGTCAAAAGTTCCATTGAAACCAGACTCCAATCATCTCAACTTAAGTCATAACAGAATAACGATGATAACATGCATGATTGGCTTTTGTTTGTATTTCTCTTATTATTGGTCGTGTTGTTGTTGTTGTTGTTGTTGGTTGCGGTGGTGAGGGTGGTGGTAGTGATGGTGGTGGTGCTGATGGTGGTGTTGGTGGTGGTGGTAGTGGTGGTGGTGGTGGTAGTGTTGGTGGTGGTGGTGGTGATGGTGGTGGTGGTAGTGGTGGTGGTGTTGGTGATGGTGGTGGTGGTGGTGGTGGTGATGGTGGTTGTGGTGGTGATGGTGGTGGTGGTGGTTATGGTGGTAGTGGTGGTGGTGGTGGTGGTGGTAGTGTTGATGGTGGTGGTAGTGTTGGTGGTGGTGGTGGTGATGGTGGTGGTGGTAGTGGTGGTGGTGTTGGTGATGGTGGTGGTGGTGGTGGTGGTGGTGATGGTGGTTGTGGTGGTGATGGTGGTGGTGGTGGTTATGGTGGTAGTGGTGGTGGTGGTGGTGGTGGTAGTGTTGATGGTGGTGGTAGTGTCGGTGGTGGTGGTGGTGATGGTGGTAGTATTGGTGATGGTGGCGGTGGTGGTGATGGTGGTGGTGGTGGTGGTGATGGTGGTAGTGTTGGTGATGGTGGTGGTGGTGGTTATGGTGGTAGTGGTGGTGGTGGTGGTGGTAGTGTTGATGGTGGTGGTGGTGGTGATGGTGGTAGTATTGGTGATGGTGGCGGTGGTGGTGATGGTGATGGTGGTGGTGGTGGTGGTGATGGTGGTAGTGTTGGTGATGGTGGCGGTGGTGGTGGTAGTGTTGGTGTCGTTTTTCAATGTTTTGTTGTTTATTTAATTTAAAGTTTATTTAATCATTCCTTTTGATGATGGTGGTGGTGGTGGTGGTGGTGGTAGCAAAACAGGTTGTGGAGGAGGTGGTGGTGGTGGTTGTAGAAGTGTTGTTGGTGGCGGTAGTGGTGGTGGTGCTGGTGGAACAACTTGTGGATGTGGTGGTGGTGGTGGTAGTGGTAAGATTTCTAAATTATAATAATATGTTCCATATTGAAATGTAAAACTACCTCCCACCCCACCTCACCCAGCGTTATTATTATTATAGTAGTAGTAGTAGTAGTAGTAGTAGTAGTAATATTAGTAGTAGTAGTAGTAGTAGTAGTAGTAGTAGTAGTAGTAGTAGTGGTGGCATTCTCTGTGTAGGCTATCATTTATAGTTATTAATTTGACTACTACTGCTACTACTACCACTACTACTGCTGCTACTACTACTACTACTACTACTGTTACTGCTACTACTACTGCTACTAATAATAATAATTCTTTTATCATTATTGTTATCATATTTAACATTATCATCATCATCATTTTTTTTACTATTGTCATTATCAACAATGTTGTTGTTGTTGTCATTATAGTTGTTGTTGTCATTGTTGTTGTTGTTGTTGTAGTTGTTGTTGTTATTACTGTTGCTGTTATTGTTATTGTCATTATTGTTGTTGTAGTTGTTGTTCTTTAACTTGTCATTGTTGTTATTGTTGCTGTTATTGTCACTGTCATTGTTGTAGTTGTTGTTGTTGAAGTTTAGTTGTTATTACTGTTGTTGTTGTTGTTGTTGTTGTTGTTGATTATCTAAGAATTCTTTATTTCTTCGTCCTATCTTTCCACTCTGAATAGAAATAAAAGTAAAACTAAAAAATACAATAAATAAATAAATAAAATAAACAGATTCTTAGACCAACCCCACCACCCTCCACCACTACACACCCACCTCCTACACACCCCGCCACCCACACCCCTCCCACACCAACCCACGCCACCCAAACCAACCCCACTTCCCACACCCCGCCTACACAAACGCCACCTCCCACACAAACTACACCCCTCTCACACCAACCCCCACATCCCACACCCCTCCCACACCAACCCCCACATCCCACACCAACCCGACAAACACCCCCTTCCACACACCCTACATCCCACACCCCTCCTACACCAACCCCACAAACACCCCCTCCCACACTCCTCCCACACCAACCCCACAAACACCCCCCCCACACCACCACCACCAACAACCCCACACACACACCCTCCCACACCAACCCCACAAACACCCCCTCCCACACCCCTCCCACACCAACCCCACAAACAGCCCCCTCCCACACCCCTCCTACATCAACCCCACAAACACCCCCTCCCACACCAACCCCACAAACCCCACATCCCACACCCCTCCTACACCAACCCCACAAACACACCCTCCCACACCAACCCGACAAACATCCCCTCCCACACACCCTACATCCCACGCCCCTCCTACACCAACCCCACAAACACTCCCTCCCACACCAACCCCCACAAACACCCCCTCCCACACCCCTCCCACACTAACCCCCACAAACACCCCCTCCCACACCAACCCCTCCACAAACACCCCCTCCCACACCAACCCCTCCACAAACACCCCCTCCCACACCAACCCCTTCATAGTTGAAAACATTTTCCTGGGTCAAATATTTCAAAGAGAACTTGTTATTGTTGATGCTCTTTCTACTATTGCTAGCACTTATGATGCTGTTGTTGTTGTTGTTGTTGTTGTTGCTGCTGCTGCTGCTGCTGTTGTTGTTGTTGTTGTTGTATCTTATTGATCACATCTTTAATATCAGTTGGCCCTTGCACCCACCATTATCTTGTTTCCTAGGTTACAAGATTATGCCTGAGAGAGCAATGTCAAATAGAAATAGAAAAATGTTAGTAAGTTAGTATATATATGTGTAATTATATATATATATAATTATTTATGTGTAATTATATATATATATAATTATATATATATGTGTAATTATATATATATATAATTATTTATGTGTAATTATATATATATATAATTATATATATATGTGTAATTATATATATATATAATTATTTATATATGTGTAATTATATATATATATATAATTATTTATATATGTGTAATTATATATATATATAATTATTTATATATGTGTAATTATATATATATATAATTATTTATATATGTGTAATTATATATATATATAATTATTTATATATGTGTAATTATATATATATATAATTATTTATATATGTGTAATTATATATATATATAATTATTTATATATGTGTAATTATATATATATATATAATTATTTATATATGTGTAATTATATATATATATAATTATTTATATATGTGTAATTATATATATATATAATTATTTATATATGTGTAATTATATATATATATAATTATTTATATATGTGTAATTATATATATATATAATTATTTATATATGTGTAATTATATATATATATATATATAATTATTTATATATGTGTAATTATATATATATATAATTATTTATATATGTGTAATTATATATATATATAATTATTTATATATGTGTAATTATATATATATATAATTATTTATATATGTGTAATTATATATATATATAATTATTTATATATGTGTAATTATATATATATATATATATAATTATTTATATATGTGTAATTATATATATATATAATTATTTATATATGTGTAATTATATATATATATAATTATTTATATATGTGTAATTATATATATATATAATTATTTATATATGTGTAATTATATATATATATAATTATTTATATATGTGTAATTATATATATATATAATTATTTATATATGTGTAATTATATATATATATAATTATTTATATATGTGTAATTATATATATATATAATTATTTATATATGTGTAATTATATATATATATAATTATTTATATATGTGTAATTATATACATATATGTGTAATTATATATATATATATATGTGTAATTATATATATATATATATGTGTAATTATATATATATATAATTATTTATATATGTGTAATTATATACATATATGTGTAATTATATATATATATATATATGTGTAATTATATATATATAATTATTTATATATGTGTAATTATATACATATATGTGTAATTATATATATGTGTGTGTAATTATATATATATATATGTGTAATTATATATATATATAATTATTTATATATGTGTAATTATATATATATATAATTATTTATATATGTGTAATTATATATATATATAATTATTTATATATGTGTAATTATATATATATATAATTATTTATATATGTGTAATTATATATATATATAATTATTTATATATGTGTAATTATATATATATATGATGGCGGCAGACGAAGTCTGTGGCTGGAGCAGGCCTGTAGGTAGGAGGAGAGTAACATGGTGGTGGAACAGTAAGGTGGAGGAGTCAATTAAGGCCAAAAAGCAGGCTTGGAAAGTATGGCGGGATGGGGGAAGTAGAGAAGACTATCAAGTGGCCAGGAGGGAAGCTAGGAGACAAGTGTACTTCGCAAGAAGGGAAGCAGAGGAAAGAAAGTTCAAGCATGTTCTACAACGTGAGGACCAAAAACGTGAGGTGTTCAGGATTGCCAGGCAATGTGTCAAGGAAAACCGTGATATTGTCGGGGAGAAGTGTGTACTTAACGATGATGGCATACTTGCCATCACCGACGCTGATAAGAAGGTAGCTTGGAAGTGTCACTACGAAAGGCTTCTAAATGAGGAGAACAAATGGGAGAAAGACAGTCTCCCCCAGATCGATCCAATAGAGGGACCAGCAGTGTTAGTTGAAGGTAGTATAATAAGTAAGGCAATCAAAGATATGAAGACGGGTAAGGCGGCTGGGCCTTCGGAAATAGTTGCTGAGATGCTGAAGGCATCTGGTTCGGTGGGACACACCATGGTCACCCGGATAGTTAACCAAGTCGTACAGAATGGGGTTGTTCCGAAGGAATGGCGTAGCAGCATCATCGTTAACTGCTATAAGGGAAAAGGAGATGCCCTAGATAGGAGTAACTATAGAGGCATTAAATTAATCGACCAGGTCATGAAGGTCACGGAAAAAGTAATAGCGCAACTAAGAGAGAGAATTGATCTAGATGAAATGCAGTTCGGGTTTGTGTCAGGTAAAAGTACCACAGACGCTCTTTTCATTGTACGACAACTACAGGAGAAGTACCTAGCTAAAAGTAAACCCCTATACTTAGCTTTCGTCGACTTGGAGAAAGCCTTCGACAGAGTCCCCCGTTCCATTATCTGGTGGTCTCTTAGAAAACTAGGTGTTGACGAATGGCTTGTGAGAGCTATACAAGCCATGTATAAAGAAACAGTCAGTAAGGTTAGAATTAACAACGAATATAGTGAAGAGTTTAGCGTAAAAGTTGGTGTCCATCAGGGCTCTGTTCTTAGCCCCCTACTATTTATTATTGCCCTTCAGGCTATAACAGAGGAGTTCAAGACCGGCTGCCCATGGGAACTCCTATACGCAGATGATCTAACGCTCATAGCTGAATCAATGACCGAACTAGAGAAGAAATTCCAAACGTGGAAGCACGGCCTAGAATCAAAAGGCCTTAAAATTAACCTGGCTAAGACTAAAGTTCTAGTTTGTAGGAAAGAAAATAAGGCGGCGGTCCCATCGGGGAAATGGCCATGCTCAGTGTGTAGGAAAGGCGTAGGTAGAAACTCCATTTTATGTCCCAAATGCAAAGTATGGGTGCATAAAAGATGTAGTGGGATCACAGGTAAGCTAACTAAGAACATAGATTTTACATGTGGCCGGTGCTCTGGTGCAATAAGTAGCAGCAAGTGCCCACAAAATACTAGCTCCTTCAACTGCGCAGAGGGTTCTATAGAAATAGTGGACAGCTTCCGTTATCTGGGTGACAAAATCAGCAGTGGGGGAGGGTGCTCTGAAAGTACAGTAGCTAGAGTCAGAACTGGATGGAAAAAGTTCAGAGAGCTTATACCACTATTAGCCGCTAGAGGGTTCTCCCTAAAAATGAAAGGCAGGTTATACGATGCCTGCATACGAACAGCAATGCTGCATGGCAGTGAGACCTGGGCATTGTGTGCAGAGGATATACGCAGACTAGAGAGGAACGAAGCTTGCATGCTCCGCTGGATGTGCAATAGTAATATACGTGAACGGCAAAGCATAAACGAACTAAGGAAAAAATTAGAAATAAGAGGGATCAGATGTTGTTTACTCGAGAGAAGGCTACGTTGGTACGGTCACGTGATGCGCATGAAAGACGACAGCTGTATAACAAAGTGCAGGGCAATAAAGATAGACGGTAGCCACGGAGTAGGCAGACCCAGAAAAACATGGGACGAGCTGATAAATTCCGACCTCACACGCTTACACCTCTCCAAGACAATGTCACTGGACCGAGACCTTTGGCGGTACTCAGTAATAGAGAAGACCCGCCTTACCTAAATACAAAGTAAAAACCTACTACAGTCAGTAGGCATCTCTATCAAAACACACCCCCGTCCCACCACCTCCACCCCACCCACACCGCCCCTTTCAATGTAAAGTTATGTTGGTCCCACAACATCCAGGCCGAAACAAATGAGATCGTGTAGGTGTCACGACAAAAAACACACAGTCCACGCTGTAAATGTGGCCGTGTAGGCAACACAGTAAAAACCTCCCAGCCCCACACTGTAAATGTGGTTGGTGTTAGGAAGGGCATCCAACTGTAGAAAACCCGCCAGACAGTCCTATGCGAGCAAGACAACCACTCTTGCCTCAAGTGGGAAAACCCCCGTCCAAACCCATGCAAGCGTGGAACACGGACGCTAAACCTGATGATGATGATGATGATGATGATAATTATTTATATATGTGTAATTATATATATATGTGTAATTATATATATATATATGTGTAATTATATATATATATATATATGTGTAATTATATATATATAATTATTTATATATGTGTAATTATATACATATATGTGTAATTATATATATATATATATGTGTAATTATATATATATATATATGTGTAATTATATATATATAATTATTTATATATGTGTAATTATATACATATCTGTGTAATTATATATATGTGTGTGTAATTATATATATATATATGTGTAATTATATATATATATAATTATTTATATATGTGTAATTATATACATATATGTGTAATTATATATGTGTGTGTAATTATATATATATATGTGTAATTATATATATATAATCTATATATATAAAACTGTGGTTGTCTGTCTGTCTATCGATTTTTGGCACACATCTCTTCTTAGAATCTCTCACGGAATTGCACCGAAATTGCTATACTTGTACATTGAGCCCTAGCGAAGACATCGGAAAAAAAAATTTCAAATTGACCCACCCTATGTGACGAAATCGAATATAATGTATCGATTTTTGAGCGTAAGTTATCAGTTATTTCCCTTTGTTCTGTTTACATTGAGCGTCTTACGTAAAAAATTACGCTGGCTTTCTCAGTCTTTGTTAATAAATAACCAGTGCAGTTTTTATCCCCAGCATCCTCTTTTGTTATAACATTCGGGTTATCGTTATGTTTTCTTAACTTCATAAGGCATATTGTTGGTTGAGGGAATATTAATCAAAAACACCACATGCAAGTCTGCACAGTAGACACTACAGTTTTTAAGCCAAAAAAGAAACTTAACATTGTAACTTTAACACAGCTACTGAGCGACCCCGTTTTGCTTCATTTCCATTTAAAAGCATTTTAAAACAATATTTTTACTTGAAAACAAGTCTATTGAAAGACTACGTAAAACAAGCAAATATTTCGTCGTTAGGCGTGCAGACAGACAGTCGTGCAGACAGACAGTCGTGCAGAGAGGTGATATACGCGTGCAGACAGATAGTCGTGCAGAGAGGTGATATAGGCGTGCAGACAGACAGTCGTGCAGAGAGGTGATATAGGCGTGCAGACAGACAGTCGTGCAGAGAGGTGATATAGGCGTGCAGACAGACATAACTGATAATTTGGTTACGCTAATGTTTTTCTCTGCGTTGCAGTGTTTACATTTTCGATCTTTGTTAATAAATAACCAGTGCAGTTTCTATCCCCAGCATCCTCTTTTGTTATAACATTCGGGTTATCGTTATGTTTTCTTAACTTCATAAGGCATATTGTTGGTTGAGGGAATATTAATCAAAAACACTACATGCAAGTCTGCACAGTAGACACTACAGTTTTTAAGCCAAGAAAGAAACTTAACATTGTAACTTTAACACAGCTACTGAGCGACCCCGAGCAACGCCGGGCTTTACTGCTAGTTATTTATATATGTGTAATTATATACATATATGTGTAATTATATACATATGTGTGTAATTATATACATATGTGTGTAATTATATATATATGTGTGTAATTATATATATATATGTGTAATTATATATATTTATGTATGTGTGTGTGTATGTGTGTGTGTGTAATTATATATGCATATACATATATGTATGTATATATATATATATAATGTATATATGTAACATGTATATATACACACATATATATATGTAATATATATAGGAATGAAAAATGGCATGCTGTGTTGTTGCAAATGTGATATACAAATTAAAAAGGAAGAATTAGAAATAGAAGCCAGGACTATCCATCATCAGTGGTCTACTGGCCATCATAGGTATTTCTTCGCATTAAAGACCAGATATGTCAGGCTAGCGCGAACAATAACTAAAATAAGTTATTGGGATAAAAAGAATTGGGTGGAGAAAGAGGGACAGGTAAAGAAAGAGGAATGGTGATGCAACGTAAAGAGAGGAAATAATGAGAAAATCAAGTCAATGATTCATTTGAACATAAGAACTTGCAAATATTGATGAGAAGACAAAAGACACATCTTAAGCGAGGAAAGAATTTCGCACGGTGTGGGACGATGGAGGAAGTGAGAGAGAGGGTGAGTAGCAGAGAGTGAGTGAGTGAAAGTGTGAGGAAGAGGCTAGCCGAGAGAGGGTGACTAGCAGAGAGGGTGATTGAAAGTAAGAGGGAGAAGGAGAGAGAAGGGGGAGAGAGAAAGGGGATAGCAGTAAGGAAGAGAAAAAGACAGGTCACAGTGAAGGGGAAAGCATATAGGAATGAAAAATGGTGTGTGTGTATATATATATATATAATGGAGGCACATGGCTTAGTGGTTAGAGCATTGGCCTTGCAATCGAAAGGTTGTGAGTTCAATTCTCAGACCGGGTGATGTGTTGTTTCCTTGAGCAAGACACTTTATTTCACATTGCTCCAGTTTACTCAGCTGTAGAAATGAGATGATAGGGACTGGGGTCCATATTATTCTACTGTAAAGTGGTCGTGGAGGTGCCACGGCAAAAAAAGCAGCCAGCACTCACTGTAAGTGAGGTTGGTGTATGGAAGGGCATCCAGCTGTAGAAATCAAGCCAGAATCAGTTCCCGTACCACCCTTGCAAGCAGGGAAAAGTGGACCTTAAATGATGATGATGATGATGATGATGATGATGATGATATATATATATATATATATAATATATGATATATAATATATACAATAATATACATATATGATATATACAATATATATATGATATATATATATGTATATATAATATATATATATATATAGGAATGAGTAGGACCCCGACGGCTCAGCTCAAGCTGTTTTGACGGCTAATTCTGGACTAAAATCTATATATATATATATATATATATACACACATATAAATGATATACAAATGATATATATATGAATATATATATATAGATAGAGGGAGAGAGAGGGGGAGGGAGGGAGAGAGAGAGAGACCATCTTGTGTTTGTGTGGCCACAACACAAAAAAAAACAAGACGGTAAAGGACAGAAGAAAGGAGAGAAACAAAATAACAAATTAATCACTGAGGAGGTCACAGAATGTGTGATGAAAGAGCTTTGGCAATAAATAAACCACCATCTGGTTATATATATATTTCAAGGGCAACCAAGGCAGTTTTGGTGCAATTTCATCAGATAAAATACAAAATTTGTTTTATAAATGTTGACATACCCTTAGAAAAACAACCTTGATGGTTGAAGGTTGTATTTCTAGGTCAAGGTTGTTTTTCTAAGGGTGTGTCAACATTTATAAAACAAATTTTGTATTTTATCTGATGAAATTGCACCAAAACTGCCTTGGTTGCCCTTGAAATATATATAATAAAATAATTATGGTTTTATAAATATAATTTCCATTTATTAATATATTGAATATTTACTCCAGTTAA
>OZ024754.1:12263115-12278115 GCA_964016885.1 Eledone cirrhosa | reverse complement strand
TGGTGCGTACTTTGGTCCATATGGTTCCTTACCACATTTCCTTTGTTATATATATATATATATATATATACATACATATATATATACATATATATATATATATACATATATATACAT
The DNA here is from genome assembly GCA_964016885.1 of Eledone cirrhosa. Lineage (NCBI taxonomy): Eukaryota > Metazoa > Mollusca > Cephalopoda > Octopoda > Eledonidae > Eledone > Eledone cirrhosa. Next base: position 12,277,998 of record OZ024754.1, on the reverse strand, counting down.
ATATGTATACATATATATATATATATATTCTCCAGAGAAGCCGGAAGATGGGTAAATATTGCTGATGAGATGTAATAACATCGAAACTAGTCCAATATTCCTGTCTGGCTCTCTGGAGAATAGAGGAAATGTGTTTCCTTGAAAACTCGTATGACTCTAAAACCCGGTCCGTCTGTGTGGTTACATACAGACTAGCTGACACTCACTGTAAAGTGTCTAGTGAAAAACTCAGTACATATATATACATGGGTGTATTTATATGCATACTAATACTTCCGTATACTTATGTAGATGTACACTTTAACTTAATTGTTTAAGCGTCAGTCATACAAAAGTGAGTTAGAAGCGAAACGAAATTTAATTTCGTTTCGTTATTTGTTTTTATCGTTTCCGCTGAACCGGTGCGTACAATGACTCACGTTCTATGCAAATTAGTCTACCCACTACTAATTTTCATAGAAAAAGCATATAACGATATGTGCTTTTACAATTCTCCAGAGAAGCCGGAAGATGGGTAAATATTGCTGATGAGATGTAATAACATCGAAACTAGTCCAATATTCCTGTCTGGCTCTCTGGAGAATAGAGGAAATGTGTTTCCTTGAAAACTCGTATGACTCTAAAACCCGGTCCGTCTGTGTGGTTACATACAGACTAGCTGACACTCACTGTAAAGTGTCTAGTGAAAAACTCAGTACATGTACATATGTATACATGTGTGTATTTATATGCATACTAATACTTCCGTATACATATGTAGATGTACACTTTAACTTAATTATATATATATACATATATATATATATATAGATAGATATAGAATGGAAAACGAAAAATCAGTGATGCATCTGAACTCAATTTATTGTGTGTTACAAGTGTTTCCCCGGCGAACAGCTCGAGGTGGATCGACCTGACTCTAGACTCACATGTTCCTCGGACACGTCTATTGATTTCGGAGCATTACCTCTTGCTCCGAAATCAATAGACATGTCCGAGGAACCTGTGAGTGTAGAGTCAGGTCGATCCACACACAGATCGCACCTCGAGCTGTTCGCCGGGGAAACACTTGTAACACACAATAAATTGAGTTCAGATGCATCACTGATTTTTCGTTTTCCATTATATCATACTCTGCTCTGTAGGAGCATAGAGTGCTCAACCGGCATACCACCTATGGAAGCATCTTAGCTACCATTAGACATATATATATATATATATATATATCTAGGGCAGGTAAAATTCCCGAGATCCATGGACGAGTTCTCTCCAGCGCTCTCTGTCCCTCATTATCGCTGCCATGTCCTGCGTCTCCAACAGACCAGTGTCTGTCCTTAGGGCATCAACATATGTTAACCTTGGTCTTCCTCTTCCAGTGTGTCCATGTAGGGGCTCCCACAGGAGCACTGAGTGCAATGTCAACTCTGGATGTCGGTGAGCATGTCCAGCTAACTTCAGTCTCCTCTGTGTCACTTTTGAGCTGACTTTTGGGAGGCTCCCATACAGCTCTGAGTTTTTCATCCTCAGTGTATACTGATTAATGTTCAGAGCCATCCTCAGCATTCTCGTGTAGCACCCATCCACCATCTGAGTGAGTTTCTTATAATAGGTATAAAGTTTTAGCTGTTGCACAGTAAGTACTTTTCGATTTATTTGAGGCAAACACAAAGTACTCAATGGAGCAAAAGTTAAAAACATTAGGTCCAAATTAAACACAATAGTTATAAAGCGTGACCAAGAAAACCAACCAAAGAAGTGCCAAGAAATCCCAGTGAATGGAATCTGCAGTAGAGCATGGAAAAATGGATGTAAAAATTATGATGATCATGACAATCTCCTATATATCTATATATGTACATATATATATACATATATATATACACACATATATATATATATATGTACATATATATATATACACACACATATATATATATATGTGTACATATATATATATATATATATATATATATACATATATATGTACACACACATATATTTATATGTGTATATATATGTGTATACACACACACACACACATATATATATATATATATTTCGTAACAATATATATATATATATATATATATATATATATACACATATGTATATATATTTATATACACACACACATATATATATAGTAATAATAATAAATGTGAAGACTAATATTATTTTTATATATATATATATATATATATATAAACCCATACTAGCATGGAAGATAGACGTTAAATGATGATGATGATATATATATATATAGCTTAATGGTTAGAGCATTGGCCTTGCAATCGAAAGGTTGTGAGTTCAATTCTCAGACCGGGTGATGTGTTGTTTCCTTGAGCAAGACACTTTATTTCACATTGCTCCAGTTTACTCAGCTGTAGAAATGAGATGATAGGACTGGGGTCCCTATCATTCCACTGCAAAGTGGTCATGGAGGTGCCACGGCAAAAAAGCACCCAGCACTCACTGTAAATGAGGTTGGTGTTAGGAAGGGCATCCAGCTGTAGAAATCAAGTGAGAATCAGTTCCCGTCCCACCCTTGCAAGCAGGAAAAAGCGAACGTAAAAATGCTGATGATGATGATATATATATATATAGAGAGAGAGAGAGAAATTTTGAGAACAGCAACAAAAACAACATCAACAACAACAGTAGTAAATTAGTTTATGTTTACACAACATGACAAATAAATAGAAATAAACCGTTTCTCTGTTATGTCTTTGTTTGATAATCTAATCAAGGTTGTTGTTATTGTATACAGTGGCTTTTGTTGTTTTTATCAGTCCTTATATTTAAAATAATGTTTCCTTTTTTTTTACAATTTACTGGTTTATTTTGTGAACAGCGTTGATTTAATATGTTGATTATTATATTATTATTAATATTATTATTTTTATTACTATTATCATCATTATTATTTTTATTACTATTATTATTTTTATTACTATTATTATTACTATTATTATTATTATTATTATGAATATTTTTTAATGTATTCTTGTTATTTTTCTCCTTGTAATATCTCTTGTAGAAAGATAATAAATCTATCACTTATTCCTTTAATCTCTGAGCTGAAAAAATGCTTCAAAAAGAAATAATTGGATATCATTTTTAACACCAATGTGTAACAAAACAAGCTTACATTTTTTAATATCATTTTTCTAGTTTCAAATTTTATTAAGAATGATTCAGCTTTTTGTTCTGCTATTGACCTTTAAAGACTAGATACCGGTAATATATTGCAAAAAATTGTGAAACTAAATAATTGTTTTACTTTAGACACAAGGCCAGCAATTTTGCGGGGTAAGAGAAAATCGATTATATTGACCCCAGTGCATTACTGGTGTTTATTTTATCAACCCTGTAAGGATGAAAGGCAAATCTAACCTCGGCAGGATTTGAATTCAGAACGTAAAGAGCCATAACTCTGTGCTGCAAAGCATGTTGTCCGACTCTCTACCGATACTGCCAATCCACCACCCTTTTGTGAAATTAAATAATTGGACATGGATTGGCAGTATCGGTAGAACATGAGACAACATGCATCATGGGATACAGTACAACCCTTTATGTTCTGAGTTCAACTCCCGCTGAGGTTAGCTTTGCCTTTCATCCTTACAGGGTTGATAAAATAAAGTACCAGTAACACATTGGGGTTGATTTAATCGATTACCTCCACCACAAAAAAAAAAAAATGTTTAACCTTGTGCCTAAATCCGAAACCATTGTATTAAGAGTAATTCAACTTTTTATTCTACTTTTGACCTTTAAAGAGTAAATACCAGTAATATATTACAGAAAGTTGTGAAATTAAATACCACAGGGATAAGAATAGCATCGTAACTTAGGATTGATAAGTCATAAATCAATGTCTCATTATATGGAAAACCAGTTCTTATCTTGCAAACTGAGACAGTTCAGTCAATATCCCCAGATTTTTATTTCTCTGTTCAATATCTTGTGGATGTGTTTATCAAGATATCTACAAACCTTAGTTAATTTATGTCTACATACTCTATCTATGCAGTCAACATCTACATAATGTAACTATCCAACAAACATTTACAAAATATCTACATATTTATAAATGGTATAGGTGTGTGTCAATAAAAAAAAGTACCAGTATCGTACTGGGTTCTATAAGGCAGTGTATTGGTAGAGTCATCATTACGTTGTAAAGAATGCTTTGCAGTATTCGTTTCTGTTCTCTGAGTTCAAATCCCGCTGAGGTCAACTTTACCAGTTATCCTTTCGAGGTCAATAAAAAAAGTACCAGTCTAGTACTAGGGTTGATTCTTCCTTTATATCTCTGTCTCACTTCCATTCTCTCACTCTCTATCCTTCTCTGGAAGAAATATGCTGTATTGAGACCTGGAGAGGGCATGGGTTCTGCCAGGTTTTAAAAAAGGCCCTAAGAAATGTTGTTTGTTATCAATAAAAAAAGTACCAGTCTAGTACTGGGGTTGATTCTTCCTTTATATCTGTTTCACTTCCATTCTCTCACTTGAGACCTGGAGAGGGGATGGGCTCTGTCAGGTTTTAAAAAATGCCCTAAGAAATGTTGTTTGTCAATATGGCACCCATATGACTCTCTCGGGAGTTACTGGTCCTTACCATACCATATGTGTGTGTTTCAGTGTTTGCGTGCATGTATCTGTGTGTTTTTGCATATGTGTGAATGTGTCAAGTCTATTTATTTAAACCATTTGATTATAAACCACTATTTGTTTTAAAGCATAATCTATATACTGTTTTGTATATAGAGTTGTATGTGTGTGTGTGTATGTGTTTTAATATACGTCCGTACAAAACTAAGAGGATATGTGTATGTATATGTAAGCAAAAGAGTATGCGTGTGTGCTTGTATGTACAAAGCTGTGAGCAAAAGTATGTGTATATAAGGGAGTGTGTGTGTGTGTGTACAGAGCTATGGAGGTAAATATAGAGGTGTGTGTGTATGTCTTTTGTTGGTCTGTATAAACTGTAAGAGTATGTTTCTGACCATAACAGAGCCATAGGGACGTAGAGGGTGAAAGTATGCATGTGTGTGTATTACAACAGACAGGGTAAACATGATGGGGGCTAGGGCTAGGGATGTAAGCACAAGCATATGTGTGAAAGATTAAAGAAATTGGGGAGGGGAATTGAGTCTATTATGGAAACTGGACCCGAGGCAGAAAATCAGATTCTGCTCCGTCCTCGTACACAAGGCCTATATATATATATATATGCATGTGTGTGTTTTGCAAGATTCTTGATGTTAAGTTATGTGTTGAAACAGATATTTGGGGATCATCATACTGCCAATATTGCCAATAAACACACACACACACACACACACACACACACACACACACACACACACACACACACACACACACACACATTATTTGATTTATTCATGATCTAACTCAGGTCATAACAACCATCCATCCATCCATCCAATGCCAGCATAGAAAGTAGATGTGAAAATGATGATGAAGATATGTGTGTGTGTGTGTTGTTATATTTAAGGAAAATAAGATTACATATCTGAACCTAGGGGTTTTATGCAATCAACTTAATGGATAACCATACAGATTTATAAAAGCAATGGATGGCAGAATCAGTAAAATGACAGATAAAATGTTTTGCAGTGTTTTAGCTACATCCACTTCTATTCTGATTTCAAATTAAGCTGGAGCAATCTTTGCCTTTTATCCAGCTTCATAAAAAAAGTATTGCTCAAGTAGAAGAGTCAATTTAATTGTCTGTATACTTCCCTAGAAATTTGGAGCACATAACAATGTGAGCTTCATCTGTCAAAAACAGCTTAAGAAGTGATGGAAAGGAATGTGGGGAATTTAAGGATTAAAGAAGCTTTAATCATCAATACACAGAAACCATGAATAAACAATAGTACAGAACTATATGGAGCAGTGTGGCATCTGACTGCTCCACACATCCACAATCCACACACTTGGGCCAGTTAAGAAAGAACACATTGTTTTTGTTTTACATTTGAAAAGAGGGTACTAACCCTGAAATATAGAAATATACTACGTAAAATACATTATTTTGTTTTGTTTTATATATTTCTACCACATTGTACCAGCTTTCTGAAGTTCTCATCAATTATTACATATCTCATAATGCCCCGTATTAACTATACTACATTCTATGTATATATGTCTCTCTCTCTCTCTCTCTCTGTATATATATATATATATATATCATCATCATCATTGTTTAACGTCCATCTTCCATGTTAGTATGGGCTATACATACATATATATATACATACAGTCCATCCAGTAAGGTGGTTGTACTTGTGCCATGGGGAAAAGCAGCCAGTTCACCATGTAAAGTGGTCATATTGTTGACACAACAAAAACACCCAGTCCACCCTGTAAGGGGGGGTAGATTTAGGAGGGGGTCCAGCCATAGAAACCCAACCTAAAACCAGATCATATAAGCATGATGTTGTCACATGCCCTGTCAAGCCTCATAATGTGACAACCTGTTTCACCTATGCAAGCATGCAAAATAGACAGTAAACAGCGATGTTGATGTTGATGACGATGATGATGATGATGATGACAACAGTGTTGATGGTGAAGATGATGATGATGGTGATGGTGACGATGATGATGATGACAACGGTGTTGATGCTGATGATGATGATGGTGATGGTAGAGGCTATGATGATGGTAATGATGATGACGATGATGATGGTGACAACGGTGTTGATGGTGATGATGATGATGATGGTGATGGTGACGATGATGATGATGACAACGGTGTTGATGGTGATGATGATGACGATGATCACGATGATCACGATGATGATGATGAGGAAAACGATGATGATGATGATGACGACAATGTTGATGACAACGGTGTTGATGATGATAATAGTGATGGTAGAGGTTATGATGGTGATGATGATGGTGATGATGATGGTGATGATGATGTTGATGGTAGTGGTTATGGTGATGATGATGGTGATGATGATGATGATGTTGATGGTAGTGGTTATGATGATGATGGTGATGGTGATGGTGATGATGGTGATGGTGATGGTGATGATGATGATGGTGGTGATGATGATGGTGATAATGATGGTGATAATGGTGATGATGATGGTAGAGGTTATGATGATGGTGATGATGGTGATGATGATGATGGTGGTGATGACAACGGTGTTGATGATGATGATGATGGTGATGATGATGGTGATGATGATGGTGATGATGATGATGATGATGATGATGATGATGATGATGATGATGATGGTGGTTATGATGATGGTGATGATGGTGGTGATGATGATGGTGATGATGGTGGTGATATATTTATATTTATATTTATCTATCTATATCTTCCTTGTCTTCCTCCCCCTCCCCCCGCCCCCCGCAGGAGTCCTCATGCGGTCAGTTTAGGCAACTGGCATATTGTGAAACTATCTCGTACAGGACGTGATGGTATCTTGGAGGTTGACAACCAGCCCCGCGCCGAAGGTCTGTCTCAGGGAGCTTATACCCAGTTGACCCTTTTGCAAGACCTTTACATTGGGGGACATCAGAGCTTTGATGAAACATCCAAATATGCCAACATTTCTACATCGTTTTTGGGATGCGTTCAAAAGGTAAGAATTTTATTTATTTATTTGTTTATTTATTTGTTTGTTTGTTTATTTATTTGTTTATTTGTTTATTTATTTGTTTATTTATTTGTTTATTTATTTATTTATTTATTTGTTTATTTATTTGTTTATTTATTTATTTGTTTATTTGTTTTTGTTTTTTTTGTTTATTTGTTTATTTATTTGTTTGTTTATTTATTTGTTTATTTATTTGTTTATTTATTTATTTGTTTATTTGTTTTTGTTTTTTGTTTATTTGTTTATTTATTTGTTTGTTTAATTATTTATTTATTTGTTTATTTATTTGTTTGTTTATTTATTTATTTGTTTATTTATTTGTTTGTTTATTTATTTATTTGTTTATTTATTTATTTGTTTATTTATTTATTTGTTTATTTATTTATTTATTTGTTTATTTATTTGTTTGTTTATTTATTTCTTTGTTTATTTCTTTGTTTATTTATTTATTTGTTTATTTATTTATTTATGTATTTGTTTATTTGTTTATTTGTTTCTGTCTTTATTTAATAGACTAGAAAGTGTTGTAGTGGCAGAGTCAGAGTTGATGGTGGTGGTGGTGGTGGTGGTGATGGTGGTGGTGGGAGGAGTGTTGTTGGTGATGGTGGTGGGAGGAGTGGTGGTTGTGGCGGTGGTGGGAGTGGTGGTGGTGGGTGGTGGTTATTGGTGGGAGGAGTGGTGGTTGTGGTGGTGGTGGTGGTGGTGTTGTTATGGTGTTGGCCATGTTGTTGTTATACATATATAGACACACAGAAATATATTGTATATACACATACAGACATAGGAATATATTGTGTATACATATATAGACACACAGAAATATATTGTATATACACATACAGACATAGGAATATGTTGTATATACACATATAGACACAGGAATATGTTTGTATATACACATATAGACACAGGAATATGTTGTATATATACACATACATACACACATGAATATATAGTATATAAACACACAGGAAGATATAGTATATACACATATATACACACTGGAATATGTAGTATATTAACACACAGGAATATATAGTATATACACATATATACACACTGGAATATGTAGTATATAAACACACAGGAATATATAGTATATACACATATATACACACTGGAATATGTAGTATATAAACACACAGGAATATATAGTATATACACATATATACACACTGGAATATGTAGTATATAGACACACAGGAATATATAGTATATACACATATATACACACTGGAATATGTAGTATATAGACACACAGGAATATATAGTATATATACATATAGACACACTAGAATATGTAGTATATAGACACACAGGAATATATAGTATATACACATATATACACACTGGAATATGTAGTATATAAACACACAGGAATATATAGTATATACACATATATACACACTGGAATATGTAGTATATAGACACACATGAATATATAGTATATACACATATATACACACTGGAATATGTAGTATATAGACACACAGGAATATATAGTATATATACATATAGACACACAGGAATATATAGTATATATACATATAGACACACAGGAATATATAGTATATATACATATAGACACACAGGAATATATAGTATATATACATATAGACACACAGGAATATATAGTATATATACATATAGACACACAGGAATATATAGTATATATACATATAGACACACAGGAATATATAGTATATATACATATAGACACACAGGAATATATAGTATATATACATATAGACACACAGGAATATATAGTATATATACATATAGACACACAGGAATATATAGTATATATACATATAGACACACAGGAATATATAGTATATATACATATAGACACACAGGAATATATAGTATATATACATATAGACACACAGGAATATATAGTATATATACATATAGACACACAGAAATATATAGTATATATACATATAGACACACAAGAATATATAGTATATATACATATAGACACACAGGAATATATAGTATATATACATATAGACACACAGGAATATATAGTATATATACATATAGACACACAGGAATATATAGTATATATACATATAGACACACAGGAATATATAGTATATATACATATAGACACACAGGAATATATAGTATATATACATATAGACACACTGGAATATATAGTATATATACATATAGACACACAGGAATATATAGTATATATACATATAGACACACAGGAATATATAGTATATATACATATAGACATGCAGAAATATGTGGTCTAAAGTAGACAGAATTTCTTAAGAAAATTTCCTTCATTTGTTGGTATTCAGTTTCAAAAACAAGAGCAAAAAATAAAAAAAAATAACATACAAAATACAAAAAAAATACTGACAAACATCAAATCTTTCCTGTGTCTGTCTGTGTAACTGTTGATTAAACATCAAACAGTGGCGTCAAAAATCTGGCATGAGAGCTGATAAAAGAGATGTGTATGCAGAGGTTCTTTGGCCAAAATCCCTTTACACTGAAACCACTACCACCACTAATATACCACTACTGGCACAAACAACACCAACACTACAGCCACAACCATCATATTTTTCATTATGGTCATCACCATAATCCAGTTTTATTTTATATTAACATGAGCCAACACAAGAGAGTTTGTATATGGCCGTTTGACCTGCTGGAAATTGCTACCAAATCTTTCTCAAATCACACTCTACCAACTTAGCCCCTGTGTGATTGTATTTTTAACATAGAAATACACCTTATTTCGTTTAACTAATGAAGAATTTTGAGGGATTCAATAAAATTATTGATTACTTCATTACTAGAGATAATCCCAATTTTCAGAAAGGGAGACAAAACAGATTGTTCCAATTACAAAGGGATCTCCTTGTTAAGCCTCCCAAGTAAAGCCTCTGCTGGGTGTCTGGCAAAGAGATGTAGGGAGATTGTAGAACCCAAGCTAGCTGATGAACAGTGAAAAGACCTGCCACAGTGTCAATATTTGGTCAGCACAGTTGACCAATTATTCACACCAAATATTCAGACAGGTCTTCAAGGAACCATGGAAGTATTGCCAAGAGGTATATTCTTGTTTTGTCAACCTTTTAAAATGCATATGGCTGCGTTCCTTGGGACCTGCTGTGGAAGGTTCTACAGGAGTAGTCCTTTCCAATGCTGTTTTCTTTTGACCAATTTATATTTAATAAATTAATTTATACTTCAAAAAAATATATGGAAGGTTCTTGTTTGAATGTCTTTCATCAGAAGCCCTTCTCACAATACACAACTTCTACCACACAACACCATCATACAACATACCACCACCATTACCACACAACTGCTACCACACAACACCATCTTACAACACACCACCACCATTACCACACAACTGCTACCACACAACACCATCATACAACACACCACCACCATTACCACACAACTGCTACCACACAACACCATCTTACAACACACCACCACCATTACCACACAACTGTTACAACACAACACCATCTTACAACACACCACCACCATTACCACACAACTGCTACCACACAACACCATCTTACAACACACCACCACCATTACCACACAACTGCTACCACACAACACCATCATACAACACACCACCACCATTACCACACAACTGCTACCACACAACAACACAACCAACATACCACTACCATTACCACACAACACACCACATTATACTCTACAATCACAACAACACAACCAGCACACCACTACCATTATATACAAATGTACATACATACACGCACACACATACATAGATACATACACACACACACATACATGCATACACACACATACATACATATATACACACACACACATATACACACACATACATACACACATGCATACATACATACAAATGTACATACATACATAAGCGTAGGAGCCCGTTTCTCGAGCAAGTCTATCTGCATGAAACAGATAAGATCATGAGAGTTGAGAAGGAACTCCTTGAGAGATATTCCCTGTGTGATAATCAAAATCTCACACCCAGGGATGTCGCTCAGCAGTATCGCAGTGAATCCATGGATGAAAAACTACATACTTATCAGCAAAAAATCATGCATGGATATGTTGCCAGGAAGCTCCAGAGTGAGAGTAATATAGATAAGGAAAGTAGTCTATCTTGGACCAACAACCGCTATATTGGCTCCCACTTTGAAGGATACGCTTTTGCAATCCAAGAACAGGAGATTAACACAAAATACCTGATTCACAAAAGAGATAGGGATGCAGGCAAAACACCTAGATGTGATAACAAGTGCAGACTCTGCAGAACTAACATCGAGGATATCACCCATGTCATCAGCAGCTGTCCAAAGATGTCATCGCAGTACTATCTAACTATGAGGCATGATGTAGTGGCCCAAAACACTGTACAATGCAGTTCGTAAAAAAGATAGCCCCGATAATAAACACATTAAAAGCTACAGCAATGTGGAAGACATCCATGTACATAATATGAAAGAGTACTGGTGGAATGTTCCAGTAAAAACCCCAATAAAATGCAGGCATAACAGACCAGATATTATGATATGGGACAGGGAGAAGAAAGCATTGACAGCAATATAATATCAAAGATTAGCGAAAAGGAGAATATTTATGCAGAACTGATGAGAAATCTGCAGATACTCCACCCTGATTACACCTTCATATTTATGCCTGTGATTATTGGGGCACTGGGGTATGTTAGTAACTGCCTCAATACAAATCTTGAGAAGCTAGGCTTCACAGGAACAGAAAGAACACAACTAGTTAGGAAATTACAAGTACAATCCATTAATGGAACAGTAAAAATATGTAAAACATTCCAAAAATGTTGCATCTAATAACTGCATATACACATGTACAGATACAAAGCATATGCACATGCACACATACAACTCAAAACATCCACATCCACACATACAATAACATCCATATCTACACATACATGCATACATCCATATCTACCTAGTTGATGTTGTGTAAATTCCAATGAGAGAGTCTTGTGTCTATGTTAGAAACCGACTCTCTCTCTCTATTGGGAAAAAATTTGTGAAATTATAAAACCAGAAGAACATACATACATACATACATGGTGGCTGCCAACTCGTTTTCGAGTACGGCCACTACTTTATATCCATGTAGGAGAACCCCTACCGATGCGCTGAACGAGTGTGACTTTTTAGTCCAGCCAGCGACTTGAAAACTCTGGTACAAACACTACACTTGTGACAATTATTGACACATAGTGCTGGGCCCATACATACATATATACATGGTGGCTGCCAACTCGTTTTCGAGTACACATACATACATACATACAAACATACACACTTACATACATACATGCATACATACATACATACATACATACATACAAACATACACACTTACATACATACATACACACATACATACACACATACATACATACATACATACATACATACAAACATACATACATACATACATACATACATACATACATACATACATACATACACACATACATACACACTTACATACATACATGTAGACATACATACATACACACATACATACATACATACATACACACATACATACACACATACATACACACATACATACACACTTACATACATACATGTAGACATACATACATACATACATACATACACACATACATACACACATACATACACACTTACATACATACATACATGTAGACATACATACATACACACATACATACATACACACATACATACATACACACATACATACACACGTACATACATACATACACACTTACATACACACTTACATACATACATACACACATACATACATACATACATACATACACACATACATACATACACACATACATACATGTAGACATACATACATACATACATACATATAGACATACATACACACATACATACAATACACACCTACATACATACAATACACACCTACATACATACATACATACATACATACATACATACATACATACATATAGACATACATACATACATACACACACATACATACATACATACATACATACATACATACATACATACACACTTACATACATACATACATACACACCTACATACATACATACTTATGCTTAGACAGCAGAATAACAAAATACAAAAGAGAAAGAAAGAACGAAAGTCAGGAAGACAGCCAGACAGAGAGAGAGAGACAGAGAGAGAGAGAGAGAGAGAGAGAGAGAGAGAGAGAGAGAGAGAGAGAGAGAGACAGACAGACAGACAGACAGACAGCAGTTCAATGAAGCCTGACTGAAGACTACAAAAGAATAGCTGCTAATCCAGAGACAGTTACTTCTGTTGTGAGACAGGAAACTCTTGTAGAAGAGTCTTTAATTGTTGAGAAGTGTTATCTACTGTCAGTGACAATATTGACTTGATTTCTACTGTAGAACTGTTAGTCTTTTACTGATGGTGGTGGTGATGATGATGGGGGGGTGGGGGTTTGGTGGGGGGAGGTCGATGGGGGAGGGATGTAGGGGAGGGGTGTAGGGGGGGGGGGGGGGGGGGGTTGATGGGGGGGGGGGGTATGTAGTGATGTGTAGTGGTGGTGGTGGTATGTAGTGGTGGTGGTGATGGTGGTGTGTAGTGTTGGGGGTTGCGTGTAGTGGTGGTTGTGGTGGTGGTGGTGGTGGTGTGTAGTGGTGGTGGTGGTGGTGGTGTGTAGTGCTGGTGGTGGTGGTGGTGTGTAGTTGTGGTTGCGTGTAGTGGTGGTTGTCGTGTGTAGTGGTGGTGGTGTGTAGTGGTGGTGGTGGTGCGTGGTGGTGGTGGTGGTGTGTAGTGGTGTGTAGTGGTGGTGGTGGTGTGTAGTGGTGGTAGTGGTGGTGTGTAGTGGTGGTGGTGGTAGTAGTGGTTGTGGTGGTGTATAGTGGTGGCAGTGGTTGTGGTGGTGTACAGTGGTGGTAGTGGTGGTGGTGGTAGTGGTGGTGGTGTATAGTGGTAGTGGTGGTGGTGGTGGTAGTGGTGGTTGTGGTGTGTAGTGGTGGTGGTGGTAGTAGTGGTTGTGGTGGTGGCAGTGATTGTGGTGGTGTACAGTGGTGGTAGTGGTGGTGGTGGTAGTAGTGGTTGTGGTGGTGGTGTATAGTGGTGGTAGCGGTGGTGGTGGTTGCATGTTTTCTGCTGGTAGCATTCAATAAAATTAATGTTATGATCTTTATATCAAATTCAATTAACGAT
>OZ024754.1:12243115-12258115 GCA_964016885.1 Eledone cirrhosa | reverse complement strand
CACCACTACACCACACCACCACCACCACTACCACCACTACACCACACCACCACACCACCACCACTACACCACCACCACACCACACCACACCATCACTACACCACAACATCACCACCACCACTACCACCACCGCTACACCACACCACCACCACTACACCACCACTACACCACCATCACCACCACCACACCACCACCACTACACCACCACTACACCACAACATCACCACCACTACTACCACCACTACACCACACCACCACCATCCTCATCATCATAATCCTTATTGTCTTCATCATTGGTGCTAGCCTTCTTTCTCTTCTTTTTTTCTTCTTATTTTCTCTCCTTCTCTTTTTTTCTTCTCCTTCTTCTCTTTTTTTCTTCTCCTTCTTCTTTTCATTCTTCTTCTTTGTTGTTGCCGTCTTCTTCTTCTTCTTCTTCTTCTTCTTCTTCTTCTTCTTTTTCTTTTTCTTCTTCTTCTTCTTCTTCTTCTTCTTCTTCATCTCATGCCAGTCTCCTATTTAATCACTTTCTGCCAAGGTTTTGAGAGAGAGATATATTTTTTTTTAATAAATCCAAGATGTTATTTAAATGTGAAATGTTTGTTATGGAAGCTACTATTTTCCTTGTAATATTTGGAAGAACCGTAAGGCATCCCTAATCAGGCCTAGCTATATATTTTCTGTTTATTTACTATGAATGGCATTACATTTCCTATGACTGGCTCTTGGGAAATATCTGTGAAACATTCCTAGCAATAGCATCAGTTAATTCTCTCCAGGTTCTTCTCTAATAACAGCTAATCTCTATAAAATGAAATATAAAAATAAGCAGGTACTTTTGTATGATGGTAGAGTCATGATAGTAACTTGAGACACATGTACCGTTATATTCAACTTATTGTAGGAGAACCGACGCCTGGCAACTGACTTGGTAAACACCCACAAAATTGTTAACCATGTTGCCAACAACAACCCTGAGTACCTTTTCGATTTCCATGTGTCTAACACACGTGGACATGCCCACAAAGTAAGAAAACAGTACAGTTCCCATGACTTTCGGAAACATTTTTTCACGCTCAGAGTTGCTGTAGCATGGAACAAACTACCTGCATCAGTTGTTAGCTGTCGAGACACTGCATTCTTTAAGGCCTCCATGCTTCCCGAGATCCGCCAACAGAACAGCTAACACATACACACATGTACTTCCCTGACATTTGTGTATTATTCTATGTACTATATTGACGAGTTGTAGTGCACCTGAGCACTTTACACAATAATTTCATTATTATTATTATTATAAAGGTTGGATCTAGAGGGGTAAACCTCAGTAATAATCCTGCTTGACCCACAGTAAGCAGTAGTTCATACGACAGCCATCAGTTTAATTAGATGACTTCGGTGTTGTGAACACCAGTGGCTTCACAGATGATCGACTGTTAATTTGACAATAGGTTGGCACAACTGCTCCAGTTAGCAGAGAAATCTATGAGTATGCAGGTGTAGTCGGTCCACATATATTCTAGCCATTAGAGAAAACAAAATGAAGATGCTTCACTTTTGATGGAGGGATGACTCAAGAAGAAGAAGCAGCAGCAGCAATATAACATTTACATATCTTTTACAATAGCAAAACTGTATTTACCAACATTGGATTGGCAGAGGCGGTGGATTGGCAGTATCGGTAGAGGGTCGGACGCCATGCTTTGACGCATAGAGTTACGGCTCTTTATGGTCTGAGTTCAAATCCCGCCGAGCTTAACTTTGCCTTTCATCCTTACGGGATCGATAAAATAAAGTACCAGTAATACACTGAGATAATTTGCTGGTCTTGTGCCAAAAGTAGAAACAATTAATCATGTGACAACTGTTTAGAGAGAGTAACAAGGAAAGATAACTTTGCTAAGATCAGAGTTCTTTCCCTTTGTGTGAAGTGAAAAAGATTTGAATGTTATTAAAAAGTATTCGTGGACGAAAGCTATCAATAATGGTTTCTGATTTAGACACAAGGCCAACAGTATTAGAGGAGTGGAAAGTATATTATATCGACCCAGTGCATTACTGGTACTTTATTTTATCGATCTCGTAAGGTGGAAAAGCAAAGCTAACCTCGGTGGGATTTGAACTCATAACGTAAAGAGTAACATGCTTTGCAGCATAGAGTTACGGTCCTTTACGTTCTGAATTCAAATCCCGCCGAGGTTAGCTTTGCCTTTCATCCTTACGAGGTCGATAAAATAAAGTACCAGTAATACACTGGGGTCGAGTTAATCGACATTCCCATCCTCCAAATTTGTTGGCTTTCTGCCAGAAACCAATATTATTGCTGTTGTTGTTGTTATTGTTGCCGTTGTTATTGTTGTTGTTGTTATTGCCGTTACTGTTGTTGTTGCTGTTATTGTTGCTGTCATTATTGTTGTTGTTGTTGTTGTTGTTGTTGCAATTGTCCTTGTTACAGTTGTTCTTGTTGTTGTTGTTGCAATTGTCCTTGTTACAGTTGTTCTTGTTGTTGTTGCAATTGTTCTTGTTGCTGTTGTTGTTGTTGTTGCAATTGTCCTTGTTACAGTTGTTCTTGTTGTTGTTGTTGCAATTGTTCTTGTTGCTGTTGTTGTTGTTGTTGCAATTGTCCTTGTTGTTGTTGCAATTGTTCTTGTTGCTGTTGTTGTTGTTGTTGCAATTGTCCTTGTTACAGTTGTTGTTGCTGTTGTTGTTGCAATTGTCCTTGTTACAGTTGTTCTTGTTGCTGTTGTTGTTGTTGTTGCAATTGTCCTTGTTACAGTTGTTGTTGTTGTTGTTGTTGTTGTTGTTGTTGTTGCAATTGTCCTTGTTACAGTTGTTCTTGTTGCTGTTGTTGTTGTTGTTGCAATTGTCCTTGTTACAGTTGTTCTTGTTGCTGTTGTTGTTGTTGTTGCAATTGTCCTTGTTACAGTTGTTCTTGTTGTTGTTGTTGTTGTTGTTGCAATTGTCCTTGTTACAGTTGTTCTTGTTGCTATTGTTGTTGTTGTTGCAATTGTCCTTGTTACAGTTGTTCTTGTTACAGTTGTTCTTGTTGCTGTTGTTGTTGACAACATGGTGGAGGATACACAAAATAAATTATTTTGATGTTGTTAATTGTTTAGGTTTGATAGTGTTTGGTGTTGATTGGTGATCGATCAGTGAGTGACTCCTTCCAGTAGTCAGTCCAGATTAAATGTCTTTCTATATATACACTGTTCCATGACTATTGTTTCAGAAGTGTAGTCCATGCATCACTGAACAGCATCTATCAATCTCTAACAACTTGATTTACTACATGTGTGTCCTGTCTCTTCCATCGCCACACCTAGTTGAGATGTTGTTGTTGTTGTTATTTTTTATACTAATTATAAAGCTTCACATCAAACGTCCAGTACACCAACTCTTTATCTCGATCTATCTACCTACCTATCTACCTACTTACCTACCTACCTAGCTATTTACCTACCTACCTAGCTATTTACCTACCTACCTACTTACATACCTACTTACCTATTTACCTACCTACCTATCTACCTACCTACCTACCTACCTACCTACCTACATACATACCTACCTACCTACTTACCTATCTACTTACCTATTTACCTACCTACATACCTACCTACCTACCTACCTATCTACCTACCTACCTACCTACCTACCTACCTACCTACCTATCTACCTACCTACCTACCTACCTACCTACCTACCTACCTACCTACTTACCTATCTACTTACCTACCTACCTACCTACCTATCTACCTACCTACCTACCTACCTACTTACCTATCTACTTACCTATTTACCTACCTACATACCTACCTACCTACCTATCTACCTATCTACCTACCTACCTACCTACCTACCTACCTACCTACCTACCTACTTACCTATCTACTTACCTACCTACCTACCTACCTACCTACCTACTTACCTATCTACTTACCTACCTACCTACCTACCTAAATCCACCATCCGGTCTTTGCGAGACCTGGATGGACGGGCGATTCTTGAGCCTAAGCAGATGTGTGAGGCCTTTCAAAGGCACTTTGCCCGACTGTTCGGGAGGGGCGGGGAGCCGGTTGGGAACGTGGACTTCGGTCCATACCTCGACGGCCTGCCGCGCCTCTCGGACAGGGAGGCGAAGTCCTGCGAGGAACCGATTTCGGCCGCTGAGATAGAGGACGTGCTGAGCCAATGCGGCAAACGCAAATCCCCGGGTCTCGATGGTCTTCCTTACGAATTATATCTAGCTATGCCGGACTTGTTCCCCGATCTCCTCGAGGCGGTCTACTGCAACTGGCAACAGAACGGGAGAATTCCCTGTACTGTGACCAAGGGCGTAGTCACGCTAGTGAGGAAGGACGAGAACAAGGGGGACGAAATAAGTAACTTCAGGCCCATAACTCTGCTAAATACAGAGTTACAGATTTTGGCCAAGGTGCTAGCAAAGAGGTTGGCGCTTGTCGTGGGCAACCTGGTGGGAGATGCGCAGACATGCGCTATCCCGTCCAGGTCCATCCATGACAACCTCCACCTCATGCGATACATCATAGAGAGGGTTGGGAACGAACCCGGCTTTGGTGGGGCTCTGATCAACTTGGATCAATCTAAGGCGTTCGATAGGGTCGACCATGGTTACCTGGATGCGGTGCTAGCGGCGGCAGGCTTCGGACCCGTTTTCAGGGGCTGGATCACTGCTATGCACAGCAGCCGCATCTGCTCTAGGGTCAAGGTGAACGGCTACCTCTCGGAGCCGTTCAAAATCGCGCGGTCCATCCGACAAGGGTGCCCTCTCTCCTCCCTTCTGTATGTGTTGACTCTCGAGCCACTACTGCGGAAGTTGGAGTTGTTGCAGGGCATCCCTTTGGAACCGGGATTGCGGAAAGCGGTGTCGGCCTACGCCGATGACGTGACAGTAATGGTGTCGACGGCCTCCGAAATCGAGGCGGTCGGCACCTTACTGGAGGAGTACGAAAAGTTCACAGGGGCTAAGCTGAACCGGGACAAGTCGATCGGTTTGCAACTCGGCACGTGGAGGGGCAGACCGATGCCCTCCGATGGGGTCGTCGGACGCTGGACGGAGGGCCCGGTGAAGTTGCTCGGGGTCTGGTTCGGACCGGACCTCCAGGTGGAGAAAAACTGGGCGGAGGTTACGAACAGGGTGTTTGCACTGACCCAGAAGTGGGCCAGTTGCAAACTATCCCTGAAAGGTCGGGCGGAGGTGGCGAACACTTATATAGCGTCCGTCATCTACTACCGCCTGACCGTAGTGCCCTGCCCAAGGGAAACCCTCACCAAGATGGAGCGCGCGCTCTTCCAATTCCTTTGGAAGAGGCGGGCTCCTATGGTGAGGAGATCCATCTGCTGTCAACACCCTTCGAAAGGAGGGCTGGGGATGCCGTGGCTAATGATGCGTAAACACGCATTAAGGCTACGGCACCTCTACGTATTCCTCACCGGACAACCGGTGTGGGCCTCGTTTGTGAGACGAACCTTTCCCAGACTCGTCTCACTCACCGAGCTGCAATCCTGGGTCAAGCAAAGATCGAGAAAACTGGGCGCCTGGCACACTGAGTGTGCCCAGGCGCTCACCGCCCTCTGGCAGGCGGATCCGGTTATCAGTGGAGACTCCACCGCAACATTCTATAGAGGGCTGGTACGCAGCAGGTGCGACGACGCCCTCGGAGAAGCCCTAGACATGGAGGAGGACGAACTGGCCAGCCTGTTCGGTAGGACATTCAGCCCAGGACCTATGGACAACTTCCAGAAGTCCCTGGCCTGGCAGTGCTACCGAGGGGCTTTACCCGTTCGAGAAAGGCTCTACAGACACGGGCGCCCGGGTAGGGACCCCGCCAAAAAGATCTGTCCCAGATGCGTGTGCGACGAGGAAACCGTTGCACACGCATTGGTACACTGCTCGGGCGTAGCCGATCTGTGGGGCTATGTCGAACAACTGCTGTCAAGGGTGGGACCGATCCGGTTGACCACCGAGTCTATTGTAATGATCAAGCCGCCTCCCCCCTTCAAAGATGAAGCAGAGGCGGTGTTTCTGTGCGTAATAGCCATGGCGAAAGAGGTTGTATGGTGGACGCGTCTGAAAGGACTGAGGTCAGGCACCTTTCTCTCTGGCCAACAACTGGTCCGTTTCTTCCGATATCATTTCGGAAGAAGGATCAGGATGGAGAGAGAGGTGCTGCACCCCAGCCGTTTCTATGAAAGATGGGTGAAAGTGGCGAGAATGGCCCGTGTGAATGGGCCTTCACTCTACATCAGACTATAGGTGAGGAAGATGAAAGACCAAGGGAGCACCCCTTCTCTGTGCTCCTGAGGAGAAGGGTTGCACACTTTTTTCGGGGGTGTGTGCGACCCCCCAAGGCGCCTCCTCTCTATTGAGGATTTTGTTAAAAATTTTATTTTTTGTTATATCTTATTTTATTTTTATATTTTGTTATTGCCTCCTCCTTATTGAGGACGCCTTTTTGTGTAAACTCCCCCCTTTGTACTTGTCCCACTTTTGATGCCCTAGTGGCAAATAAAAGAAACATATCTACCTACTTACCTACCTACCTACCTACTTACCTATCTACTTACCTACCTACCTACCTACCTACCTACCTACCTACCTACCTACTTACCTATCTACTTACCTACCGATCTACTTACCTATCTACTTACCTACCTACCTATCTACTTACCTACCTATCTACCTACTTACCTACCTACCTACCTACCTACCTACCTACCTACCTACCTACCTACCTACCTACTTACCTATCTACCTACCTACCTACCTACCTACCTACCTACCTACCTACCTACCTACTTACCTATCTACTTACCTACCTACCTACCTACCTACCTACCTACCTACTTACCTACCTACCTACCTACCTACCTACCTACTTACCTACCGACCTACCTACCTATCTACTTACCTACCTACCTATCTACTTACCTACCTATCTACCTACTTACCTACCTACCTACCTACCTACCTACCTAGCTATTTACCTACCTACCTACCTACCTATCTACCTACTTACCTACCTACCTACCTATCTACCTACCTACCTATCTACTTACCTACCTACCTACCTACCTATCTACCTACTTACCTACCTATCTATCTACTTACCTACCTACTTACCTACCTACCTACCTACCTACCTACCTACCTACTTACCTACCTACATACCTAGCTACCTACCTACTTACCTACCTACATACCTACCTACCTACCTATCTACCTACCTACCTATCTACTTACCTACCTACCTATCTACCTACTTACCTACTTACCTACCTACCTACCTACTTACCTACCTACCTACCTACTTACCTACCTACCTACCTACCTACCTACCTACCTATCTACCTACTTACCTACCTACCTACCTATCTACCTACCTATATAACTACCTACCTACCTACCTACCTACCTACCTACCTACCTACTTATGTATCTATCTATATATCCACCCCACCGCACCCTACCCCACCCCACATGAGCACAAAACGAAAGGACACACTCCCAACCACATCCCTTCCACCCTGCCTTAATACCCTGCTCACACCTGCTAAATATCCCCCACACAACTAATCGATGGATGTTTTTGACACCTTTCCTCTCATCCCTTGCATCCTCATTCTTTCCAGGTTGTCATTAATGAGAAACCACTTGACCTGTTCAAGTCAGCCAAGGAAGGGGTGAACATCTATAACTGTGACCATCCTTGCCAAGGCAAACCCTGCATGAACGAAGGTGTTTGTGTACCAAGACATGATAACTACAACTGCTACTGCCCACTCGGTTTCCAAGGAAACAACTGCCAGAAAAGTTAGTCCTTCCATTACTTCTTGCAATTCCTTTAACACCAGATTTTCTTTGTTTTCAAATATCATTGCTGTATTCCTTGTGCCTTTGTATTGCTATTGTTATGTGCTTTTAGAGGGCGGTGGATTGGCAGAAATGTGAGAGCGTCGGACACCGATACTTTGCAGCATAGAGTTACGGCCCTTTATGATCTGAGTTCAAATTCCGCCGAGGTTAACTTTACCTTTCATCCTTACGGGATCGATAAAATAAAGTACCAGTAATGTACTGGGGTCGATATAATCGACTTTCCCCTTCCTCCCCCCCCCCCAAATTACAGGCCTTGTGCCTATACTATTATTATTGGTAGATTGGCAGTATCGGTAGAGTGTCGGACACTAAGCTTTTACAGCATAGAGTTATGGCCCTTTACGTTCTGGGTCCAAATCCCGCCGAGGTTAACTTTGCCTTTCACCTTACGGGGGTCGATAAAATAAAGAACCAGTAATGCACTGGGATAATTGCTGGCCTTGTGCCAAAAGTAGAAACAATTATTATTGGTAGATTGGCAGTATCGGTAGAGCATTGGACACTAAGCTTTACAGCATAGAGTTATATCCCTTTACGTTCTGGGTTCAAATCCCGCCGAGTTTAACTTTGCCTTTCATTCTTACGAGGTCAATAAAATAAGTACCAGTAATGCATTGGGATAACTGCTGTCCTTGTGCCAAAAATAGAAATAGTTATTATTGGCTTTTAAATTTCTGATTTATGTTTGACATTTTGTATTTCTTTATGGACCCTAACTAAAGATCGAAGCAGTGGGGATGAGATGCTTTAGAAGAATCCTGGGAATCTCCTACACAGAGCATATCCCGAACGAGGAAGTCTGCAAAAGGATCACCCAGCATTTGAGCGACTATGGAGATCTGCTGACCGCGGTGAAGAGGAGGAAGCTGAGGTGGTGTGGGCATGTAACAAGATCAGACGGATTCGCAAAGATGATTCTCCAGGGAACAGTGTGGGGGAAAAGAAAGCAAGGCAGACAGAGGAAGTGGTGGACAGATAACACAGCTGAGTGGACAGAAAAGAAGTTTGCCACAACCCAAGTACTCGCCCATGACTGCCAGAGATGGAAGCAGTTGGTGCAACGTTAAACAGTGCAGTGCAGTGCCCCAACCCTGAAAAGGGTTAGGGGACCGTGATAATAATGATGATCTCTTTATGGCGGTGGTAAATTGGCTAATTTTCCATGGTAGCGTGGAAAAAAATGGACGTTAAACAATGTTGATGATGATAATTGTTTCTATTTTTGGCACAAGGCCAGCAATTACCCCAGTGCATTACTGCTACTTTATTTTATCGACCCCGTAAGGATGAAAGGCAAAGTTAACCTCGGCGGGATTTGAACTCAGAATGGCAAGGGCCGTAACTCTATGCGTCAAAGCATGGCATCCGACCCTCTACCGATACTGCCAATCCACTGATAATGATGACATGATGGACTCTCCCGTTGATATCCGACATATGAGTGTCCAACAAAAGCTGATGCCTGAAAGTGAACCGATGTTGAACTATCCATGCAAAGTTCTGTTTTAAGTAGTGAAGGCTTGTGTAGGACCAACCACACTTTTTGGAACTGACGACACATATCCTCGGTGCAAATGTTTGCCACGGAAAATACGACGGCCCTCCTCCCAGCTTGTTATGCCTCGGAGTTTAACCTCTCCATATTAAAAAAAAAAACAAAAAAAAAACACTCTTTGGATGGCCGTTGACTCTGCTGAGTTCCTCCGCCCTTCACTGGGTCTTGTATTTCATCCCGCAGGGTGTCCAAATGTCACCCTCCTCACCAAGTAAGCTTGGTGGGGTTGCCGGTTTAGTCGCCGAAGACCCGACCATGGTAGGTTGTACTGGGTTACATGAAACAGGTTGTACTGGGTTACATGTTACCAGTAGCACTCGAGAGCGACCTGACAATAATGATGATGATGATATATATAGATATATATCATCATCATCATTATTGTCACTTGTAATAATTCTTTACACACATCTCACCGTGTAACACACTTCTCTTTGTGTAATATATTTGCATTTGAGCTCAGAAGGAAATTCTCTATTCTTCTTTGAGCTAATACTATTATTATTACAGTGAACTGTGAGAGCGGTGGATTGGTAATATCGGTAGAGGGTCGGACGCCATGCTTTCCAGCATAGTTACGTCCCTTTATGATCTGAGTTCAAATCCCGCCGAGGTTAACTTTGCCTTTCATCCTTACGGGGTCGATAAAATAAAGTACCAGTAATGCACTGGGTAATTGCTGGCCTTGTGCCTAACGTAGAAACAATTATTACAGTGAACTGCGGAATACTCTTAATTCCGATCTTTGTATATATATATATATATATATACAGCATATATATGTGTTGGTATGTATATTCTCTTTGATAGTTTGTATAATTTTGTACATAGATCTTTTGAATATGCATGCCAATTCTAACACATATATGTCCTAGAAACGATCGTTAAATAATGAACTTTTTTTGTTTAATATAAGGAACTGTTTCATTGTTTTATTCATTATTTTTTTAATGTTTTATATATATATATATTTTTTTTTTTTCAACCTGTTAGTTCCTTCGTTACTTTGGTATTGTGTGTTAGATTTTGCCTACCACAATGTCCAATTTGTCAAGCTATTTAAACGTATGTTATTACTCTAAGGACCTACCTTGTCGAGTGCTTTGCTAACTCATTCATATCGTAGGTAGAAATTTGCTTGCACACCGCCAAAGATTCGATTTTACTAAGCCTCCAATTATATATATATATATATATATATATATATATATATATATATATATATATATATATATAATTGGAGGCGGCTTGGTCAAAGATTGGTTATCATCATCATCTCTGGAGAATTTGAAGCTCAGAAAGCAAAGAGGTAGAAAAGAGCTCACAAGAGAGTTCATCTGGTGCTCTAATAATTCTTCCAATCCACCACATTCAAGTGATATTTCGTTGGAGTTTGAAAATTCTTTGTGCTTTTTTTTATTTGTTTGTTAGTTGTTGTTTTTTTATTTGTGTCATTTTATTTGAGAAGAAAGAATGGAATGTAAAATAAGAAAATATATTTTTAAAAAAAACGAAAGAGGATAGGAAGAGGGAAGAAGGCGTATTTTGTTTATTGATCTCAAAAAGATTGAAAGAGAAAGTTACCCTCAACAGGATTCATTCTTATTATGAAGAACCAGAACAAATACTACAGCAAATGTTATACAATGCTTTAACAATTTACCTTTTATATACAGATGAATGGAATTTTTTTTCTAATTGTTTACTTTCTCACCTTTCTATGTAGGAAGTGAAAAAATTAATGATGCCCAGTTCTCAGGAGACAGCTATCTTATGTATAAAAGCACACCTTTTGTCAAAAGGTAAGACCAACATAAATTTTTTCCTCTATCTTTCTCTAAAAAAAAATTATAAATTATATAGAGGTTTATCATTCTCATGGGGAGAGTGCTCTTCTCAAGATGTTTGCCACACCAGTTAACCCTTTACTATTTATATTACTCTATATATACTATTATATTTTCACGGTAAATGCTTTATCTCACATTATCTCATATAATATCAAAGATATAAGATTTTGATATTATTTATTTTGAGAACAATATCTTAACATCAGTATGAGCTTGCACATAAAGAGATGAGAGAATTCTGACTGGATATGGCCAGTTTAAATACTAAAGAGTTAAAATAATTTGTTGCACTTCTTACATAAATAGTAAGACAGGGATCATTCTCAAATAATTATGACCGGTTTAAACTGAAAGAAGTGAGAGAATTCTGGCCAGATACAGCCATTATAAATGATAAAGGGTGAAATCAATAAAGTAAAGCTCTTGTCAAATATTAGAGTCAATTTAATCAACTTTAAAATTTCTTTAAATTGTTAACTTTTTGCCTTAATGATTATTATTATTAGGGTGGTGGATTGGCAGTATCAGTAGAGCGTTAGACACCATGCTTTGCAGCATAGAGTTACGGCCCTTTATGATCTGAGTTCAAATCCCGTCGAGGTTAACTTTGCCTTTCATCCTTACAAGTTCGATAAAATAAAGTACCAGTCACACACTGGGGCTGATTTAATCAACTCTCCCCTCCCCCAAAATTGCTGGCCTTGTGCCTATATAAGAAACCATTATTAGGGCGGTGGATTGACAGAATCGGTAGAGCGTCGGACACCATGCTTTGCAGCAAAGAGTTATCCCGCCGAGGTTAACTTTGCCTTTCATCCTTATGGGGTCGATAAAATAAAGTACCAGTAATACACTGGAATAATAATTGCTGGCCTTGTGCCAAAAGTAGAAACAATTATTACCATTTGACAGAGTCGTTAGATCGTTGGTCAAATGCTTAGCAATATTTGTCCTGGCTCTTTGCCTTTCATCCTTCCAGGGTTGATAAAATACAATACCAGTCATATGATGGGGTCAATGTAATTGACTTCCCCTAACCATGAATTGTTGGGTAATAGCAACAGTAGGATGTGGAAGAATAGAAGTAGCAGCAGCAGAGCAGTAGTAGTAGTAGTAGTAGTAGTAGTAGTAGTAGTAGTAGTTTACTAATTCACACAGTATGTCTCTATGTCTTTTATTTCAGAACCCGAGGCAACAAGATTGATATTCAAATGTGGGTGAAACCAGAACGAAGAGATGGGCTAATCTTCTGGGTTGGCAAAGAACAGAAGTCAGCATTCAGTGACTATCTTGCCATTGGTTTTGTTGACTCCATCTTGGAATTCCGCTATAACCTTGGCAGTGGTGAAGTCATTATTTCTTATAATGCAACAGACTTCTTTGATGGCAGTTGGCACTATGTCCGAGCTCAGCGGTAACTTTGTTTTTTGTTTTTTTGTTTTTTTTTTTGTTTTTTGTTGTTTGTTTTTTTTTTTTGTTGTCAGTACAATGTGGTAGGAATTGGCAGTATCCGTAGAGGGTCGGACGCCATGCTTTCTAGCACAGTTACGTCCCTTTACGATCTGAGTTCAAATCCCGCCGAGGATAACTTTGCCTTTCATCCTTACGGGGTCGATAAAATAAAGTACCAGTAATGTACTGGGTAATTGCTGGCCTTGTGCCTAAAGTAGAAACAATATATAAAGACCAAATGATGATAAATAAAACCAAATAAAGTAATGTTTTCACCTAGTATATTTCAACATGGTCTTTCAGGATTATTACCCTGAAAAACACATTGATCATTCATTTTTGTTTTGAACTGTTTTGGTTTTTTTTACATTTGAAAAGTGGATGATTGCACTTTGTTTTGTTTTACTTGTCATCAGTTGATCTTTATATATTTCTAAGACATTGTACAGGTTTTCTGAATCTTGTCAGTCATTTATTATATATCTCACAATGCTTCATATTAACTATAATAGAATATTATTTTGTTTTGTTGTCTGTAAATATTTCTATCAATTTTTATTACAGGGATAAAGAAGTAGGCTACTTATTGATTGATAACCAATATGTTTTCGAAGGAACTTCCCCAGGAACGTTCAGTTCACTGAACACGGATAAAAAAATCTATATTGGTAAAAATATTTGATATTTTTTATAATGTTATTTTCTTTGCTGTTAATATCAATGTTGTAAAGAGCACCCCAACGAGGAACTCCTTACATTATTGATGTAAATTACTTCAACTTTTATGTCCTTCTATATCAAAGAGCAATTTCTAGGCCAGTTCTGATTCAGGATCTCCTTTTGAGTATGTTATTGTTGAAGTAGATCTGAAGATCTGTTGTCTCTGGTGAAGTAAAGTATTATTTGTTCCATGACCAATAAACTAGATATATCTATTAATTAGAGATTCTGTTTATTATTGTGTATACTGAGACATTCTTTTGGATCATCTGGCATCAGAAAGATTGTATATATATATATATATAAAGGGTGGCCCAAAAGTCATTGTGTATACTGAGACATTCTTTTGGATTATCTGGCATCAGAAAGATTGTATATATATATATATAGAGAGAGAGAGAGGGTGGCCCAAAAGTCACACAGGGGTCACAGCAGTTTATAATTTTTTTTATTTTATAATATTTAGTAATGTAGAGAGGTGTAACAAGGATTGACGAGTGCAAAATAATTTCCATTATGTCCTTTAAGTTGTATCAAAATTTCATACATCAATCTGTACAATTCAGGAAGTTAATAAAAACTAAAACCCCTGTGTGACTTTTGGGCCACCCTGTATATATATATATATATAAACTTAAGAAAATTGACAAAGAAAGGACAAGACAATGAATGGGAGCAAAACAAAACAAAAAACAATTTTTTAAGGGAAAACCTTATAAAATTTCTTTTTTTAAATAAATATATAAATGGACACAGAACTCCATGGTCATCAGCTGTTGAGATGGACTTAAGCATATATATATATATATATATATATATAGAGAGAGAGAGAGAGAGAGAGAGAGAGAGAGAGAGAGAATTAGAATTTAGCTTTGAGCGTAGCTGTATACAGATATGTATTGGAATTTCATATTTTCTAAAGAAATACGGTATGTTTATAAATAAACATTTAGAAAGCCGTAGCTATGAAAAATCACTGGTGGCATCCAGCAGAAGTAAGGGGGGACAATCGTCGATGCATTTCGAACTGAACTGGCTCTCGTCAGGACGATCCCTCCTGCTATTGCAACTGCTGGACTTGAAAACAGGCGAGAATATATAATTTTCTCGTCTGTGAAAATGAGGTATATATATACACACACACACACACACACATACCAGTGGTGCCAGGCTGCTTCCAGACGATAAAGGCTAAACGGCTCTGACCCAGAACCATAGCCAAGCCCAGATTATTTTTTCAAAAGCCTTTCAGCATGAACGCATAAACCTTATTTTGACAATTGCCACATGCATGCCTCTTTTGATGTGCAGCAGCATAAAACTATTTTCATACTATGAGTCATATATTTCTGATAAAAACCAAGTTTGATACTATTAATCAACTGTTCCCAATACCAAATTGTATAAAGGTAGATGAATTTCTTTTGCGGACAGAGTAGTGTCCCTTAAACGAAAATGGTATATGAGGAAGGGTCACATGTTAAAGTTACTTCCCTTGGGGCTACCAATATCTTTTTTGTTTGTTT
>OZ024754.1:12238115-12240615 GCA_964016885.1 Eledone cirrhosa | reverse complement strand
TAACATGTTGAATGATGATATATCTATATACTTGTGTGTTTATTTATAAATATATCGGTGGAAACTTGTAAATAATCTGGATTAAGAATGCAAATGTCTTCACCATCGAGTCAGCTCTGATGATGACGGAAGAGTTTGTTATATTTAACTTATACAGCAGTACTGTAATGCAGCACACTGGTTAATAAGGTTCCTACAGTAAACCTTAGAGCTTATTTATACACACATTCATGCATATATACACGTGTGTATATACACACACATGCACACACACATATATATATATATAATATATATATATATATGTGTGTGTGTATGTATGCATATATACATATATATATATATATATATATATATATATATATATATATATGTGTGTGAGTGTGTTTATGCATATATACATATATATATATATATATATATATATATATATATATATATATGTGTGAGTGTGTGTATGCATATATACATATATATATATATATATGTGAGTGTGTGTATGCATAAATACATATATATATATATATAAATGTGTGTGTGTGTATGCATATATACATATGCATGCATATATATATGTGTGTGTGTGTGTGTGTGTTATATACATATATACATATGCATGTATATATGTGTGTGTGTATGTATAAATATATGTGTGTGTGTGTGTGTGTGTGTATAT
Source organism: Eledone cirrhosa (assembly GCA_964016885.1). Lineage (NCBI taxonomy): Eukaryota > Metazoa > Mollusca > Cephalopoda > Octopoda > Eledonidae > Eledone > Eledone cirrhosa. The sequence continues at coordinate 12,239,939 of OZ024754.1, read as the reverse complement.
ATATATATATGTGTATATATCTATATATATGTGTGTGTGTGTGTATGTATATATATATATCATTATGTCATTCATATATGTGTATAGCGTATCTTGGTAACTTTGTATTGTGTGTGTGTGTGTCTGTCTGTCTGTGTATCTGTGTGTGTGTGTGTATGTGTGTGTGTGTTTAATATCACTGTAATATTGCAATCATCAGCCTGAAAAAAGAAACAAAAAATAAAAAAATTAGTAGATTTTGGTGCTGGCATGATATCTTTCAGATATCTGAGATATCACATAAACTGAATAGTGTTTTTTTATCCAAATCTTTATTGTGTCGCTTAACAAATATGGTTTAATCAGCAGAAATGTCTAGAGACAAACAAGAAAATAATAATATCATTGTATCATTTGAGAAACAAAATTTGAGGGTGAGATGTAATAATCAAAAACAAACAAAAAGATAGAAGCATGTATGTATGTGCGTACATATGCATGCGTATGTGTATGTATGTATGTATGTATGTATGTATGTATGTATGTATGTATGTATGTATGTATGTGTGTGTGTGTGTATGTATATTTGTATATATGTATGTGTATGGATGTATATTTGTATATATGTATGTGTGTATGGATCTATATATGTATGTGTGTATGGATCTATATATGTACGTGTGTATGGATCTATATATGTATGTGTGTATGGATCTATATATGTATGTGTGTATGGATCTATATATGTATGTGTGTATGGATCTATATATGTATGTGTGTATGGATCTATATATGTATGTGTGTATGGATCTATATATGTATGTGTGTATGGATCTATATATGTATGTGTGTATGGATCTATATATATATGTGTGTATGGATCTATATATGTATGTGTGTATGGATCTATATATGTATGTGTGTATGGATCTATATATGTATGTGTGTATGGATCTATATATGTATGTGTGTATGGATCTATATATGTATGTGTGTATGGATCTATATATGTACGTGTGTATGGATCTATATATGTACGTGTGTATGGATCTATATATGTATGTGTGTATGGATCTATATATGTATGTGTGTATGGATCTATATATGTATGTGTGTATGGATCTATATATGTACGTGTGTATGGATCTATATATGTACGTGTGTATGGATCTATATATGTACGTGTGTATGGATCTATATATGTATGTGTGTATGGATCTATATATGTACATGTGTATGGATCTATATATGTATGTGTGTATGGATCTATATATATATGTGTGTATGGATCTATATATGTATGTGTGTATGGATCTATATATGTACGTGTGTATGGATCTATATATGTACGTGTGTATGGATCTATATATGTATGTGTGTATGGATCTATATATGTATGTGTGTATGGATCTATATATGTACGTGTGTATGGATCTATATATGTATGTGTGTATGGATCTATATATGTACGTGTGTATGGATCTATATATGTATGTGTGTATGGATCTATATATGTACGTGTGTATGGATCTATATATGTATGTGTGTATGGATCTATATATGTATGTGTGTATGGATCTATATATGTATGTGTGTATGGATCTATATATGTATGTGTGTATGGATCTATATATGTATGTGTGTATGGATCTATATATGTATGTGTATGGATGTATATTTGTGTATATATGTAAGTATGTATGTATGCATGGGTAGGGATTATATGTGTATGTGTTTGTATGTCTGTGTCTGTGTATATGTCTTTGTATGTGTGTGTGTATGAATATGTATGTATGTATCTATATGTGTACATATGCATGTGTGTATGTATGCATGTGTGTGTGT
>OZ024754.1:12198115-12233115 GCA_964016885.1 Eledone cirrhosa | reverse complement strand
CATGCATGTGGCTTTTTTGGTGAGTTTGCTGGAAATCACTCACTGGCAGGTAGCAAGTCAACCCCACTCAGCTAAAGTCTTTGACCACACTCAGCCAAAGTCTTTGACCTCACTCAGCTAAAGTCTTTGACCTCACTCAGCCAAAGTCTTTGACCTCACTCAGCCAGTCTTTGACCTCACTCAGCCAGTCTTCAAATCCACTCAACCAAAGTTTTCGACTCCAATCAACCAAAGTCTTTGAACCCACTTAACTAAACTCTTCGACCTCACTCAACCAAAGTCTTTGACCGCACTCAACTAAACTCATCAACTCCACTCTACCAAAGTTTTCAACTCCAGTCAAACAAAATCTTTGGTCCCACTCAGTCAACGATTTTGACTCCATTCATCCAAAGTCTTCAACTCCACTCAACCAGTCTTCAACTCCACTCAACCAAAGTCTTCAACCTCACTCAATCAGTCTTCAAATCCACTCAACCAAAGTCTTCAACCCTACTCAATTAGTCTTCAAATCCACTCAACCAAAGTTTTCAACCCCACTCAACTAAAGTCTTCAACCTCACTCAACCAAAGTCTTCAACTCCACTCAACCAAAGTCTTCAACCCTACTCAATTAGTCTTCAAATCCACTCAACCAAAGTCTTCAACCCTACTCAATTAGTCTTCAACCCCACTCAGCCAAAGTTTTAAACTCCAATCAGCCAAAATCTTCAACCACACTCAACTAGACTTCAATCCCACTCGACCAAGGTCAAGATTTTACTTGCCTAAAGACTTCTAAGCAGATATCATCTGTCTTTGACCTTTTTTATATTTCTAGAAGTTTTGTTAGTGCTGATCTGCTGTAGGAGCTTGCTACATTCTGTTAACCCTTTACCATTTACATTACTCTATATTTAGTATTATATTTTCACAGTAAAGACTTTACCTCACATAATTATCGCACATAATATTGAATCTATGAGATTTTGATATTATTTGTTTTGACAACAATACCTTAACATCAGTATGAGTGGCCAGTTACGGCCGGTTGAACAGAAAGAGGTGAGAGAATTCTGGCCGGATACAGCCGGTTTAAATGCTGAAGGGTTAAGATGTCAGGTTATGAATCAGATGCTGGAATTAACAAGAGCCGAGATGTCATATAAGCAGAAGAACATCAGACTTACTTCAGAGACATATGGCCTAGTTGTATTGCCCAAACAAAAGTGTTACTGACCAAAGGAGAGCAAGCATTAATGGAAGAAACAAAATAGGGTAGAGACATAGTTGAATACATAGACTAGCTCCAACAGGAAGGTATATGAGGCCCTACTATAGATGAAGGAGGTGGGTTTATCAGTTCTTGATGCAGAGCAGGATAAACTGAAGTAAAGAGTTTTGGACAACTTATGTTTGAGAAATATTTTCAACTTTTTATTTGATCAATACTCAAGGTGGGTGTCACTTATTTCTACAATGGCCAAATTTTGGGGGAGTGGGGTATGGATTGATGCTTTGTATGTAGTTAATATCATGGACCTACTTGTTATTTTTTAAAAACTAAATCATCAAACATTATATATATATATCATCATCATCATCATCATTTCATTTTACGTCCGCTTTTCCTTGCTTGCAAGGGTGGGACGGGAATTGATTCTGGCATGATTTCTACAGCTGGATGCCCTTCCTAACACCAACCTCATTTACAGTGAGTGCTGGGTGCTTTTTTGCCGTGGCACCTCCACGACCACTTTGCAGTGGAATGATAGAGACCCCAGTCCCTATCATCTCATTTCTACAGCTGAGTAAACTGGAGCAATGGGAAATAAAGTCTCTTGCTCAAGGAAACAACACATCACCCGGTCTATATATATATATATATATATAGTTTTAATATAGATGAGATTCTACAGGACTAGAACTGTTTCATTCTTTAGAAATCATCAATATATATATATATGGCGGTGGATTGGCAGTATTGGTAGAGGGTCGGACGCCATGCTTTGCAGCTCAGTTACGTCCCTTTACAGACTGAGTTCAAATCCCGCCGAGGTTAACTTTGCCTTTCATCCTTACGGGGTCGATAAAATAAAGCACCAGTAATACACTGGTATAATTGCTGTCCTTGTGCCAAAAGTAGAAACAATTATATATATATATATATATATAGGTTAAGTATTTCCGAAGAAAAAGCAAAGGAAAAAAGAGTGCTCTATGTATAAAACAGAGCTATTTAATTAGAAAGTGAATAACACAATATATAACTACTCCATTACCAAAGGTTTCAGGAACCTAGACAATATTAACATACGTCTAGTTCGCTCATCAGATAGAGGGGTTATGATAACCCCTCTTTCTGATGAGCAAACTAGACATGTTAATATTGTCAGGGTCCTGAAATCTTTAGTAATGGAGTAGTTATATATTGTGTTGTTTACTTTCTAATTATGTATATTATATATATTATATATATATATATATATATAGGAAAAAGTATGACCTCAACGGCAGAGCTCAAGCCGTTTCGACGGGTCCAGAAATAGCTGTCGAAACGGCTTGAGCTCTGCCGTCAGGGTCATACTTTTTCCTATTTCCCACTCTACTACCCTAAGTATTGAGTACTCTGGTGCATTATGGTCCATCTGGTTCCTTACCACACCTCCTTTGTTATATATATATATGTATATATATATATATATATATATGTGTGTGTGTGTCTAATGGTAGCTAAGATGCTTCCATAGGCGGTATGCCGGTTGAGCACTCTATGCTCTTACATAGCAGAGTATGATAGTATTCTATATATATATATATATATATATATATATATATATATATATATTATCATCATCATCATCATCATAATCAATCATTTAACGTCCATCTTCCACGCTAACATGGGTAGGCCGGGTTAACCCTTAGGGAGAAAATCAGGTCAGAGGACCGTGTTTAGCTCACCCGGGTTAGATTTTGGCTTGGTTTCTACAGCTGGATATCCTTCCTAAAGGCAACTACATTAACAGTGTGTGCTGTGTGCTTTTTATCGAGTCACCTACATGACCACATTACATTGGGACTGGGCACTTTTTTTCATGTTGCCGACACGATCACTTTACAGGGGGACTGGGCATTTTTGTTTTGGTTCTAGGGAAGGGGAGGAAGCTTGGGGAAATTGCAGATGTAGGTAATAGGAGAGGGATGGTTGCCACAAAGGGAGGTGAGGTGTATGGGAGGGGAGAAGGTTGAGGAATGTGTTGCCTACTAGGTATAAGCCTCAGCCTGAGAATAATAGAGGGTGGGTCTTCCATAATATTGCATAGCACCAGAAGTCGTGTTCCTATGTCATTGCCTTGGAGAGGTGTAAATGTGCAAGGTAAGCTTTTATTACCTCATCCAAAGTCTTCCTAGACATGTCCGCTCCATGGCTACCATCAACTTTGAGCACTCTGTACCCTATATATATATATGAAAATATTCAGGACCCCGACAGCTGAGCTCCGGCCGTTTCAACAGCAAGACCCGTACTAATGCCTAGTTCGGCTTTAGTTTGGATCTAGCTGTCGAAATGGCCAGAGCTCAGCCATCGGGGGTCCTGAATTGTTTCCTATTACCCACTCTACTACCCCAAGTACTTAGTACTCTGGTGGATTATGGTCCACCTGGTTTTATTACCACACCCTATCAGATATATATATATATATAATGTGAGTTTTTAACTCCGTTTTTTAATTTGATATTTTGGCTTCTGATTCATTTTTGTAAGTAGAGTTTCTAAAGTTGAATGGTCCTAAGCTGGTATTTTTAGTGGTCTTTTGGTCTATTCACAACCATGAGCTGTAAAACACACACGTCTTTCCTCTATACCATGCGCGTTTTTTAGTTATCTGATATACTTATTTAGAAGTGTTGATCATATTGCTAGGCACCGCCAATAAGCTACATCTACAATATGGATTCTTCACTGTTTATAGCGAAACATACTCTTATTTGAGCATGTCCGGCTGTTATTGTTATATTCAGATGGTTAGTACACTTTAATATATCCGTTTTATTGATTTATATTCCCCATTCCTTCCGTAGGTATGTTTGTCACTCTGGTGGTTTTTGGTCCCCTATGATTAAACACATATCTCTATGCGTAATTCTCTCTATATGTTGATTTATAAAGAGCCCGGAATCTATTCCTTGAGCTCATTAAATTATAGGGGATTAATGTAAGTTTTTAACTCCGCTTTTTATATATATATATACATATATATACAAGTATAGATATACTATGGTATATATATATATATATATAACAAAATACTGGTGTGTATGAATATAACAAGACACTAGGTTGTGTATATAAAGTTTAATTAACAAGTATAGATATACTATGGTAGCAGATAACTAGGGAGATTGTTTTCTTGATTGAGAAGTTCCCTGATAAGCTGATATTTCTCACATTGGAGAGTATCCTAACTTATTGGAATGTTCAAAACTGTGATTACTCAACAAAACTGCAGTCAGGACATGGAAGTAAATTGGTAAATTTTTCTTTGCCTTGTTTACTTTTCCAAAATATAATTTTATATATATACATAGCGTTGGTATGGACATGTGCTGCGTATGAAGGATGACAGCTGGATAAAAAAGTGCAGAGCGTTCAAAGTCACTGGAAGCCTTGAAGTGGGGAGACCCAGGAAGATTTGGGATCATCATCATCATCATCATCACCGTTTTACGTCCGTTCTTCCACGCTAGCATGGGTTAGACGGGTTGTCCTGTTGTGGGCAGCGTCTGGTCGGCTGACCATGACTTGCTCATACAGGAACTGATTTGGCTTGATTTCTACAGTTGGATGCCCTTCCTAACACCAACCTCATTTACAGTGAGTGCTGGGTGCTTTTTCATGGCGCCTACACGTCCACTTTACAGTGTGGGCTGGGTGCTTTTTTGCCGTGGCACCTCCACGACCACCTTGCGGTGGGGGGTGTGGGGGCATATTGTCTATATGCTTCAGTATGTACCCATGGGAGGTCGGGTACTCTGTATTACTGCGTGACGCCAGAAGTCACGGTCGTGTGTCATTGTCTTTGAGGTGATAAAAGCCGACCTTGTTCAATCGCACCTCTCAGAGGAGGTGACACATGGCCGGGATCTCTGGCGATATGCAGTAATACAGAAGACCCGACTTCCCACGAGCACAAGCTGAAGCATATGTACAGTATGCCTCACCCCCCAGAGTACACTGTCAATGTGGTTGGTGTTAGGAAGGGCATCCAGCCATAGAAGATCTGCCAGATAGTCCTATACAAGCGAGACACAGTCACCTGACCAATCTTGCCTCAAGTGGGACAACTCAAGTGGGACAATGGTAGCGTGGAAGATAGACGTTAAACGATGATGATGATGATGATGATGATTATATGTGTAAATGAAGTAATTCCATCGGAAAGGTCCAGGAAAAAAGAGTGCTCTATGTAGGTTACAGAGCTTATTAGTTGTGTAATAAACAACATAAGATAATTATTTCATTTACCAGTGGTTTCTTGAAAGCAAACAAATCTGCTTTCAGTCGTCAGAATGAAAAAATCCTGGTGTTTTTATTGAATGACATTCAATAAAAACACCAGCGGTTATATTTAATTTGTTGGGATTCAACAAGCTTAAAAATGTTTATAACTGATATAAAGCACTCAACAAGTTAGTGGAGTAAATACACAATATATTAATAAATGGAAACGATATTTATAAAACCATATTTATTTTATTATATATATTTCAAGGGCAACCAAGGAAGCTCCAACCGTTAAGGTTGTCTTTTTCCGGGTATGTCAATATTTATTTATGAAACCAATCTGTATTTTATCTGATGAAAGCGCACCATAATTTACCTTGGTTGCCCTTGAAATATATATAATAAAATAAATATGGTTTTATAAATATAGTTTCCATTTATTAATATATTGTATATATATATATATATATGAAAAAGTTTGTCCTTCATCAGTGGCCTTCCAACCGTCGTAGGCATTTCATCGCTTTAAAGGCCATATACCTCAGGTTGGTGCGAGCAACGGCTAAAAAAAGTCGTTGGGACACGTAAATAAAGGGGACGCTAGGGTAAACAAACAAAATGGTTGGATGTGTGATAGTAATATACGTGAACAGCAAAGCATAAACGAACTAAGGGAGAAATTAGGAATAAGAGGGATCAGATGTTGTTTACTCGAGAGAAGGCTACGTTGGTACGGTCACATAATGCGCATGTAAGACGACAGCTGTATAAAAAAGTGCAGGGCAATAAAAATAGACGGTAGCCACCCCTTCTTCCTCCCGTTAGACCTGTGCGAAATTCCTTCCTTGCTCACATTTCAACCAGGTTTGATGGTCTTTATTCTCTCGTTCACGATTCCACCGAATTTATATTCATAGAAATCTGGGACTTGTTTCTTTCTTCTTCATCACTTTCTGTTGCTTAAACCATTTTGTTTGTTTACCCTAGCGTCCCCTTTATTTACGTGTCCCAACGACTTTTTTAGCCGTTGCTCGCACCAACCTGAGGTATATGGCCTTTAAAGCGATGAAATGCCTACGACGGTTGGAAGGCCACTGATGAAGGACAAACTTTTTCATATGTAACCCATTTGCAACCCCGCAGCTCCATTATTATCATATATATATATATATATATATATATATATATATATATATATATATATATAAGAAGACCTGGGATGAGGTGATAAAAGACGACCTAACTTAATTGCACCTCTCTGGCCTCATGCAGTAGACAATATACCCCCCCCCCCCCTTCCACTGCAAAGTGGTTGTGGAGGCGCCACGGGAAAAAAGCACCCAACACTCACTGTAAATGAGGTTAGGAAGGGCAGCCAGCTGTAGAAATCAACCCAGAATCAGTTCCAGTATGAGCAAGACAAGGTCAGCCGACCGGACACTGCCCACAACAGGACAACCCGTCTAACCCATGCTAGCGTGGAAGAACGGACGTAAAACGGTGATGTTGATGATATATATATATATTATTTATTCTTTATCATTAACATTAATATTAAAAATAATAATTGTTTCTACTTTAGGCACAAGGCCAGCAATTACCCAGTGCATTACTGGTACTTTATTTTATCGACCCCGTAAGGATGAAAGGCAAAGTCAACCTCGGCGGGATTTGAACTCAGATCGTAAAGGGACGTAACTATGCTGGAAAGCATGGCGTCCGACCCTCTACCGATACTGCCAATAATAATAATGATATTTTAGAGAAGGTCCTCAAATTTCATATAGGTTAAGGCCTCAACAAATAAAAGCCCAGCCTGACTCTAGCTTAATTAGTGTTTATTTTATACCTTACTGCTGTGCATTGGTGGAATCGTTACACTGTCTGGTATACCTTCTGCTTTCTTACGTTCTGAGTTCAAATTGCACTGAACTGAAGTAAACTTTGCCTTTTATCCTTTCTAGTTCACTAAAGTACCAATCACGTAACCTTGTGACTATGTAGGTAATTAGTATTGCTGTTATTTCCTTTTGAATTGCAATTTGATTTTATCTCTAGATTTGTTTATATATACAACAAATTACTGATGTCTGCAATGGTGTTGGCTTGCCTCTAAAATTATTAGAAGCTCCAGCATCCCTTGTTGTGGTGTGATTGAGCGTGCAGGTCACACACACTTCTTCTTTATTATAACCTTCCCCTTTGTTTTGGAGGGTACTGTATATATTTGCCCAATCTTACGCTTATTAAGTACGTGACCAAGTTACTCTCGTGGAATGACCAACTGTGGTTTATTTTTCAATGTAGTCCATGGAAAGAAGCAATACAGTTCTTAATAAGAAGAGTTGAAATTAATGCATACTACATATTATAACTCTAGCGTGACTCCTTCATAATAAACCTATTAATTTACCAGTCTACCTTTGTAAGCCGAATTTCTGGATCGAATTAAGTTAAATTTTGTTAGATTTATCTCCCTTGTCCATTTGACTACGTTTAATATCATTTAGATAACATTTATCGGCACGATGAAAGCTCTTTCATCGCTCCCTTTTTTAAAACACCATCAAATTAATCGATGTATTTTACAATGTCAAACAAATCGTGAATTTCTACCTGCCAATTGTCAACGTTTGCTTTTTAAACGACCAGTGACTAATAATATCAATAGTAATAATAATAAACATCAACAGTCTGATGTCGATGTAACAAGGAACAGAGGTTCAAAGTCCCAAATATTTCCACGTCTTCAACAGGCTGCTTTAGATAGCAGCAACGATGTCTTCCAGAAGAATCGAAAACAGACCGAAAGTTTAATTTGCGAGTATGATCGTTTACTTAAAGAATCTTTGGCCGGAGGTGGGAGTCGCTCTGTTGAGAGACATACCAAATACCACAAGAAAGTTTTGGCCAGAGACAGAGTTAAACAAGTTCTCGATGACGACTCTTCCTTCTTTGAGCTGTCGCAAATAGCTGGGATGGGAATGGAATATGGAAATATACCCCAGGCTGGAATTTTATCAGGTGAAATAAACCAAATTTCTTTGTTTTTTCTTGTATATGTATGTAACTATGCTTGGGTGTGTGTCTGTGTGTCGTTATTGTTGGTTAACTTGTATCAGCTCTAGTCGTGGGAAGGCCTATGATTAAAGCCGTTCCAACCTTAAGCTTCCCCGTCAGAGTGTCTCTAGAATTATATTATCCAATATAACTTTCCTTTTTAAGACAGTCAGATAAAATGTTACTTATATCTCTAGTATGTCTAAAAGTCTTTCAGTGATTTATGTGTGTACGCACTTGTGTAGCAGTAGGTCAGCTGTGTGTATATGTGAGTGTATGTGGAGGTGTAGTTCTGTATTTTCATAAGTGTAAACAGTGACGAGAAGATTAAACGGTGCGTTCGAATAAAAATATCTTGTGTGTATTTATTCCTCACAAGTTCAACAGATACTTCGTCACAAATAGCACTCCAATTTTTACCGTCCTACCATATATATATATATATATATATATATATATATGAGAATTGACGTTCTTCAATCGTAAATATGGAAGGATCTCAAGGGGACATGGGGGTGAATTGGCAGCCTCGGGTTTTATTTAAGAGATTTGGCTGCTATTTCTAGTAGCTCGAGCGATAACGTAAACATTCCTTCATTGCTTGCTGGAATTCTGTTTGTGCTCTCCTGCGAATTATTTTTGTTGTTGTTGTTTAGCCTGAAGTCAACCCTGATCAAGTAGACTCAAAAAACCATTACCATACCGTCTTTTAAGGGTAATATCCTGACCGATTGCAAAATACTCGAGCAAGCTGATTTTAAGAGGGCGGGGATGAGGATCAGCGTAAAGGGAAGGGAGACAACTGTCGTTATTTGTTAATTAAGGGCGGTGAATTGGCAGTATCGGTAGAGGGCTGGACGCCATGCTTTCTAGCATAGTTACGTCCCTTTACAGTCTGAGTTCAAATCCCGCTGAGGTTAACTTTGCCTTTCATCCTTACAGGGTCGATAAAATAAAGTACCAGTAATGCACTGGGTAATTGCTGGCCTTTAGGTTTAGGCACAAGGCCAGCAATTTGATGGGAAGGGAAAGTCGATTATGTTGACTTCAGTGCATTACTGGTATTTATTTTATCGACCCCGTAAGGATGAAAGGCAAAGTTAACCTCGGCAGAATTTGAACTCAGGTCATAAAGGACCATAACCTTATGCCATAAAGCATGTGGTCCGACGCTCTAACGACACTGCTAATCCACCGCCCTATAATAATAATAATAATAATAATAATAATAATAATAATAATAATAACAACAGACATTAAAGTAAAAATTGAGCTCCATAAGCCATAGCAGTGACTCCGATTAAAATAAGACTTCACGGGGCAAACGTGGGCTCCGTAAGCTGTGCAGAAGGCAGCTCATCTAGGAAGGCAGTAGTTCCGAATGAAAGACGACTGCGTGGTGTAGACCTGGGCTACAAACCTCCCAGACAGGCTGGGGAAGGGGACTGAATCTCGCTTACGTACGGTCATATGTTCTACTGAGTGCACAGGAGAGTTTGTCATGTCTTTGACACAACTGAAGGGGCCTCTGAACACTTTAAGCTTTCTACAGCTGTATGCCCTTCCTATCACCAAACACTTTACAGCATGTACTGGGTGCGTTTATCATGTAGAACACCAACACCAAGGGAGGTTGTCATGACCTTGAAAGGTCCTCCGAACACTTTGTTTGTCAAGCTTTCTACAGCTGGATGCCCTTCCTCTCACTAACCACTTCACAACGTGTACTGGGTGCTTTTATCATGTAGATCAGGCATGTCAAACATGCGGCCAGTGGGACGCATGCGGCCCTTTACAAGCATGCATGCGGCCCTTTACAAGCACGCATGCGGCCCGCACAAAGGTTTCTACAGCGTGAGCATGCTTTATCTTCGTAATATAAAATACAAAAATTAGTTGTAATGTACGCAAAATTAGTTGTCATGTGTGGCCCTCAGACAACACATATGTGACCCATTTGGCCCTTAGGGGACCCTCAATTTGACATGCCTGATGTAGATAACCAGCACTAGGGAGGCCATCATGCCCTTAAAACGACTGAAGGGTCCTCCCAACCATTTCTTTGACACAAGTTGATGATGATAAAATAGATTGCCTTTATTTTCAGGTATTGGTCGAATTCATGGTATTGAATGCTTAATTTTGGCCAATGATGCAACAGTTAAAGGTGGCAGTATATTTCCTATTAGTGTAAAAAAGCAGCTAAGGTTGCAGGAAATTGCTTTGCAGAATCGTCTCCCTTGCATCTATCTAGTTGATTCTGGTGGCGCTTTTCTACCTCTGCAGGTGAGTTGCTTTTCAACTTTAAATACGCGGCCATTTATTCAACAAATTTTATTTAAATCATATAATGTTTGCAATTAAAAAAAAAAAAACAGAGAGAAAACATTAAATAATTGTTTCTACTTTTTGGCACAAGGCCAGCAATTATTCAGTACATTACTGGTACTTTATTTTATCGACCCCGTAAGGGTGAAAAGCAAAGTTAACCTCGGCGGGATTTGAACTGAGACTGTAAAGGGACGTAACTATGCTAGAAAGCATGGCGTCCAACCCTCTACCGATACTGCCAATAAATAATTGTTTCTACTTTAGGCACAATGCCAGCAATTACCCGGTTCATTACTGGTACTTTATTTTATCGACCCCGTAAGGATGAAAGGCAAAGTCAACCTCGGCGGGATTTGAACTCAGATCGTAAAGGGACGTAACTATGCTGGAAAGCATGGCGTCCGACCCTCTACCGATACTGCCAATTCACCGCCCTACTGCCAATAAATAATGATAGTAAGAAGAAAGGAAGGGAGCAGCAGACTCTCTACCCCAGTGTGGTGCTATATTTCAGCTCTACCCAACCCATAGATAAAATGCTGAAAGCATTGCTGCAAAGAACAGCCAGCATCACCTGCTGTATCAGCCACACCACCTCATCTTCTCCCTCAGTTGGGATGCACTCCTCCCAACTTTTCTTCTTCTTGTCTTTCTTTTTCTTTCCTCCACCTTCTCCTCTCTCTGCCTCCTCTTTTCCCCCCTCTTCTTCCTTTTCCTTCCCTCCTCCTCCCCTTCCTCTGCCTCCTCCCATTAATTCCTTGGTGGGCTGTCAGGCCAGAGTCCTTAGTATCTAAAATAACTGACAACTCTTCCTGACATTTTAAAATGGTATTTTGTTATATTGATTAAGCAGTAATCTGGTTGTCTTAATATAATTTTTCTTATTTTTTTTTTTGCATTTTTTCTTACAGTCAGAAATATTCCCAGACAAGGAACAAGGGGGTCGAGTCTTTTACAATATTGCCAATATGGCATCACAGAATATACCTCAGGTAATTAAAGCTACCAGTATATTTCCCATTAGTATATAAAAAGCAGCTTAGACTGCATAAAATTGCTTCACAGAATCAACTTTTTTTACATGTACCCAAGATAGTACAGCACTTTAGTAGATTGATTTGGTTGTGGCTTTGGTGAAATATACACCCACTCCCACTACTCCAACTCCCCCAGCCCCGTCTACACCATCCCTTTCTCTGTAAAGTTATGTTGGTACCACAACATCCAGTTCTAAATAAATGAGGTTGTGTAGGTGTCATGACAAAAATAAAACACACAGTCCACACTGTAATGTGGCTGTGTAGGTAACACAGTAAAAACCTCCCAGTCCACACTGTAAATGTGGTTGGTGTTAGGAAGGGCATCCAGCCGTAGAAAACCTGCCAGACAGTCCTATACGAGCGAGACACGGTCAGACGACCAATACTTGTCCAGGTGGTGGATTGGCTGGACAGGGCTAACCCTCTAACTATTGTGACCTGTGATCTCCCATTTAACCTGCAATTGGTCAGTCTGGACAGATATGGCTACAGCCAGCCTAGATAAGCCAGCATCAACATACTGAAGTTTCATCCATCACTGGATTTATAATGGCTGAATAGAAAATAAAGATGTATCTTGTTTATTGGTGTTATTTGTGATGTTTCTATACTTTCAGATCTCAGTTGTACTTGGTCATTGCACTGCAGGTGGTGCCTACTTGCCCACAATGTCCAACGAAGTGGTCATTGTCCACAGAATTGGTGCAATTTTCCTTGGAGGCCCTCCATTAGTTAAGGCAGCTCTTGGTGAAATTGTCAGTGCTGAAGACTTAGGTGGAGCTGCTCTACATTCAAGGTAACAAAACCATCTTCATCATGTTTAGAACAGCAAAACTTAGAAACTGTTCTATTTCTGATCATAAATTTAGTGAACCCTTTAGCATTTAAACCGGTAATATCTGGCCAGAATTCTCTAACCTCTTTCTGTTCAAACCGGCTGTAACCGGCTGTTCATACTGATGTTAAGGTATTGTTCTCAAAATAAATAATGTAAAAATTTCATAGATTCGATTTTATGTGAAGTAAAGTCTTTACCATGAAAATATAACAGTATATATATATAGTAATGCTAAATGCTAAAGGGTTAAATACTAGCATATGGATGGATGTCACAACTGGGTGGTTAAGAAGTTGGCTTTGCAACTACATGGTTTCAGCCTTAACCCAACTATGTAGGACTTTCAGCAATTGTCTTATATTAAAGCCTCAAATCAACAAAAGACTTCTGAGGGAAATTTCTTAGATGGAAATTTTGTGTTAGATTGTTGGAGAGACCATGCCTGCTGGATGGTAGACTTAATCTTTGATCCAGTTTAACACAACCACTTGGCTCATTGGAGAATTTTAGCAAAGTCCTCTCTTACAAATATCTGAGCCAGGTCCTCAGTCTGAGAATAATTTCTTCCCTCTTAATTGCTTTTTTCATTTCTCTTGTGATTTTCTGACTGATTTTTAATACTCTTGTCTACCTCAGTGTGTGTATTTCTTTCAGCACTCTCAGCTTCTTGTATCACAGTTATAGGATGTCTTCCATGTGACCCAGTATTACGTCTTGTGACACACAGTTCTAGAATGTTCTCTGTGACCCAGTGTTTGCTTCTCATGAGAGTAGCTGATTAGCAGAATTGGTAGAGCTTCAGATAAAATACCATTGTGCTATTTGTTCTGGCTAATAACAGTTTGAGTTCAGTTCTTGCTGAGGCAAATTTTGCTTTTCATCCTTCTAGGGTTGATAAAATAAAGTATCAGTCAAGTACTGGGGTTGATTTAATCAACTTTACCTTTCTCCCAAATGTGCTGGCCTTGTGCTTAAATTAGAAATCGGTTTTATAATAACTCATATATTCACCCCTTCTTAAACTATGTCTGAAATAATTGACTCTCATATTTTGGCAGTATGAGTGGATGCAGTGACCATTATGCTGATACTGAGGAAGAAGCATTCAACATAACAAGGGATATTGTGGCCACCCTGAACCAGACCCCAGGCCGAAACACTTTCACTTCACCACCTCCTTACTATGACCCATCAGAGCTATTAGGATTGATACCAGAACACAACCAGCATGAGATGGACCCTTATAAAGTAAGTTAACCATTATCCAGAAACCCAAATTGTTTGGGTTCATGCAGGATGTAATGAATCATCATCATCATCATCATCATCATCATCATTATCATTTTACACCTGCTTTTCAATGCTTGCATGTGTTGGACAGGTCTTTTCCAGCACAGCATCCTTCAATTTGTTAGGTTCCTTCATCTTCTCTACTGTGAGCTTCCGCAATTTGAGATCAGCTCTTACAAACTCTTACAAACTCTGCCCAGGTCTTATTCTTATTTATATCAAATAATTCATCATCATCATCATCATCATCGTTTAACATCCATATTCCACACTTGCATGGGTTTGGACGGGAGTTTTCCCACTTGAGGTAAGAGTGGTTGTCTTGCTCGCATAGGACTGTCTGGCGAGTTTTCTACGGCTGGATGCCCTTCCTAACACCAACCACATTTACAGTGTGGGACTGGGAGGTTTTTACTGTGTTGCCTACACGGCCACATTACAGCGTGGACTGTGTGTTTCTCTGCTTAAATTCAAAGCTTTGCTATTCACCTCATGGGAGGATCTATAGAGTAACTGTAATATAGTGACTTTATTTAAAGAATTATACTCTTCTTTTACCAAAAGTACTTTCAACCTTGAGGCAATGAAATGGCAGAGGCATTAGAATGTCAGATAGAATGCTTTACAGCATTCATCCTGGCACTGTGTGATCTTATTTCAAACCCCACCAAAGTCAACTTTGCCTTTCATCCTTTCGAGGTTGAAAAAAAAAGTACCAGTTACGTACTGGGGTCGATTCTGGGGGGTCAACATATGATACTACACTCTACTAAATGCATTTTAATGTTATATTAGCAGTAGGGAAGTTGTCATGTCTTTGACATGGCTGGAGAGTCTCCCTGACCCTTTGTTTGGCAGGTTTTCTATGGCTGGATGTTCTTCCTATCACCAACCACTTTACACTTAAACTCTTTAACTTCATCTTTGTCATTCAATTCTTCCATTGTTCAGATTGAATTGGAGACCCATGTATTATATCAACAATAACCTCTGTCATCAATTCAGTGATAAAGTCCAAGGTTTTCAACCACAACTCAACTAACCATGGCTTTAACCCTTTAGCATTTAAACCGGTCATATCCATCCAGAATTCTCTCAACTATTTCTGTTCAAACCAGCCATAACTAGCCACTCATACTAATTTTAAGGTATTGTTCTCAAAATAAATCATATCAAAATCTCATAGATTCGATATTATGTGAGATAAAGCCTTTACTATGAAAACACAATAGTAAATATAGAGTAATATAAATACTAAAAGGTTGATTAAATCCTGCACTGTTACTAAAACATTTCTTCTTCCCTCTTTCAATCACAGATCATAGCCAGAATCACTGATGATAGCAGATTCCAAGAATTCAAGAAAAGATATGGAACTGGTCTGGTAACAGGTTTTTCACATATTAACAGGTCTGTGTTTTCAAAGACTTTTTTTTATCATCAAAATACTTTTACTAGTTCTTTATTATATCTTTAGGACTGTGTGGTTAAAAAATTTGCTTTTGTAGCCACGATTCCAGGTTCAATCCCAATGCCTGGCATTTTGAGCAAATGTTTCCTATCATTTGAGTTAAGTAATGCCATGATAGTAAAATTTGGTAGATGGAAACTGTTTATATATACCAAGTTTACTGTGTTTCAGGATTTTAGACCAGGTTTCTGGTTTGAAAATAACTGCCTGAAAAAATAATTGAGAAAAAGAAAGAAAATGTATAATTTTTAGTTAAAATTTAACTTTCTTAATATCATGTGTTCATGCCTTCTTCATTATGCATTTCATCATCATCATCATCATCATCAACGTTTAACGTCCGTGTTCCACGCTTGCATGGGTTTGGACGGGGGTATTCCCACTTGAGGCAAGAGTGATTGTCTTGCTCGCATAGGACTGTCTGGCAGGTTTTCTACAGTTGGATGCCCTTCCTAACACCAACCACATTTACAGTGTGGGGCTGGGAGGTTTTTACCGTGTTGTTATTCTAAAGAATTCTAGAATTTAGCAATTGCCATTTTTTTTTTTTTTAATTGGTTCTAATTTTCTTTTATAGTCATTTAGTTGGCATTCTAGCCAGCAATGGTGAATTGTCAGACACTGCTGCTACTAAAGGATCCCATTTTGTCCAGTTGTGTTGTGAAAGAGGCATTCCACTTGTATTTCTACAGAACACTTCACCCATGACATTGCTAAAACAACCATCATCCTCTGTGGAATATGGTAGGTCTTATTGTTTTATACTCTTTCAATATTATTCCCATTTATGTATAATGAGCACACACACACACACACACACATGCATCATCATCATCATCATCACACACACACACACACATCATCATCATCATCACACACACACACACACACATGCATCATCATCATCATCACACACACACACACATCATCATCATCACATACCACCACCACCACCACCATTATCAACATCATCATCATCATCATCATCACATACCACCACCACCACCACCACCATCATCATCATCACATACCATCACCACCACCACCATTATCAACATCATCAACATCATCATCACATACCATCACCACCACCACCACCATCATCATCATCATCACATACCATCACCACCACCACCATCACCACCACCATCATCATCATCATCACATACCATCACCACCACCACCATCATTATCATCACATTATCATTATTTTATGTCTGTTTTTTTTTTGTTTATGCTGGCATGTGTTGGTTGGTTCGTTACAGACCAAGTCAGTACTTAACTGTTAGTGCTCTCGTAGATAAGCTATGGAAACATGTCTCGCTTATAGTTTATATACATTCCAGTTTTGGCATGAACTCTACAGTGGGATGCCCTTCGTAAGGCTAACCACTTTACAGAGTGTAATAGGTACTCTTTATCATGGCACCAGCATTACCACTTTACAGAGTGTAATAGGTACTCTTTACCATGGCACCAACATTACCACTTTACAGAGTGTAATAGGTACTCTTTATCATGGCACCAACATTACCACTTTACAGAGTGTAATAGGTACTCTTTATCATGGCACCAACATTACCACTTTACAGAGTGTAATAGGTACTCTTTATCATGGCACCAACATTACCACTTTACAGAGTGTAATAGGTACTCTTTATCATGGCACCAACATTACCACTTTAGAGGGTGTAATAGGTACTCTTTATCATGGCACCAACATTACCACTTTAGAGGGTGTAATAGGTACTCTTTATCATGGCACCAGCATTACCACTTTACAGAGTGTAATAGGTACTCTTTATCATGGCAACAGCATTACCACTTTACAGATTGCAATAGGTACTCTTTATCATGGCACCAACATTACCTACGGAGTGTAATAGGTACTCTTTATCATGGCACCAACATTACCTACGGAGTGTAATAGGTACTCTTTATCATGGCACCAACATTACCTATGGAGTGTAATAGGTACTCTTTATCATGGCACCAACATTACCACTTTACAGAGTGGAATAGGTACTCTTTATCATGGCACCAACATTACCACTTTAGGGGGTGTAATAGGTACTCTTTATCATGGCACCAAAATTACCACTTTACAGAGTGTAATAGGTACTCTTTATCATGGCACCAACATTACCACTTTACAGAGTGTAATAGGTACTCTGTATCATGGCACCAACATTACCACTTTACAGAGTGTAATAGGTACTCTTTATCATGGCATCAACATTACCTACAGAGTGTAATAGGTACTCTTTATCATGGCACCAACATTACCACTTTACAGAGTGTAATAGGTACTCTTTATCATGGCACCAGCATTACCACTTTACAGAGTGTAATAGGTACTCTTTATGATGGCATCAACATTACCACTTTAGAGGGTGTAATAGGTACTCTTTATCATGGCACCAACATTACCACTTTACAGAGTGTAATAGGTACTCTTTATCATGGCACCAACATTACCACTTTACAGAGTGTAATAGGTACTCTTTATCATGGCACCAACACTACCACTTTACAGAGTGTAATAGGTACTCTTTACCATGGCACCAGCATTACCACTTTACAGAGTGTAATAGGTACTCTTTATCATGGCACCAACATTACCACTTTACAGAGTGTAATAGGTACTCTTTATCATGGCACCAACATTACCTACGGAGTGTAATAGGTACTCTTTATCATGGCACCAGCATTACCACTTTACAGAGTGTAATAGGTACTCTTTATCATGGCACCAGCATTACCACTTTACAGAGTGTAATAGGTACTCTTTATCATGGCACCAGCATTACCACTTTACAGAGTGTAATAGGTACTCTTTATCATGGCACCAACATTACCACTTTACAGAGTGTAATAGGTACTCTTTATCATGGCACCAGCATTACCACTTTACAGAGTGTAATAGGTACTCTTTATCATGGCACCAGGATTACCACTTTACAGAGTGTAATAGGTACTCTTTATCATGGCAACAACATTACCACTTTACAGAGTGTAATAGGTACTCTTTATCATGGCAACAACATTACCTACGGAGTGTAATAGGTACTCTTTATCATGGCACCAGCATTACCACTTTACAGAGTGTAATAGGTACTCTTTATCATGGCACCAACATTACCACTTTACAGAGTGTAATAGGTACTCTTTATCATGGCAACAACATTACCTACAGAGTGTAATAGGTACTCTTTATCATGGCACCAGCATTACCACTTTACAGAGTGTAATAGGTACTCTTTATCATGGCACCAACATTACCTACGGAGTGTAATAGGTACTCTTTATCATGGCACCAGCATTACCACTTTACAGAGTGTAATAGGTACTCTTTATCATGGCACCAGCATTACCACTTTACAGAGTGTAATAGGTACTCTTTATCATGGCAACAACATTACCTACGGAGTGTAATAGGTACTCTTTATCATGGCACCAGCATTACCACTTTACAGAGTGTAATAGGTACTCTTTATCATGGCACCAACATTACCTACGGAGTGTAATAGGTACTCTTTATCATGGCACCAGCATTACCACTTTACAGAGTGTAATAGGTACTCTTTATCATGGCACCAGCATTACCACTTTACAGAGTGTAATAGGTACTCTTTATCATGGCAACAACATTACCTACGGAGTGTAATAGGTACTCTTTATCATGGCACCAGCATTACCACTTTACAGAGTGGAATAGGTACTCTTTATCATGGCACCAACACTACCACTTTACAGAGTGTAATAGGTACTCTTTATCATGGCACCAGCATTACCACTTTACAGAGTGTAATAGGTACTCTTTATCATGGCACCAGCATTACCACTTTACAGAGTGGAATAGGTACTCTTTATCATGGCACCAACACTACCACTTTACAGAGTGTAATAGGTACTCTTTATCATGGCACCAGCATTACCACTTTACAGAGTGTAATAGGTACTCTTTATCATGGCACCAACATTACCACTTTACAGAGTGTAATAGGTACTCTTTATCATGGCACCAACATTACCACTTTACAGAGTGTAATAGGTACTCTTTATCATGGCAACAACATTACCACTTTACAGAGTGTAATAGGTACTCTTTATCATGGCACCAGCATTACCACTTTACAGAGTGTAATAGGTACTCTTTATCATGGCACCAGCATTACCACTTTACAGAGTGTAATAGGTACTCTTTATCATGGCACCAACATTACCACTTTACAGAGTGTAATAGGTACTCTTTATCATGGCACCAGCATTACCACTTTACAGAGTGTAATAGGTACTCTTTATCATGGCACCAGGATTACCACTTTACAGAGTGTAATAGGTACTCTTTATCATGGCAACAACATTACCACTTTACAGAGTGTAATAGGTACTCTTTATCATGGCAACAACATTACCTACGGAGTGTAATAGGTACTCTTTATCATGGCACCAGCATTACCACTTTACAGAGTGTAATAGGTACTCTTTATCATGGCACCAACATTACCACTTTACAGAGTGTAATAGGTACTCTTTATCATGGCAACAACATTACCTACAGAGTGTAATAGGTACTCTTTATCATGGCACCAGCATTACCACTTTACAGAGTGTAATAGGTACTCTTTATCATGGCACCAACATTACCTACGGAGTGTAATAGGTACTCTTTATCATGGCACCAGCATTACCACTTTACAGAGTGTAATAGGTACTCTTTATCATGGCACCAGCATTACCACTTTACAGAGTGTAATAGGTACTCTTTATCATGGCAACAACATTACCTACGGAGTGTAATAGGTACTCTTTATCATGGCACCAGCATTACCACTTTACAGAGTGTAATAGGTACTCTTTATCATGGCACCAACATTACCTACGGAGTGTAATAGGTACTCTTTATCATGGCACCAGCATTACCACTTTACAGAGTGTAATAGGTACTCTTTATCATGGCACCAGCATTACCACTTTACAGAGTGTAATAGGTACTCTTTATCATGGCAACAACATTACCTACGGAGTGTAATAGGTACTCTTTATCATGGCACCAGCATTACCACTTTACAGAGTGGAATAGGTACTCTTTATCATGGCACCAACACTACCACTTTACAGAGTGTAATAGGTACTCTTTATCATGGCACCAGCATTACCACTTTACAGAGTGTAATAGGTACTCTTTATCATGGCACCAGCATTACCACTTTACAGAGTGGAATAGGTACTCTTTATCATGGCACCAACACTACCACTTTACAGAGTGTAATAGGTACTCTTTATCATGGCACCAGCATTACCACTTTACAGAGTGTAATAGGTACTCTTTATCATGGCACCAACATTACCACTTTACAGAGTGTAATAGGTACTCTTTATCATGGCACCAACATTACCACTTTACAGAGTGTAATAGGTACTCTTTATCATGGCAACAACATTACCACTTTACAGAGTGTAATAGGTACTCTTTATCATGGCACCAGCATTACCACTTTACAGAGTGGAATAGGTACTCTTTATCATGGCACCAACACTACCACTTTACAGAGTGTAATAGGTACTCTTTATCATGGCACCAGGATTACCACTTTACAGAGTGGAATAGGTACTCTTTATCATGGCACCAACATTACCACTTTAGGGGGTGTAATAGGTACTCTTTATCATGGCACCAACATTACCACTTTACAGAGTGTAATAGGTACTCTTTATCATGGCACCAACATTACCACTTTACAGAGTGTAATAGGTACTCTTTATCATGGCACCAGGATTACCACTTTACAGAGTGTAATAGGTACTCTTTATCATGGCACCAACATTACCACTTTAGGGGGTGTAATAGGTTCTCTTTATCATGGCACCAACACTACCACTTTACAGAGTGTAATAGGTACTCTTTATCATGGCACCAACATTACCACTTTACAGAGTGTAATAGGTACTCTTTATCATGGCACCAACATTACCACTTTACAGAGTGCAATAGGTACTCTTTATCATGGCACCAACATTACCACTTTAGGGGGTGTAATAGGTACTCTTTATCATGGCACCAACACTACCACTTTACAGAGTGTAATAGGTACTCTTTATCATGGCACCAACATTACCACTTTACAGAGTGTAATAGGTACTCTTTATCATGGCACCAACATTACCACTTTACAGAGTGTAATAGGTACTCTTTATCATGGCACCAACATTACCACTTTAGGGGGTGTAATAGGTACTCTTTATCATGGCACCAACACTACCACTTTACAGAGTGTAATAGGTACTCTTTATCATGGCACCAACATTACCACTTTAGGGGGTGTAATAGGTACTCTTTATCATGGCACCAACATTACCACTTTACAGAGTGTAATAGGTACTCTTTATCATGGCACCAACATTACCACTTTAGGGGGTGTAATAGGTACTCTTTATCATGGCACCAACACTACCACTTTAGGGGGTGTAATGGGTACTCTTTATCATGGCACCAACATTACCACTTTAGGGGGTGTAATAGGTACTCTTTACCATGGCACCAGCATTACCACTTTACAGAGTGTAATAGGTACTCTTTATCATGGCACCAACACTACCACTTTAGGGGGTGTAATAGGTACTCTTTATCATGGCACCAACATTACCACTTTAGAGGGTGTAATAGGTACTCTTTATCATGTCTGTCTACCTGTCTGTCTCTATCTATCTATCTCTGTCTGACTTGGTCTTTTATCCATCTATCTTCTTCATACAAATCCCATTTTATCAAATGTTTTGTTTCTCTCTCTCTCCCTCTTTACCTATCCCTTAGATTCTTTACTTCCTTCTCTCTCTCTCTATCTTTCTTTCCTCTCTCTTTGACTTTTTCTGTCTTTCCTTCTCGCTATCTCTTTATGTCTCTCTGTCTCCTCCATCTCTCTATGTCTCTATCTCACCTCCTCTATCTCTCTGTATCCCGCTGTCTCCCCTCTCTATCACCTCCTCCTCTCATTCTTCCATACCTTACCTCAGTCACCTTTATCTCTATGTCTACCCTCCCTCCACCACAGATGTCTACATTTTTTCTCTCCCTTTATCACGTCTCTACATGTCTTACCTCCCTTTATCACATGTCTCTACATGTCTTACCTCCCTTTATTACAGGTGTCTACATGTCCAGTAAGATCAAAAGCCATGGCCAGATGCTGGCATCGGTGAGCTGTGCTACTGTTCCTAAAATCACAATTATCACTGGGAATGCTTTTGGACAGGAACACTACATAATGGTGAGTTTGATACAGTTGGACAAGTACACTACGTAATGGTGGAGGCATGTGGCCTGGTGATCATAAGCCAGGGATTCAATTCCTGGACTGGGTTAGGTGTTGTGTTCTTGAGCAAAACACTTCGTTTCACATTGCTCCAGTATACTTAGCAGAAAATGAGTACCAGCAATAACTGGGGGTTTAACTCTGCTATAGACTGACGTAGAGTGTCTTGTACTCTGTCATTTCATGTCATGGAAACTTGGAAAAGCACCAGCCAGATGAGCCTCTGGACTTTAGCATTTAGATTACTCTATATTTATTTTTATATTTTCCAGGTAAAGGCTTTATTTCACATAATTATCACACATAATATCGAATCTATGAGATTTTGACAATAATACCATAACATAATTATGAGTGGCCAGTTATGGCCGATTTGAGAAAGCTGTGAGAGAATTCTGACCAAATACAACTGGTTTAAATACAAACTTTAGATTATGTAATGCACAGGTTCTCAACCCATTTAGGCCAAACGCCCCCTTTTGTCCCTCGAAATCACGAAACGCCCCCACCCCCACCCCCGCCACCCTATTCTTTTCACTTTTTCAATATACTATTGATTTTTATATCAGTAGATTACTAAAAAATTGATTAACAATAGATCAAATATATTTTCAATGTGACTATCATATCTTTTATTCAAACATAATGTGTCCAGGAACACATTATCCAATGAATGCATTTACCCATTATTTTCAAGACATTTCAAGGCCAGTGGATTGGCAGTGTCGGTAGAGTGATGGACAACATGCTTTGCAGCATAGAGTTACGGCCCTTTATGTTCTGAGTTCAAATCCCACCAAGGTTAGATTTCAGGGGTGATAAAATAAAGCACCAGTAAGGCACTGGGATCGATTTAATCGATTTTCCTTTCTTCCAAAAACAATTATTTTCAAGACATTAACGTCTGATTTATGAAGTATTCTCCATTATTTCATAGACATGAAAGAATGGTTCAGTGGCAGAATCGATAGAATGTCAGATAAAATGCTGTGGAGAGTTTCTTCTGGCTCTTTGCATTCTAAGTTCAAATCCTGCTGAGGTCAATAAAATAAAGTACCAGTCATGTACTTGGGTCAATATCATCAACTTTTGATGGCCTTCTGGCTAAATTATAAATCATTAATTAATTAATTAATTCACGGTGGATTGGCAGTATCGGTAGAGGGTCGGACGCCATGCTTTCCAGCGTTGTTACGTCCCTTTACAGACTGAGTTCAAATCCCGCCGAGGTTAACTTTGCCTTTCATCCTTACGGGGTCGATAAAATAAAGTACCAGTAATGCACTGGGTAATTGCTGGCCTTGTGTGCCTAAAGTAGAAACAATTAATTAATTAATTCACATTGCCAGTGGTTGCCTTGTCATGCAAATTAGACTGACCGATCTAGTTCTGTTTTAATTAGTGTGTCCTTTATATGGCTCTGAGTTACTATCCTCTCTGTGGACAGAAATTGAGTTACCCATCTTCAACAGGAGTTGGATAAAATATGAAACTTATCAAATTGATCCTTTTTCTGAATGTAAAAAAAAAACCCAGTGAGGCTAAATTAATGTCTTCTAAAAACCTCACTCTCTCTCTCACTCTCTCTCTCTCTCACTGTCTCTCTCTCTCTCACTGTCTCTCTCTCTCTCACTGTCTCTCTCTCTCTTACTCTCTCTCTCTCTCACTCTCTCACTCACTCTCACTCACTCTCTCACTCTCTCTGTCAATAATTTTCCCCCTTCCTTTTGGCTATCTATCCATAGGGAGGTCGTGCGGTTTCCCCAAATTTTGTCTTTTGCTGGCCAAATGCCAAAACTGGTGCTATGGGTGTAGCAGATATTCTGCAATCTATGAAACAGGTAAGACATCGTTATCATAAATTATTACCACCACCACCACCACCATCATCATCATCATCATCATCAACACTACCACCACCACCACCATGAACAATACCACCACCACCACCACCACCATGAACACTACCACCACCACCACCACCATCATGAACACTACCACCACCACCATCACCATCATGAACACTACCACCACCACCACCACCATCATGAACACTACCACCACCACCACCACCATCATGAACACTACCACCACCACCACCACCATCATGAACACCACCACCACCACCACCACCATCATGAACACCACCACCACCGCCACCACCATCATGAACACCACCACCACCACCACCATCATGAACACCACCACCATCATCATGAACACCACCACCACCACCATCATGAACACCACCACCATCATGAACACCACCATCATGAACACCACCACCACCACCATCATGAACACCACCACCATCATGAACACTACCACCACCACCATCATCATGAACACCACCACCACCACCATCATGAACACCACCACCACCACCATCATGTTGAACACCACCACCACCACCACCACCATCATGAACACCACCACCATCATGAACACCACCACCATCATGAACACCACCACCACCACCACCACCATCATCATCATCATCATCATCATATATATATATATATATATATATATATGTATGTGTGTGTGTGTGTTGATGATAAATTTCTATAATAATTCTGTAGGATGTTAACATGGATGAAGAAACAGAGAAGAAGCTGAGAGGAAGACTAGAGAAGCAAAGTTCAGCTGTGTATGGTGCCAGTAGATTATGGAATGATGGTGTAATTCTGCCAGAAGATACTCGACAGGTCAGTTAAATTATCAGAAACTATGCCACGATAAAAAGTACCCAGAGTGGGTGCTTTTTGTCAAAACAGAAAACATTGCCTACTTTTATGGTTTATTTCACTGCTGCTCTTACTACCCACATTTCCTGTGCATCTGTCACATACAAAGTCTGTATCATCATCATCATCATCATCATCAACAATGTTTAACGTCCGTGTTCCACGCTTGCATGGGTTTGGACGGGGGTTTTCCCACTTGAGGCAAGAGTGATTGTCTTGCTC
Organism: Eledone cirrhosa; assembly: GCA_964016885.1. NCBI lineage: Eukaryota > Metazoa > Mollusca > Cephalopoda > Octopoda > Eledonidae > Eledone > Eledone cirrhosa. Next base: position 12,207,312 of record OZ024754.1, on the reverse strand, counting down.
GCATAGGACTGTCTGGCGGGTTTTCTACAGCTGGATGCCCTTCCTAACACCAACCACATTTACAGTGTGGGGCTGGGAGGTTTTTACCGTGTTGCCTACATGGCCACATTACAGCGTGGACTGTCTGGTGGGTATATATATATAATTTGTTTGCTCACACAATAAAATGCAACAAGTATAAACTAGTGAAAAAACACACAATACAAAATATAATTAGCCAATTAAATTAATTAAAATTAAAGCCACCCACTGTACTGGTAGTAAGAGGATGAACTTCATCAGGCCACAATTGCCCTCAATATCTGATTTATGTCAAGTTGTAACAACCAGATAAGTTAGTACCATATATTCCGTAGTACATTAAATACTTAATCCTATCAATAGAGACCTTCATACTAGGGACCTTTTAATGGTGATCTTAGTCCACACAGTATTAGAGGTATGATACAATATTTATATTTTTTTCTTTACACAACCCTACCCACCAACAAAATACAATGATCTTAATTTATCCAAAACACATTACACAAAATACAACTACTCAGTTAAAAAAACTTTACCAAAACAGAAAAACCTTCATATCAGGGACCCTTCAAAAGGGATCTATTAGTTCACTCAATACATGAGGTATGATGTATATATACATATATATATGTGCCCCAAGGCTCTGATACCATCAACACTATAAACACAGAGCTGGCATATCTAAGAACTGACTAACTGCCTGATGAGGTCATAGCCATTCAATGGCTATCATCGAAATATATATAGCAGTAAATAAAGGATTATGATTTCATGCAATTGACATATGTTTCGTCACTATATATATATATATAGTAATAATAATAAATTTGAAGACTAAAATCCAAAGAGGGCTCGATAAGGATATATATATCAAATATATAAGAACCGTAGAGCAAATATTTATTAAAATAACAGATTAAAGTTTAAGTGGTTTCAGAAGATCCCGTTAAGGGTGAAAGCAGCGATTCTTTGCTTAAACTTTAATCTGTTATTTTAATATATATATATATATATATATATATATATATATATATATATATATATATATATATATATATGTATGTTCCCGTCCCACCCTTGCAAGCAGGGAAAAGCGGACGTAAAATGAAATGATGATGATGATGATATATGTATTTATGTATTATAACTGACATGGGCGGAGGTGGTGAGAGCAGACCTCAGATCACTGAAACTCACCGAGGAGATGACGAAGGACTGTGACAAGTGGAGAGATGCTGTGCTGAATAGGTCCCATCCAACCCTTGCAAGCAGAGAAAAGTGGACGTAAAATGATGATGATGATGATGATTAAGTTGTTTCTTCCTTTTTCTGAATATTACTCTCTGTCTCTCTAACTTTGTTACAGGTAATCAGCCGTTGCCTTGAGATAACACAGAGAAATATAACTAAACAACACAACCCAATTCTCAGAATGTAATTGTTGATGCTCCAGGTAAGATCAAAATCCCCATCTTACCTAACTCCAGGTAAGATCAAAATCACCATCTTACCTAACTCCAGATAAGATTGCAAACATCATCTTACCTAACTCCAGTATGATCAATCTTACCTAACTAAACACCAGCCATCTATCCTCATGGCATAACTAAATAGGAAAAGCCTATTCTCAGGATGCTACCAAAGACTGAATTTAACTCGAAACACCAGTTCTTTAATGGTACTAAACATCAAATATTAGTAACCATGACTACGTGAATAGACATCAAAAACGAGTCCTCAAGTGACCTAAACTCTAAATAGACAGTCAGGAAATTACAAGTGACTATTTAACTAAACGTCAAACATGGAGGTAATGAAACACACACCATTAACACACTGTACTACACTGTTAACACACTGTACTACACCATTAACACACTATACTACACCAAACACCAGTCCTCAACTGGTAACTAAACACCAAACACTAGTCTTGAACTGGTAACTAAACACCAAACACCAGTCCTCAACTGGTAACTAAACACCAAACACTAGTCCTGAACTGGTAACTAAACACCAAACACCAGTCCTGAAGTGGTAACTAAACACCAAACACCAGTCCTCAACTGGTAACTAAACACCAAACACCAGTCCTGAACTGGTAACTAAAGATGAGACACCAGTCCTGAACTGGTAACTAAAGATGAGACACCAGTCCTGAACTGGTAACTAAACACCAAACACTAGTCCTGAACTGGTAACTAAACACCAAACACCAGTCCTGAAGTGGTAACTAAACACCAAACACCAGTCCTCAACTGGTACTTAAACACCAAACACCAGTCCTGAACTGGTAACTAAAGATGAGACACCAGTCCTGAACTGGTAACTAAACACCAAACACCAGTCCAGAAGTGGTAACTAAACACCAAACACCAGTCCTCAACTGGTACTTAAACACCAAACACCAGTCCTGAACTGGTAACTAAAGATGAGACACCAGTCCTGAACTGGTAACTAAACACCAAACACCAGTCCAGAACTGGTACCTAAACACCAAACACCAGTCCTCAACTGGTACCTAAAGATGAGACACCAGTCCTGAAATAGTAACTAAACAAACATAAGACGCCAAGACAAGACAAAAGTGAGTAAAGCTCCTCAACGTTTCTCTAAGTAATAACGAGACAACAGACTAAGAACTAACCACTAGACATCAGCTCCTAACATATAGCTAAGTATCAATACCTAATCCCCATTATTCCGGTCTTTATTGGATAACAATATTGTATTCTTTCAGTAAATATATATTTGAATAAATATGAATATTTTTGACATTTGTGTTGCTTTGTGCATGCTTTGTGTGTGTGCACGCGTGTCAGTGTGTGTGTGCGTGTATGTGTGTGTGTATGAGTGTGTGCGCATGTATATGTGTGTACGTGCGCGTATGTGTGTGTATTAAAACATTAAATTATAGGAATTTGTTAGAAACATTTATTTTTGTTCAAGGGAATGCATAAATAACACTAATGACGATATATCAAATGTAGAAAACAGATATTTTAGTGCCTTATTCACGGAGAATTTCAAGTTGGTGAAAATCAGCAAAATAATTGTTTCTAGTTTTAATAATTGTTTCTACTTTTGGCCAGCAATTATCCAGTACATTACTGGTACTTTATTTTATCGACCCCGTAAGGCTGAAAGGCAAAGTTAACCTCGACGGGATTTGAACTCAAACCGTAAAGGGACGTAACTATGCTGGAAAGCATGGCGTCCGACCCTCGAATATAAATTGGCCTTATTTTGTCATCATTTTTATCAGATTTCTTGACATATATACGGTAAATATCAGTCAACAATTCCTAGCGGCTGGTTGTACGGGAGATAACTGCTGATGGCTTGCTGTGAAACTGGAGAAAACCGTTCATCTTCTACAAATGGATAGATATACTGGAAACTGTTATTTTGCCATAAGCGATGTTATGAAATAATATTTTATTTTTTCCACCCTGGAAAACAAAATTACACAAGAACAACAAAAAACGACCACGATGATAAAGAAGCTGATGGCAATGATGATATTGTTCATGATGGTGATAAGGAATAGATGAGAAGGAAGATAGCGGTGATGCAGACAAATTATCCGTATATATATGAGAGAGAGAGGTTGCACACACAAAAGATAAAACGAAATACGAATGACGAATGAATAAGAACCTCTATCTTCCTCATGCCCCATCCGCTTGTATACATTATATATGTGTGCAAGTGATATATATGTATGTAAATATATATATATATATATATATATATATGCGTGTGTGCGTGTGCGTGCGTATATATATATATATATATATATATATATATATATATATATATATATATATATATCAATGGACCTAACAGATTCATGTTGCAGGTGATATAGAGGTAAGGTAATGCAGCTAAAAGAGAAATATCTTCAGTTTCTGTAGAAAGTAGAACTCTTTAATAAAAGAGGTGAATTATGAAGCATAGTGGTGCGGCTAATAAGTTCGCTTTTCAACTACTTGAGTATGGATTTATACCCATAGCACAGCACCTTAAATAAGTGTCTTTTAGATTAGTCTATCATTGAATGCCTTCTAAGCATAATTTACAGTATTTCGGCGATCCTCTTTGCCAAGGCCTTTGTGAGAGGAAAACTGAGAGGACCGACATGTTGTAAATTCAGAGCTTCCATAGGGGGTGCATGATCCCGGCGGCCAGACCACATCTGCGGTTGATCCCGGCGTCAGGTCTCCGTTGTTGGTGACTTTTGAGCTTTGAACTTATTAAGGACGTAGACAGTATATTGTCCATGCTTAAAAGAACGGGGTTGGAATTCCCTGTTATTTCAACTATATATTCACTAAAGGACCGATATTTTTCAAAAAGCTGGTACAATGTGGTAGAAAAATACAAATGGCAAAATATGACAAATAAAGGAGAACAAAGTAAGGTTTCATTTAGTGAATTTCAACATATTTCAGGGCTAATATCCTCTTTTCAAATGGGAGTTAACACAATTCAAAGCAAAACGAACGATCGATGTATTTTTTCCTTAACTGGCCTACGTGTTTGAAATGCACATGCGGGAAATCCCTATGGCAACCAGTTTGCCTCGTGTATTTCCAAATATTTATTTCCTGTATTTTGCATATTCCGTTTCGTTGGTGTATATAAATCAGTAAAACTGAAATATCATTCATTTGTTGTTCTGGTTGGATACGCTCCTATTTGTATTTAATATACATTCAGCTATTAGAAACGCGAAACTGTCATGAATATATATATTTATTTTAATATTTATGCCTTGGGGTGTTTTTGATTCAGTTAATCTATATTCATTATATTAACGTATATCACTCCAAGGTAATCGTTTATTGAATTCCTAGGTATATTCTACGAAGAAAGAAAAATTCGTTCTTGTTACATTTTCAGAAATATAATTTATAGGTTTAAGCAAAGGTTAAATCGGAATTTGTTGACGGACTTGGCTAAACTTGATGGGGATCATTCTGACAATAAATACTACATGCATACAAAATCACATAAATATCAGAGACGATAAACGAATTACATGTTAAGAATGAGTATAAGGCGGCGAATTGGCAGAGTCGTTAGAACGTCTGGTAGTATGCTTTGTAGCATACGTTCCAGTTCTCTGCTCTCTCAGTTCAAATCCCGCCGAGGTCAACTTTGCCTTTTATCTATTCGAGATCGATAAAAAAAATACCTGTCTTGTGTTGGGGTTGATTCTTCCTCTATATCTCTTTCACACTTCCTTTCTCCAACTTTTTATCTTTCCCTGGAAGAAATCTGCTGTATTCAGACCTGGAGAGGAGATGGGTTCCGCCAGATTTTAAAGAATGTCCTAGAAACGATGTATGTCAATACGACACCTCTACGGCCCCCTCGGGTATTACGGGTACAAATCGTTATTATTGAAAAGCTTCGTCACAAAGTGGTTTTCACTACATACACACATGCACTTGTTAGTGCATGTGTGTATGTGTATGTGTCAGTGTGTATATATATATGTCTGTGTGTGTACGTGTATGTGTCAGTGTGTGTGTGTGTCAGTGCGTATGTGTGTATTTGTGTGTGTGTATATATTTGTGTTAGTGTCTTTGTCAGTATGTATGTGTGTGTCTGTCTCAGTGCGTATGTGGGAATTTGTGTGTGTGTATATCTGGGTGTGTTTGTGTGTTTGTCAGTGTGTGTGTATGTATGTTTAGTAAACATGTATTTAACATTGATCTAGGTTGGGCAGCTTTCAACAAGAACAAGGAAGTACTAACATCAAAACGAGTTTCCTATCATTTGAAGGCTAATATCTTCGATACTTACATCCTGCCAGTTGTGTTATATGGTCTTGACTGTGTTAATTGGACGACAAGGTCACTTCAGAAGCTCTCTACATTCCAGAACCACATCATGAGACTTATGACTGGCAAGCGGCTCAGCGACCGTATCTGTATCAGTGAGCTGCTCAACATTACCAGACTTAAACCAATTACATCAATTGTCAAGTGAAGAGTACTCAAACTATACGGCCAAATAAAAAGATCAACTCGTGGTGTGAGTAGATTATGCCTGGAAGGAATGTTGGCTGGTAAAAGAAGCAGAGGTTGGCAGCCAAAACGATGACTTGAAAATGTCAACCTATGGACTGAATTTGATCTTTGCTTTTTAAACTCTGCTGTTGGTGATCGAAATTTGTGTAGAAAAATATCTCATGTTGATGTGCAGTCTGCAACTGGCGGAGTTTGGCGTCAAAGTAGTGAAAGATTTACACCATATTTAATCTATTTAATCTGCAGATGTTCTTCTCAGCGATTAGAAAACTAGTTTCGGGATTTATTAACAACTCATCAGAGATTGTACACAAAGATACAGAAAATAAAATTGATTTGTCTAATTTACATAACATCGTAAGCGTAATATAATTAGTTAATGGAAGTAATACACAGCTCCTTAGATTAAGCAGAAATGAACAGAAATAAGTAATTGATCTTTAATAAAGCTTCAATAAGCGTTGATTCTAGTTAGATTGTGCTCCTTTCCAGGTTACTGAGTAAAATCCTGTAATTTACCTAATATATTTAGTTTTAACAGCGAGAGTGAGTATGTGTTTCCTAAGAACATAAACTCGTAAGTTTACCTTATATATATATATATTCATTCCATCGCTGTTTAGAGCTTTTACTAATTAATTGATTCACGTCGCCAACGCTTGCACTGATATGTAAATTAAACATAGTTCTCTATATACTATAAATAGCTATTAGCTAGTCATAGATAATTATTCATAGTATGCATAGACTCGAAAATAACTATACCTAATTTGCATAACAAGCAGTGTATACAAACACATATCCACACACACACACACACACACATACATATTAATTTTAACTAACACATACATATATATATACGTGTGTGTATGTATATATATGTGTGTATATAAGCAAAGAGATATTTAATTTGTTGGTAATTCCACAAATATATTTATAGTTTCCAGTTTATTGATATATATATATATATATATATATATATGTATATGTATAATGGAAAATTTGAACAGGAACAAAACAGAGAGGCAGTACAACGAATGTTTATTAATTTCACGCTCTGGAGAGTGGGGTGGTGGTGGGGAACGACGTTTCGGGCATAAGCCCTTCCTCGGGTGAGAAGTGTGTGGGAAGAGAGTTCAAAGGGTGTGTAGGGGAGTGGTGGAGAGACATATAGCGAAAAGGGGGTGGGAGGAAACGGTGCGAATGAAATTAAAAATAAAAATAAAGCATGATCAAAATAAAAGCGAAGGAAATGTGGTAAGGAACCAGGTGGACCATAACGCACCAAAGTACTCAATACTTAGGGTAGTAGAGTGGGTAACAGGAACGAGTAGGACCCCGACGGCTGAGCTCAAGCCGTTTCGACGGCTAATTCTGGACTCAGAAATAGCCGTCGAAACGGCTTGAGCTCAGCCGTCGGGGTCCTACTCGTTCCTATATATATATATATATATATATATATATATATATATAAAGTTTATCCCGGGTTCAATCGGGTATAACCACAGTAAGTAAGGTACATTGTCGAGTATAAATATCTAATATAGAAATGGCTTCTACAGGACTAGAACTGTTTCATTCGGGAAAAATCATCAGGAAGCCCCCCACCCCCACCCCACATACACACATATATATATATATATATATATATATGTGTGTACATGTGTGTGTGTGTATAATAAAAATATATAAACGAAAAATATATACTTTATATCATCTCTATTTATTTTATTATATACTAGCAGAATGGCCCGGCGTTGCTCGGGATTTGCTCGAGGGTTCTTATATATTTGATATCGAGCCTCGTGAAATAAATACGTTTGTTTATATTTTGTTATTGTGTATGCAAAAATATCTGTACACGAATATATATATATATATATATATATATATATATATATATATATATATATATATATAGAACAGTACAGAGAAGTACGGAATACCTCGGCCTCGGTGTCTACATTTTGTACTTATAAAAAAATTCGTCGTAGATTACCAGGCTTTTTTTTTTTCTATGCGAAGAAAATGAATACTTTATCGCGAAATAAATACTTTTGTTTATATTTTGTTATTGTGTATGCAAAAATGTCTGTACACGATAATTATAATTATATATATATATATATATTGAAATAACAGCTTAAAGTTTAAGCAAAGAATCGGTGCTTTCATCCTTAACGGGATCTTCTGAAACTAAAAAATCAATCTGTGAACGCAGAAGTAAATATTTCGAAAAACGTTACACACTATATATATACACACACACACTATATATATATATATATATATATATATATATATATATATATATATATATATATATACACCGCGTCATAATGTCGTAATGCAGACAGCCAGACAGACATACAGACAGATATTATAAGGGCGCAACGTTATATCTATGTATCTATCCAAAAAGCGAAAGACTAAGATAGAGTGAGAGAAATCGCTAAATTGCCTAATGCGGTCCCTAGGGCGTTGAAAATTTGAAAATTCTTTTGCTGAAACCACTCACAGGACTATAAGTATTACATGTGTAAAGTTTGAAAACAGTCGGATGGGTAGTTCTCGAGTTTTAGTGATCGGACAGACAGACAGACATTCTCTGTTTTAGATATATATATATTTCAAAGATGTAAAGTTTTATGTATAACATAAAGCAAAACACGTCCTCTTCAGACAAAATACATGCGAGATGTATAATTTTTTCATTGTCTACCATCATATCATGAAAAAATTATACATCTCACATGTTTTATCTGAAGAGGACATGTTTTGCTTTATGTTATACATAAAACCTTTCATCTTCGAAATATATATAAGATAGAGATGATATAAAGTATATATCTTTCGTTTATTACTACATGTATATAATACTCCGGATAATTTCATACCGTCGAGTGCTTGACAGCTGTTACATATAAGAAACAGTCGATTACAAATCAACTAACTCTTCTTTCATTGATTAATATATATATATATGTGTGTATGTATATATGTATGTACATTTTTATATGTGTATGCCTGTGTATTTGCATATATATTATGTTTTTGCAAACCTGTGTGCGTCTTATTCTTGAACTCTTTCATATACATACATATATATATATATATGTGTATACATAT
>OZ024754.1:12188115-12193115 GCA_964016885.1 Eledone cirrhosa | reverse complement strand
AAATCTATTCCAGTGCATTAAAAGGGTAAAGACCTTCTTCGGTCACGAATGACCATGGGATTTGTACCTAGAATGTACCTCCGAATTTGTACCTCCGAGGCACAAGTCCAGGCTAGGTTGTGAAAGACCAGCAGTCGCCCACGCATACCAGCCCCCCCCTCTACACGCCACCCATGATATCGAAGGGAAAGGCAATGGCCGATTCAGCTGAGTAAACTGGAGCAACGTGAAATAAAGTGTCTTGTTCAAGGACACAACGCATCACCCGGTCCGAGAATCGAACTCACAACCTTCCGTTTGCAAGCCCAATGCTCTAACCACTAAGTCATGCGCCTTCAAGCCAGTACATTACTGGTACTTTATTTTATCGACCCCGTTAGGGAGAAGAGTAAAGCTAACCTCGATGGGATTTAAACTCAGAACGTAAAGGGCCGTAACTGTATGCCGCTAAGCATGTTGTTCAATACTACTATGGCCAGCAATACCATGCATTGCAAAAAATGTCACATATCAAGCGATGCCTGTGCTTGAAGTGTTTTTAAGTGAGGAAAGGCTTTGCACGGGGCTAACCCCACTCTCTGAACATCGAAGGCATCCGCCCCAAAAGAACTGGTCTACATCATTGGATGTAAACGAAGTCACAGGTTTTATATCAGAGTGACCTTCTCCTAGAGAGATACCTTAAGGAAGACAAGGAGTCTCTTGCTCCACAAAAAAAAAAAAATCTTCATTGGATGGCCATTGATTCTCCTGAGTTCCTCCGCCTTTTGACGATTATGTTTTTCATCCCTCGTGGTGTCCAAAATCACGCTCCTCAACAAGCAAGGTTGGTGCGGTTGTCGGTTTAGCCGCCGACGACCCAACCATGTCACAGGTTGTACTGGGTTACATGTTACCAGTAGCACTCAAGAGTGACCCGACATAACATACATACATATATGTATATGTACAATGATATTAAATAAATAGAAACTATATTTATAAAACCATATTTATTCTATTATATATATTTCATGGGTACCAAAATGTCGGTACCCTTGAAATATATATAATAGAATAAATATGGTTTTATAAATATAGTTTCCATTTATTTAATATCATTGTATATTATACTCCAGAAAACTGTTGAGTGCTCTGAATCAGTTATAAACATTTATATTTGTTGAATTACCAACAAATTGAATATCCCTTCTGCTTATATGTATATATATATATATATATATATAGAGAGAGAGAGAGAGAGAGAGAGAAATGGTTTCTACAGGACTAGAGCTGTTTCATTCGGGAGGAATCATCAGGAAGCCCAGATGATTTCTCCCGAATGAAACAGTTCTAGTTCTGTAGAAGCCATTTCTATATTATAGATTTATACTCTGCTATGTACTGAGTACCTTACTTACTGTGGTTACCTCCGATTGAACCCGGTATAAACTTATATATACACACATATATATATATATATAGGTACGTTATTCCGGGTTGAATTGGAGGTAACCACAGTAAGTAAGGTACTCAATACATTACATTGCAGAGTATAAAAGTTTTAATATAGATGAGATTCTACAGGACTAGAACTGTTTCATTCATTGATTCCTGATGATTTCTAAAGAATGAAACAGTTCTAGTCCTGTAGAATCTCATCTATATTAAAACTATATATATATATATATATATATATATATATATATATATATATATATATATATAGAGAGAGAGAGAGAGAGAGAGAGAGAGAGAGAGAGAGAGAGAGCAGATGTTTAGCTACTCAGTAAGAAAGTGTGGTACAGCTATCTGAAATGGTATATCCTATTTACAACGAGGTGTTGATGTTGACACCCGCTCAGTACTATCAAAGTATTATTGTCGTCATAGCGCGTTACTATTGTTGTTGGTGTTGAGATTGTTTTCATTTTAGTGGATGAGGGTGTTATTCGTGTTGTTGTTGTTGTTGTTTGGTCGCCATGATGCTGTGTTTTTGCTGTTGTTGTTGTTTGTTGTACATTTCTAGAAACTTATTTTTCTTGATTCACAACACAGACTTAAGATGTCATACGATATATATGTTTATCAGTCAATAATGGCGTCATCTCATCTCCTCCTAGGGAGAGGATATATATATATATATATTTATATATATATATATATATATTTATATCCTAGAGAGAGGATATATATATATATTTATTTATATTTATATATATATATATATATATATATATATATATATATATATATATATAGAGAGAGAGAGAGAGAGAGAGAGAGAGAGAGAGAGAGAGAGAGATAGAAAGAAGGGGGGAGGATAGATGGATGAATAGATATATTTCTTTATTTGCCACAAGGGCGCACAAGAAAAGGGGACAATACAAAGACATGCCGTGGATTTTACATACAGTCGTGTAAAAAATATAAAAACAAACAATTTCAACAATCGAAATCCCCAATAGGGGAAAAGCCCCACAAATGGGTTGTTTAATACCCCGTCGATAGAACAACCCTCAACTCCAGGAGCGTGTTGTGCAAGTGCTCCTTTCTTCCTTTTGCTCTCTTCCTCAACCTACAGGCTTATAAACAGAGAAGGCCCTATCACTCGGGCCATTTTCGCTTCATTCACCCACCTTTCAGTAAATTTACTGGGGTGCAGTGCCTCTCTCTCTCCACCCTGATTCTCCTTCTAAAGTGATACTTAAAGAAGGGAATCAATTGTTGTCCGGAGAGAAAGGCATCTATCCTCAGTCCTCTCAACCTCGTCCACCATATAACTTCTTTCACCATAGCCACCGTACAGAGGAAAACCGCCTCTCTTTCGTTTTTGAAAGAGTCTGGCGGTTTGATCCTTACTATGGACTCGGCAGTCAACTGGATTTGTCCCATACGCGACAGCAGTTGTTCTGCATAGTTCCACAGGTCGCTTACGCCCGGGCAGTGTACAATTGATAGATAGATAGATAGATAGATAGATAGATAGATAGATAGATAGATAGATAGATAGATAGATAGATAGATATCCTTCTTTATTTGCCACAAGGGCGTACAAAATGGGACATTAACAAGACGTGACGGCGGGGGTTTTACATAAATATCGTTAAAACTTTAACATTAATAAATTACAATAAACTATATATTGAAATAAAATAACAATCGAAATCCTCAATAGCGGGGAACGTTACTGTGGGGTTGTTTTACACCCCGTAGATAGAACAACCCTCAACACCAGGAGCACGTTGTGTAGGTGTTACCGTCTTTTTGTCCTCGTCAACCAACAGGTTTATATACAGAGATGTCCAAGGAATAATACATATTTCTATATAAATGTCGATATAAGAATGAACAAAATAAATAAATATATATATATATATCATAAATCATGTCTTTAGAATCATCAGATATTAAAATATATACTATTTCTTCTTCTAATTAGCATAATTAACCATATACAAAATCAAATCTAGCAAGCTTTAAGAATAAATTTTCTTATGGGGAAATCTCTGACAAACAATCGATCGTAGCCTCTTCGCGGCAGCCCCGTTCCATTATTTATCGAACATTTCGACAGCATGCAGACTCCGACTAAATATACCATCAACCACACACAATTAGTAGTAAAATTAAACTTAGAAGAAATGCGCACATACCGTAATTAGGCTACGATCGATTGTTTGTCAGAGATTTCCCCATAAGAAAATTTATTCTTAAAGCTTGCTAGATTTGATTTTGTATATGGTTAATTATGCTAATTAGAAGAAGAAATAGTATATATTTTAATATCTGATGATTCTAAAGACATGATTTATGATATAATGCTCTGATTTTTTTATTTTAATTTATTAATTCTTCATAGAGCTTAAAAGTGAACAGTTGCAACATATATATATCTTTAATTTTATGTATATGATAACCTTTATATATATATATATATAATTTGTATATGCGATGATCGAACCTGACTCTGAAATCGCGAGATCCCCAGATACAAATTATATATATATATATATATATATATATATATATATATATATATATATATATAATTTGTATCGAAAATGCAACTGGAGTCTTTTTTTTAAATATTTATTTGGTTTCTTTACCGGTTTCGCAGTTCTTGTGCTTTTCAAAAGTAGAATTGAGATGGAGAGTTTGTGGTTTTTCTCGCATGTTATATATATATATATATATATATATATGGCTGTCTAATGGTATGAATCTATATATATGTGTGTATATAACCACAACAAAATCAAACATGGAGTTTTTATTGCTTATCTCTCGACATTTCTGTGAAGAGGAAGACAGGAAGTGAGAAAACTATGCTAAGGCTTCTGTTCTAGTTTTATTGATTTGTTTCAAATTTTTTTCTTTCATTACTTCCTAGTCGCACAAAGTATTTGTTACTTGACCAGCGTGTTTTATTGTTATGATATATATCTGTGGAATTGCGTATATACGTATATATATATATGTATATATGTATAAACATATATGTATATATATATATATGTGTGTGTGTGTGTGTGTGTGTGTGTGTGTGTGTGTGTGTGACGAAAGAACTTTGATATACTATATATATTTATAGCTGTATTTTTAACCGTTGATAAACATTGATTGCCAAATAAAATGATTATGGAGATATAAAAGTTACAGAAGCGAAACAGTAAGTGTGTTCTGTTATTATTTCTGGCAATATTATAACAATATGACCCTCTCCAAGTATAACAATATATATATATATAGTAATAAACGAAGGATATATATTTTATATCATCTCTATCGTATATATATTTCGAAGATGAAAGGTTTTATGTATAACATAAAGCAAAACATGTCCTCCTCAGATAAAACATGTGAGATGTATAATTTTTTTCATGATATGATGGTAGACAATAAAAACATTATACATCTCGCATGGATTTTGTCTGAAGAGGACATGTTTTGCTTTATGTTATACATAAAACCTTTGCATCTTTGAAATATATATAATAAAATAGAGTTGATATAAAGTA
>OZ024754.1:12165615-12173115 GCA_964016885.1 Eledone cirrhosa | reverse complement strand
CAGATATATATGTATATATATGTATATACATATATATATATATATATATATATATATATATATATATATATATATATATATATATATATATATATATATATTATATAACATTGCAAGTCTGAAGAACTATTAGATAAAATGTATATAGTATTTCCTCTCCCAATCAGTATAAATCAACCACATAAAAAATCATTTAAACGAGGCTATAAGTTTAAAATGTAATTATGAAGAAATAATAGACAAATGATACAGACTATCTTCCGCGATGTACAGCCATATGACATTTATCTAATTATTTATTTTAGCCTGTAGAAATTGACTAGACAAATAGTTAACTACACAGAATTAGGTACAAAATAGAAGTTTGAAGAAAAAAATGCACATAAACTTTACCAAAATTCCTCTAGTCCCGACCACCGGCGGTTTCGTTCCACTTTTCTGATATACCCGATCTTGGATATATCCACGAGGCTTGGAACTCATCAGGAGATACCTCAGACTAGACTAAGTTTTTTCTACCATGATCCCCGCCAGAAATGAATTCCAAAGTTCTTTCGTCGCGACATCACCAGTGGTACTATTCCTCCCATTGTATTGTAATGTCTACGCCATTTTTATTTTATTTATTTATTTATTTATTTATTTATTTATTTATTTATTTATTTATTTATTTATTTATTCTTGTCTCTGTCACTGCGCATGCGTTTGCGTGTGTGTATAATGTTTGGTGTGAGTGTTCGCGTTTGAGTGTATGAGTTTTTGTTTTAACAGTAGTAGACACGGAACTCTGGATAAACACAATAGAAATTCTCCACTCACACTATGCTAAACCCATGGCCTCCAAATATCTGATACTCAAAAACTTAGCAATGTCCAGTAGTGCTAAGTTTAATATTCTGATCGTAGACTTGGTAAGAGTGATGAAGAATGTGTCCCGTATGTGCGACCCAACTGAACTGGAATGACACATCCAACACTTCATCAACCGCATGCAGTTCTCTGGCTAAACCAAATAGAGAGAATCAGAGTATACAAAGGAGCCATGGAGAAATATAAGACCCTCATAGAACTGGACATGAAAGGAATTTGCCCATTATACAGGAGCAAACCATGGAATAACTTAGATAGGACTAAACATAAGATAGGGTAAGCCACTTCATGGTACGACAACCAGAGATACCAGAGTGTCATGTTCGTGGATGCTACCCCTGGAGGAAAATTAGCTAAGCAATGTAGAAAAGCCCTAAGAAAGACCCATCTAAAGATTAAAGTGGTAGAAAAACCAGGAACTACCATAAAATCCCTGATCAGCAAGACATACCCTTTTAAGAAAACCCACTTTACGAATAAGAAATGTGTTATATGTAGAATGAACCCCCAGATAAATTGTAAAACTATAAATGTAGTCTGTAGCATAAGATGTACAGAGCGTACTTGCAGAAACATGACAACGACATACATAGGTGAGACAGCTCGAAGCATAGGAGAAAGAATAGACCAACACTGGGGGGAGCTAAAAGGACAAGAAAAACGGTTCAGTACTATATGAAAACACAAGACAAAGACATGACGGTAACATAGGCAACATAGAAATTAAAATAATATCTAAGCATAGAAATGACTCAACAGGTAGGCAAATCAGAGAAGCATCTGAGATAGAACTAAGAAGACCGAAGTTGAACAGAAAAAACGAATGGAATAACAACAACCATACCCAAACAAACAATACTGACTTAAGGGAAATATAAATAAATAAATAAATATATACACAAGCACAAAACAACAAACACGTATAAACACACACTAGTGAACAAAGATAGAATACGAAAACAAAAACAGATACACTCAAACGCGAACACACACACCAAATATTATACACACACGCAAACGCATGCGCAGAGACAGAGACAAGAAGAAATAAATAAATTAATGAAATAAAAATGGCGTAGACATTACAATACAATGGGGGGAAACATAATAGTACCACTGATGATGTCGCAGATGTGCGACGAAAGAACTTTGATAGACTATATATATATATATACATATATATATATATTGTTATACTTTGGTAGGGTCATGTTGCCAATAAGAAACACACGCACCAGTTGCTTTCACTTCAATTTATTATATATTTATAAATTTACAAATTTATAAATTTATAAATTTCTGGTTGGTTGTGGCGCAAACTGAGCACACACAGAAACAAAATGGCGTAGGACAGAGAAAGGAGAGGCACAGAAACAAAGAAAGGAATCCCCAGTCACTGAAGATGTCACAGAGTGTGTGACGAAAGGACTATGACTATATATAAACAACTATCTGGTTGTGGAACCAACCAACCAGAAATTTATAAATTTATAAATTTGTAAATTTATAAATATATAATAAATTGAAGTGAAAGCAACTGGTGCGTGTGTTTCTTATTGGCAACATGACCCTCCCAAAGTATAACAATATCGGTTTCAACACACGATTTCAGATAAAGAATCTTGCTAAACAAATTCAGAAACGAAATAGATATATATATTTTTTTTTTTAAATCTGCGTTTTTAACCGTTGGTCAATCAATGATAAACATTCATTGCCAAATAAATTAATTATGAAGATATAAAAGATACAGAAGCCCAAACCAACCAAACAGTGAGTGTGTTCTGTTATTATTTCTGGCAATATTATAACAATATGACCCTGCCCAAGTATAACAATATATATATATATATATATATATATAATATGGGACTAGCATAAGGTTCCCCTGCTAGTACCTGTTGCATCAACCGCAAATATATATATATATATATAAATATATATATATATATATATATATATATATATATATATATATATATATATATATATATATATATATATATATATATATATATTTCTATATATATACATACATACAGTTTCAGAAAGTCACCCGAATTTATTTCAGCGAGCTCTCACTATATATATAGTCTAGGTATAAGATGTGTTGGTGTACGCAGGATAGCGCACTCGACGAAGTAGGCCTGCATACTCCGGGGTATAGGTATAATAATGAAGTAGAAGTCAACAGGTTAGAATTTACCCCATTTATTTGTTACACAATCGCTGTTATACATATTTGGATGATAACTGTTATGTAACAGTTATGACATCATCAGACAGCTATTAACTGAAAAGAAAATTGCTACATGAATAAAAATAAGAAGATTTCTACTTCTTTTTTATACCTATACTCCAGAGTATGCAATAATCAGCTCACGGCATATCATATCTTTCTCATACACACACACATATATACTCACACATATACACACACACACACACTCTCTCTCTCTCTCTCTCCCATCCCCCTCTCTCTCTCTCTCTGTATCTCAATAGAATTGTGTTTTCTGTAATTCCGTGTTTTATTTTTAAATATTAATGAGCTCTTATACCATCTTTTATTCGGAGCTGTCTAATTCTTTTGAAAAAGAAGATAGAATTAATTTTATCCCCACTGTGTAGCTAGCACTCCAATATGGTCTTGGTTGTGGTGACTATTCCTTATAGCCACTTGAAGCGTTAAAGAATTCAATAAAGATTAAATTCGTCACTTGTTATTCTTCCCTTGTCATATAGACCTAAGGCAATTTATATCAAGATATCTTTGATGTTTGACAGACTCAGAAAGCATCTGAGCAAAAATTGAATTCTGATCGTGGAGAAATGGAAAAAAAAATATATATGTAACTACATTTTTCTACTATCATTATAACTATTGGCAGTATCGGTAGAGAGTCGGGCGCCATGCTTTGCAGCATAGAGTTACGCCTCTTTACGGTCTGAGTTCAAATCCCGCCGAGGTTAACTTTGCCTTTCGTCGTTACGGGGTCGATAAAATAAAGTACGAGTCACGCAGTGGGATCGATTTAATCGACCTTCCCCCTCCTCCAAAATTGCTGGCCTTGTGCCTATGGAAGAACCTATTATAACCATAGCAGAGGGTGGCGGGTGGGTAGAGTCGTTACAACGTCGGACAACATGCTTTTCGGAACGTAGTTACGGCCCGTTACGTTCTGAATTCAAATCCCGCCGAGCTTAGCTTTGCCTTTCATCTTTACAGAGTCAATAAATTAAAGAACTAGTAACGCATTGGGGCCGATTTAGTAGACTTTCCCATCCCCCAAAATTGTTAGCCTTGTGCCTAAATCGGAAACAATTATAACCATGGAAGAGAGGGTAGTGGATTGGCAAAGTCGGTAGAGTGCCACACAAAACACTTTGCGGCAAGCTTTCTACTTTTGGTACATGGTCAGTAATTTGCGGGAAGGGAAAAATCGACTAAATTATCCCCAATACTTGATAGGTTCTTTATTCTATCGACCCCAGAAAGATGAAAAGCAAAGTTGAACACGATTTTGTTTCCAGTTAACGCCATCTAAAGACTTGAATAATATATAAGTAATAATAATAATAATAATAATAATAATAATAATAATAATGTTTTCTTTATTAACCACAAGGGTTTACATAAAGTAGACATTAATAATAATAATGATAATGATAATATTAATAATAATAATAGTTTCTACTTTTGGCACGAGGCCAGCAATTTCCCAGTACATTACTGGTACTTTATTTTATCGACCCCCGTAAGGCTGAAAGGCAAAGTTAACCTCGGCGGGATTTGAACTCAGACCATAAAGGGCCGTAACTCTTTGCTGCAATGCATGGCGTCCGACCCTCTACCGATACTGCCAATCCAATAATAATGCCGACATATTACCCAGTGTCGGCATTACAAAATCAAAGCTGAAGACAAGTGGTACAACCATCACCCTGAGGTTGTAACTGAAGGAGAAAAAGTAACAATTCTCTGGGACTTTCCAGTACATACTGACAGGACCATAAAAGCTAATAGACCTGACATCATTATAAAAGATCAACATAACAAGGTATGTTTGTTGATAGATATGAGCATCCCATGTGATCACAATATCGCGGCAAAAGAATTTGACAAGCTACGAAAATATAAAGATCTGCTCATTGAAATTGAGAAAATGTGGCACCTCAAGGCCGTTACGATACCAGTAATTGTGGGAGGACTGGGAATGATCAAGAAAGGAACAGAACAATATTTGCGAATGATTCATGGTTTACCCTCTCTGCACGAGGTGCAAAAAATTGTTTTGACTGGTACTGCACACGTATTGAGAAGAGCACTATCTCTGTAAGATTGATATCCCTCCTTGTATTTACATATGCATATGCACATGTGTATATATGTATACTGTTTTTTGTTTGTTTTGTTTTTTTACTATAATCAATGTGCTGTATTAACTGGCTTACCAATGCGTGAATTTATTTTCCCTAGGTGTCAGGAAGACACTCGGGATATATCTCAGAAACAATAATTGTTTCTATTTTAGGCACAAGGCCGCAATTACCCAGTACATTACTGGTACTTTATTTTATCGACCCCGTAAGGATGAAAGGCAAAGTTAACCTCGGCGGGATTTGAACTCAGAATGGCAAGGGCCGTATCTCAGAATGAAAGGAAATATTTCCTAATGAAAGGAAATAAAAATGTTAATAATAATAATAATGAAATTATTGTGTACAGTGCTCAGGTGCAGTACAACTCATCAAAAGTGCATGTATAGCACATAGAATAATATACAAATGTCAGGGAAGTGAACAGTGTATGAGTCATGATATACATGTGTGCATGTGTATGGAGGGGGGATATTAGGTGTAGTGTTGGCGAATAGTTTGATATGGAAAACAATTTACTGATAAGGTTAATTTATCCGATGTCACTTCACACAAACACATACGAGGGTGGACTGAAATGTTCATAGGCTGACTATGAAGGAGTGATGCTAGGGCTGTGAAATCTTGCATGCATTAATTTCAACTCTTCTTATTAATAACTGCATTGTGATGATGGTGGTGGTGGTGGTGCTGGTGGTGGTGGTGGTGGTGATGATGATGATGATGATGATGATGATGATGATGATGATGGTGGTGGTGATGGTGATTATTCCCACGCTGACAATAACTCGACAATGACGGTCATGATGATGGTGATGGTGATGATGGTGATGATGGTGATGATGGTGGTGATGGTGGTGGTGATGGTGATGGTGATGATGGTGGTGATGATGGTGATGATGGTGATGATGTTGGTGATGATGGTGATGGTGGTGATGATGGTGATGGTGATGGTGATGGTGATGGTGATGATGGTGGTGATGATGGTGATGATGGTGATGATGGTGGTGATGGTGGTGGTGATGGTGATGGTGATGGTGATGGTGAAGGTGATGATGATGATGATGGTGATGGTGATGATGATAAAAGAGAAGATGTTGATCTTTAATTTACCTTCAAAGAAATCAAGTATGTTACAATATCATGAAATTAATTACCCTCTTTGGTATAATTTCCAGTTCAATGGTGTTTGATGGAAGAGATAGCGTGTGTCTACAGCATTGTACTGGCGAGTGTATATAGCGTGTATCTACGTCATTGTAATGACGACTGTATATATATACTTACATACATACATATATATATACATATATATATATAACGAAGGAAATGTGGTAAGGAACCAGGTGGACCATAACGCACCAAAGTACTCAATACTTAGGGTAGTAGAGTGGGTAATAGGAACAAGTAAGACCCCGACGGCTGAGCTCAAGCCGTTTCGACGGCTAATTCTGTACTCATATATATTGTTATACTTTGGGAGGGTCATGTTGCCAATAAGAAACACACGCACCAGTTGCTTTCACTTCAATTTATTATAATAAATTTATAAATTTAGGAATTTATAAATTTCTGGTTGGTTGGTTGGTTGGTTCCACAACCAGATAGTTGTTTATATATTGTCAAAGTTCTTTCGTCACACATTCTGTGACCTCTTCAGTGACTGGGGATTCTTTTCTTTGTTTTTGGCAACATGACCCTCCCAAAGTATAACAATATCGGTTTCAACACACGATTACAGATAAAGAATCTTGCTAAACAAATTCAGAAACGAAATATATATATATATATATATATATATATATATATATGCAGAAGTTATATTTAATTTGTTGGGATTCTACAAGCTTAAAAGTTTTATAACTGATATAAAGCACTCAACAAATAACTGGAGTAAATATTCAATATATTAATAAATGGAAACTATATTTATAAAACCATAATTATTTTATTATATATATTTCAAGGACAACCAAGGCAGTTTTGGTGCGCTTTCATCAGATAAAATACAAAATTTGTTTTATAAATGTTGACATACCCGTAGAAAAACAACCTTGACGGTTGAAGGTTCGCTGGATATATATATATATATATATATATATATAGGAACAAGTAAGACCCCGACGGCTGAGCTCAAGCCGTTTCGACGGCTAATTCTGGACCAAAATTAGCCGTCGAAACGGCTTGAGCTCAGCCGTCGGGGTCTTACTTGTTCTTATTACCCACTCTACTACCCTAAGTATTGAGTACTTT
>OZ024754.1:12160615-12163115 GCA_964016885.1 Eledone cirrhosa | reverse complement strand
GTACATTACTGGTACTTTATTTTATCGACCCCGTAAGGATGAAAGGCAAAGTTAACCTCGGCGGCGGGATTCGAACTCAGACTGTAAAGGGACGTAACTATGCTAGAAAGCATGGCGTCCGACCCTCTACAGTACTGCCAATTCACCGCCCTTTTCTACATAGAAATAATTGTTTCTACTTTTGGCACAAGGCCAGTAATTACCCAGTACATTACTGGTACTTTATTTTATCGACCCCGTAAGGATGAAAGGCAAAGTTAACCTCAGCGGGATTTGAACTCAGAATGGCAAGGGCCGTAACTATATACGTCAAAGCATGGCGTCCGACCCTCTACCGATACTGCCAATTCACCGCCCTTTTCTACATAGAAATAATTGTTTCTACTTTTGGCACAAGACCAGTAATAATCAGTACATTACTGGTACTTTATTTTATCGACCCCGTAAGGATGAAAGGCAAAGTTAACCTCAGCGGGATTTGAACTCAGAATGGCAAGGGCCGTAACTATATACGTCAAAGCATGGCGTCCGACCCTCTACCGATACTGCCAATCCACCGCCCTTTTCTACATAGAAATAATGTTGAGAAAGTTCTCGAACGTTTCTCGTAGAATCTTCAGGCTTGGCTCCCAGCCAGTTTCTAAACTCTAAAAGACACAACGAAGATGAAGAAGAAGAAAATAAAGAATAAATGCAATGTTGTATATATGTATCAAGTTATTTGACGTAAATGAGTTGATTTCATGAGGAAGGGGAGGGTATTGGTGGTGGTGGGGGGTGAATGTGGTGGTGGTGGTGACTGTGGTGGTGGTGATGGTGGTGGTGCTGGCGGTGGTGGTGGTGGTGATGGTGGTGCTGGTGATAGCTGTGGTGGAGGTGGTGGTGGTGGTGGTGGTGGTATTGGTGGTGATCGTCGTTGTGGTGATGTTTGTGGAGGTGGTGGTGATGGTGGTGGTGGTGGTGGTGGTGGTAGCGGTGGTTGTGGTGTTGTTGGTGTTGATGGCTGTGGTGGTGGTGGTGGTGGCGGTGTATGTGGTGGTGGCGGTGTTGGAGGTGGCTGTGGTGATGGTAGTCGTGGTGGTGGTGGTGGTGGTGGCTGTGGTAGTGGTGTCGGTGGTGTTGGTGGTGTTGGTGGTGGTGTTGGTGATGGTAGTGGTGGCTGTAGTGGTGGGGGTTGTGGCGGGTTGCAGTGGCAGTGGTGGTGGTGAGAATGATGTATGGTGTAATACGTCAGCAGCCAGTGTGATGTCACGTGACGTAGGAGATCCTTTCACGGGGAATGTAAAAAAGGCGAAGGCCCCCTCATAACACAGCTGGTTATCTCACAGCGAAACAATAAATTAATGACTCCTAACTTTGGCACAAGGCCAGCAATTATCACAGTGTATTACTGGTACTTTATTTTATCGACTCCGTAAGGATGAAAGTCAAAGTTAACCTCGGCGGGATTTGAACTCAGACCATAAAGGGCCGTAACTCTTTGCTGCAAAGCATGGTGGCCGATCCTCTACCGATACTGCCAATCCAACGTCAGTACGTGGCTGTTACTTTATTTTATCGACTTTGGAACAATAAATGGTAAAGCTGACCTCGGTGGGACTTGAACTCAGATCATAAAGGGCCTTCCATCCAACGTTCTAATAAATCTATCAATTTCTCGCCTAGATTTACCGTCAATAAATGTCTGGCGCTAAGTCTTGTTAATCTGCTGCTTTGTTTAGACTTGAATGTTGTATTGACATTGTTCGGATTATTTCTGCTTTTTGCGAAAGTTCTGCTTCATTTTTGTCTTATAAAATACTACAGGATAGTATTTAACTATCTTACTATCTTGTTTAGATATTGTAACACTGAATGTACCAGTAGTAGTATTGTCAGTAGGGGATCGAAACTGCGTTGGGTCCATTTCGACAGCTGATGACAACGGTATTTTTTAATGTTTTTTTTGTATCTGTTGCTAATTTTGCAATAATATCTGTGGCAGACTCCGCTTCTTTTGTTGTGTCACTATATATATTATATATATGTATGTATCTCTCTCTCTCTCTATATATATATATATATATATATATGTGAAAAAAGTTTCCGCGTGGGTAAAAGCATACGACTGAATAAAAAATATGGCTGAAGACAGGAAAGTGAGTGAATACAGACAATCCCATCTCATTAGTCGACCGCTAGAGATACGTTGTTTCAGTGCTTTTAAATCCATACAATAGGCTCTGACGCACAAGGGACAGTGTAGCGTTAACCTAATATATTCCTTCCATATACTGTAACGGTATTTTGGTGTAATGTTGAAGAGAGCGGGACCAATTGAGGTGAAATAATTGTGCCGTATTGTTGTTATGAGATGCGAGTGTGATTTTTGTTGTGGGCGGATAGCACGGGGCCCAAGCCTTCGACGTACCTTAAAGGTGATGCCAACATCATTTGGGCAATGCTGATGGAATATTTTCCACACCACGGCGTCTTTGGAGAGAGTAAAGTTTGAGTTTTT
>OZ024754.1:12150615-12155615 GCA_964016885.1 Eledone cirrhosa | reverse complement strand
ACTTCCGGTGGCGATCACTTAAATAAACATACTAATTTTCTGTCACTAATGCAGTTTATATACAATATCGTCTTTTGTTAATGTATCATGGATTACGTTACTGATTACATAAGACAGTGTAACAACATCTTCGTTCAATTTCTGTGTATATTGTCAATTACGATTTTATTTGAAGTATATCAACATGTATATATACTTGCGTATAATATCAATATACACACTACACATGCCAGCAGAAAACCATCCGAGGGGTGGTTTATTCTGCTCAGCGATGTATACATGAATATATGTACAGTATATTTGGCAATATAGTGTATGTTTAATTAAAAACATTTAGAAGACCATTCGCTATGAGTTTTAAAGTAGTGACTATGTCACTTACTTCTTCTCGGCAAAAAACAACAGAGAGCGGCCGACAGACAGTCTGTTCCTCGCTTGTGAGCGTTTACAGCTCCTGATTATTACTGGAATTCTATAAGAATCCAGCTTCTATAATTCTTAGCAAAGGCAACTGAGGGTGTGGTCTTGTTAAACATAGTCACTACTTTAAAACTCATAGAGAATGTTTTTAATTAAACATACAGCATATTGCCAAATATACTGTACATACATATATATACATATATATATATATATATATATATATATATATATATATATATATATATATGTGTGTGTGTGTGTGTGTGTGTGTGTGTGTGTGTGTGTGTGTGTGTGTGTGTGTGTGTGTGAAGGCACGTGGCTGAGTGGTTAGAGAATTGGATTCGCAATCTTGAGGTTGCGAGTTCGAATCCTGGACCGGGCGATGCGTTATTTCCTTGAGCAAGACACTTTATTTCACGTTGCTCCTTCTATCTGGAGTTGCGACCGATAGATAGTAATAGCAATTGGAAAGACTCATGGAAACATTGTTTCCTCGGTCCGATTTGACGAAAGGCGTTCGACTGACTATATATATATATATATATATATATATATATATATATATATATATATATATATATATATATATATATAACGAAGGAAATGTGGTAAGGAACCAGATGGACCATAACGCACCAAAGTACTCAATACTTAGGGTAGTAGAGTGGGTAATAGGAACAAGTATGACCCCGACAGCAGAGCTCAAGCTGTTTCGACGGCTAATTCGAGTCCAGAATTAGCCGTCGAAACAGCTTAAGCTCTGCTGTCGGGTCATACTTGTTCCTATATATATATATATATGATATATGATATGTTGATTTAAAACTGCACTATCCACAAGTGTTTTTTAACCTTCATATCATGTCTTCCTGTTTTATCTGATGAAAACACAAATATTATTGCATGATGATATTTGTTTTTGAAATGCGCATAATAAAATACATGGAACTCTTTTAACCATCTTTTGTTCTTATATATATATATATATATATATATATATATATATATATATATATATATATATATATATATAGGAAATGTTCAGGATCCCGACGGCAGAGCTCAGGCCGTTTCGACGGCTATTTCTGGATTAAGTTCGGAAATCACCGACATAGTTAAATATATTATCACTGGTTTTAACTGTACAAGAATATTTAACTCTGTCGGCGCAACTTCTACAGAATTTAAAAGTCGCTGGAATAACCACAAATGCTCTTTCCGAAGATTTGATAAAAAATCTTCAACTTCTCTTTCAAACCTGATATGGAACTTAAAATGCAAGAATATGGACTATTCATTAGCTTGGGAAACAGTTTCAAAAGCACCCGCCTACCGAAACACAGCTTTATCTAGATTCTGCAAATTGTGCGTTGAGCAAATTTTGTTCATACTTAAATGTAATAACTCTATTAATCTAAGAACGAATTCATTTAATTCTTGTAGACATCGCCAGAATTCAACATTCAGAACTATATATAAATTATAATTATACTTACAATAGTTCTACTTATTTACATAAGTTCGTTTACCATGCTAGTTTTATCATTATATTCTATTTCTTACTTATATTGATGTTATTATTTTAACTATTTAGTATCTAATTATTTTGTTATTGATATTATTGTTCTGGTCTAATACCACTCCTCTATAAAAGCCTTGCGTATTATCCTCACATTCGCTCGCTCTGATGAATTAACGGGTTATAAACAAAGTATTGGAGATCGATTGACGCAACATCTAGCGATTAGCGAACTCTAGACTTACCAGATCAAAGAAACAATTGTCAGCACTGTGAATAAAGCCCTTATTGTACAGCCAACCATGTTACTCTTATTTCTTGAATTATTATTACTCCAAGTATAACCTACATAGAAATCACCGTGAATTCGCTGCATCACTATGGAAGCATCTTGTTGAGTCAAACTAAGCCATACGTTAATACCATCCACAACACAGAGTATTCTAACTGGACTACCTCTAAGTTGATTGCCTATAACGATAACGTGTTATCCCATATATATATATATATATATATATATATATATTAATATAGATGAGATTCTACAGGACTAGAACTGTTTCATTCTTTAGAAATCATCAGGAATCCTGATCCATCAGGGATTCCTGATGATTTCTAAAGAATGAAACAGTTCTAGTCCTGTAGAATCTCATCTATATTAAAACTTTTATACTCTGCAATGTATTGAGTACCTTACTTACTGTGGTTACCTCCGATTCAACCCGGAATAACGTAAATATATATATATATATATATATATATATATATATATAATATAGAAATGGCTTCTACAGGACTAGAAGTGTTTCATTCGGGAGAAATCATCAGGAAGCTGACTGTTCAAGTAATATGGTGGTATTTATACATTTTCTGTTGGTAGTAGAGGGTGGTGATTTGGGTGGGTGGAGGTCATTGGTTTTCTACCTTTGTTATTCTAAATACAGTTTTTAAAGAATTTTCTTTAAATCCATCAACCAATGACCTTCAGCCATTCTAATCACCACCCTCTACTACCACCAGAAAATTTTTAAATACCACCATATTACTTGAACAGTCGGGTTTCTGATGATTTCTCCCCAATGAAACAGTTCTAGTCCTGTAGAAGCTATTTTTATATTAAATATTTATACTCTGCTATGTATTAAGTACCTTACTTACTGTGGTTACCCCCGATTGAACCCGGAATAAACTTATCTTATATGTGTTTATATATATATGTGTGTGTGTGTGTGTGTGTGTGTGTGTGTGTGTGTGTGTGTGTGTGTGTGTGTGTGTGTGTGTGTGTGTGTCACTATTGTAACTAATTACATATACTGTTTTTCAAGGTCTTGCTGACTTGCCAGAAACTTACTATATTTTGTATTTATATTGTTTTTGTTTTATTTTCTTTATTTTTCTTTAAGACTCTTGATGTGAAACCGTGTGTTGAGATATGTATTGTTATATTTTGGTAGGACTATGTTGGTGGGTGTGCTTTTAATGGCAGCATGACCCTTGCAAAATATAGCTATATATGTATATATATATATATATATACATATATATATATATATATATATATATATACATATATATATATATATACATATATATATATATATATACATATATATATATATATATATACATATATATATATACATATATATATATATACATATATATAATACACATATATATATATAAATATATATATATATATAATACACATATATATATGTAAATATATATATATATATATATATATATATAATACACATATATATATATAAATATATATATATATATATATATATATATGTGTGTGTGTGTGTGTGTGTGTGTGCGCGCACGACATCGTGCGTGTCTGTGTATGTGTGCATGTGTGTCTGTCTGCGTGCGTGCGTGTGTACATGTGTGTGTCTGTCTATGTGCGTGTGTACATGTGTGTGTGTGTGCGTATTTGTGCGTGTGTTTGTGTGTGTATGTATGTGTGTATTTGTGTGTGTATTTGTGTGTGTATGTATGTGTGTGTTTGTGTGTGTGTTTGTGTGTGTATGTATGTGTGTGTTTGTGTGTGTATTTGTGTGTGTGTTTGTGTGTGTATGTATGTATGTGTGTGTTTGTGTGTGTATTTGTGTGTGTGTGTTTGTGTGTGTTTGTGTGTGTATTTGTGTGTGTGTTTGTGTGTGTATGTATGTGTGTGTTTGTGTGTGTGTGTGTGTTTGTGTGTGTATGTATGTATGTGTGTGTTTGTGTGTGTATTTGTGTATGTGTGTTTGTGTGTGTATGTATGTGTGTATTTCTGTGTGTATTTGTGTGTGTATGTATGTGTGTGTTTGTGTGTGTGTTTGTGTGTGTATGTATGTGTGTATTTGTGTGTGTGTGTTTGTGTGTGTATTTGTGTGTGTCTTTGTGTGTGTATGTATGTGTGTGTTTGTGTGTGTATTTGTGTGTGTGTTTGTGTGTGTATGTATGTGTGTATTTGTGTGTGTGTGTTTGTGTGTGTATGTATTTGTATGTCTGTGTGAACAGATGTGATATATTTTATGATTACATACCACCATTGTTTGTAATATATTCCCGGGAACAAAATGTGTAACATTTTTTGTTTGTGTGTATTGTTGTTATATTACTTTTTATCAACATTTTGTCTCACTTAGCAAACAAACACGATCCATTCTTTTTCTTTACTCTATCTCTTACTATCTCTCTCTCTCTCTACCTCTTACTATCACTCTCACTCTCTCTCTCTCTCTCCCTCTCTCTCTCGCTCTCTCTCTCTCTCTCGCTCTCTCTCTCTTCATATCTATCTATTTATCTACCTGTTCCCCTTTGTCTTGTCTATATTTGCCTCTGTCGGACATTTTTGAGTGATGCAACCGCTGCTAGTACTGGCAGACATGTCTGTTGCTAAATATAGAAGAAGAAGAAGAAGAAGAAGAAGAAGAAGAAGAAGAAGAAGGTGAAGAAGGTGAAGAAGAAGGTGAAGAAGAAGAAGAAGAAGAAGAAGAAGAAGAAGAAGAAGAAGAAGAAAAAGAAGAAAAAAAGAAGAGGGCGAAGAAGAAGAAAAAGAAGA
>OZ024754.1:12098115-12105615 GCA_964016885.1 Eledone cirrhosa | reverse complement strand
CTACACACACTCGCACAGACCCCACCACACATACACACACACACACACACGTTCCTTCACCCTACTCTACACACACCACACACACATTCCTTCACCCTACTCTACACACACTCGCACAGACCCCACCACACACACACACACACACACACACACACACACACACACACACACACAGCATGTGGCTGACGCTGCTATTGCTGTTCCCGTTGCTGATGCTGCCATTTTCGTTTCTATGTCGTCTGCTCAATGGACAGGAATCAATCACTGTTTGTGACGTTCTCGATAAATCCATGAACATTTTATTCCATTTAGCTGTCGACTTAATCGGTTGCCTTCTGTCTCAGTAACTTGTCAGAAAATTATCCAGTTTTCCTTGGCCATTTTACATACGCTTTCAAACAAATAGATCCGATTTTCTCTATCATCTGTCAAATACTTCCTCCATTAATCAACAGTCAACCAACTTCCTTATCGTATATAGCAAGCTCCTTTCAGTGTTATATTCATCCGCTTTTTAAGTGTATTAATACTTCGGATTATGGACCTGATGGGTAATCATATTTAGTTTACTGTGTCACGGTTCTCATTTCACTTTTAAATCAGGTTGATGCTATTTTCCTATATTTCCTTTTTCCCCTTTATCCTTTTTTCTTTCTGATTCCTGATTTAAATAGCTGGCAAATTTCCTCGCTCTGTATTTTCGGTATTCTTTTAAAGAAATGCAAATATTTCAAACACTTCTTCTTCTTCTTCCCTAAATGATTCGGTTGAATTCTCAAGCGAGAACAGCCGAACTTATGAACATTATCCAACCATCTTGCTTTTGGTCTGCCCCAGGGTCTCTTGTCAGTTGACTTTGCCTGTAATATATATATATATATATATACATTCATGGTCAACCTATGAAAAATTCATAGGCTGACCATGAAGGAGTGATGGTAGAGCTGTGAAATCTTGTATGCATTATTTTCAACTCTTCCTATTAATAACTGCATTGTTCTTGTTTCTTTCCAGGGACTATGTTGAAAAATAAACCATATTTGGTCATTCCATGAGAGTCTCTTGGTCAGCCTATGAACTCTTCAGCTTACGAACTTTCCACCGACCCTCTTATATATTGTATATATATATATATATATATATATATATATGATACGGGGAAATAATTAATTCACTTTTGTATATGGACGCAGACGATAAATAATTAGAAATATTGCTACAAATTTTATACAGATTTAGTTTATTAATAGTTATGTTATTCCGATAATAAAACTGAACCTAGCCAACATTGAACAATATTATACAAAGAAATTGCTATAAAAGAATTAGAACAAACAAACATTTAGGAATACAAATAACTCAGGAATAAATAAAGAAAAGGTTAGGAATGAAAGACAAAATAGATATTAGAAGGATTTCTACCTACAACGAAAATGGACTAACTAAGTACTACCAAATATTTTATTTGGTAATCTATTATAATAAACAAAGGAATATATATTTGTATATATATAAGGTTTGAGTTCGTGTCCCACATTTCTCTGTCTTTTAGGGCATATATATCAAACGCCTGCCTTGAAGCAGTTAAAATACATTCAATATATATATATATATGTATATATATATATATATATATATATATATATATATATATATATATATATATATATATATATATATATATACATATATATATATATACACAAACACATATATATGTGTGTGTGTGTGTGTGTGAATGTATGTATGCATGGAGGTATGTATGGAGGTGTGTATTTATGGAGGTATGGAGGTATATGTGCGTTTCTCGTTTCCAATCAAAGGAAGATAATAAAAAATGGAAGAGAGGTGTTTGAAAGAGATAGACTGAAAATGTTAGGGAAATTTTATTAGATAATATTGAAACAAAAATACCTTATTAGTGGACAATTTAACCGTTGTAAAAATGTCATAAAAAAAAGAAGGGAACTGGCAAGGGAGAAGTGAGGTAATTTATAGGTTAAAGAGAATAGAGAGGAAAATATAAAAATGGGAATAGAGGAAGAAGAATCAGTGTAGGTGTATATACTGAAAGTGCTGAAGAAATATTTCTAAATAAGCGTGTATAAAAAACAATATATTAATAAATATGTAGAAAAATATGTAGAAAAAGTGAACAAAATAATGAGAATGTTAGCAAACGTAAAGGGGACGAAAGGAAAGAAGAGGCTTCTAAAAATATTTGCTAATATTCATTAAGAAGTGGAAAATTGTGTGTGCAGGTTTGCCAAGCGCTAAAGGGGAAATAATTCAAAGATGTAAAAAAAATGAACGTTCTTCAATGTGAGTAGGCAGAGAAAGGTTCAAAAGATGACGGCAAAAACACCGATTGCTCAAGGAAATTTAAAATAGTTAGCCATTGAGGTGATAAAGCTGTCAGAGCGAAGAACATTTCTAAATAAATATTTAGAAGCGTATCAGCCGAAATTTAATAATTTAGATCTCTCATTTAATATATGTAAGTAATAAAGTAAAATGAAAAATTTCTTACTGAAACACAACTCACAGAGTAATTTTGACCGCTAGGAAACCATGTTTATATTGTGGTGTATTCTCTAAGATATTATTTTAAGCTCGATTGGATTGGGTTCATTAGAAAAAAGCATACGTTCTTAGACAAACTTGTTAAAACTTGTTCCTTTGCCATTAAAGGAGTGTGTGCTGGAATCTGCTCTAAATCAATTTGGTGTAAGATTCACATGTAGTGCTAGTGTTTGTTTAGTGTTTCTTTGTTTCTTATTTCATTTATTTGTTTATTCCTTATTCTTAATGCTTGCCAGACTGCAGGCCAATTTTGATGGAATAGGACGTACGAATGATATTACAGTAAGCTTAATTTTGTAAAATAATTTTGCAAATCTTCATTTTCTTATTTTGATCTTATTTGTGTTTTGACATTCTGACATTTGTGTGTGCATGTGTGTGAGTGTATAGATAGATAGATAGATAGATAGATAGATAGATAGATAGATAGATAGATAGATAGATGTGTGTGTGTGTGTGTGTGTGTGTGTGTGTGTGTGTGTGTGTGTGTGTGTGTGTGTGTGTGTGTGTGTGTGTTTATAATGCGGCATTGAAGTATGTTCTTAATTTTATATTGCTTGTGGATATCTTATTTATTTCGTTTATTTCAATAATAGGTTGGGGTTTTTTTTTCTTGTGGTGTTGTATGGGGTATGTTTTTTTCTGATACAAGCTTCCCACCGTTCGACTAAATGTTTTAGAGCTTATTTTGTCTCGGTGGTTAGTTTAGGGGAAGTTTATAGTTGTGATACGTAAGGGGAAGGTGGAGTGAAATTTTCTGTCGTACCCTTGCTCCACTATGTGTGTTAAAGATTTTCTAATTTCTTCCACAAAAACATTTATCTGGCTACTTATACAACCATATCATACAATTTGACTGGAAAACACGTTGTATCCCATCAATAGCTGAATGTGAAGGGTATCTATGCCACTTTAAAAGTACAATCTCTAGTCTTATTGCAATGTTTTGTCACTATCGACTCATTGTTCTTCTCGATATTGACGTCTAAGTAGTTGACTCTGATAACGTCACAACTATTCCTCTTCATCTCTAAACTCTCCAGATAGATTTTGTGTAGGAAGGCTTTGAAATGCCCGTAATTAGGAACAAATACATCATCTATGTATCTACAAAACCCACCCAACTGCTTAATCAGGTCTATTTTCGTTAGCTTCATTAACACTAGCAGATATTCAAACTCGCAGCAAGGTAAATATAAATCCACCAAGAGTGAGCTACAGCTCGTACCCATTGGTGTACTCCTGACCTGCCTTTAAATACTACCTACAAACGTTCGAGCTTTTCCTTTGTTCAGTTATATAAAGAGAGAAATATGTATGTAATTATGATTCTTCAGAAAAAAACAGCATAATACATAAACACAGTATTTTTATACAACTGCATATAATAATTTGCTATTCTGATTTATAATAATATAAATTTTATTTTATATGCTGTTAGCGATTCTTCTTGTGCTTCATTATCTGAATTCCCTTAAAGCAAATACTTGTAGATCTTCACCTTAATGTTGACCACATTATTAGAGAGAAGATAACATCGCTACAATTGATTTACTCATAATTCGGAAGAAATGTTTGTAAAATGTGAAATAATCAATAATCATATATGATTTGGTCAGTAATAGCCCCGGGATGTGTCTAGTTCATAATAGTAGCGCTTCATTGGTGAATGTTATGCCAAGTTTTTGATTTCCATTGTCCGCTACAGTAATGATAATACATAATTGAATGTAATTAATTTGAGTAAAATGTAATGAAGAAATATAGTATGACTATGTTTTTGATAGGTGAGATGTGGATAATGTTTTGATGAAGGAGGGAGGGTTTTTTAAAGACATTTACTCCTACAAGAAGACAAAAGATGTTATTGTTGTTCTTTGGCTTATTTATAAATCTTATTATCAAGAGTTGCTAACTGAGCCAACACACCTCCATGCGGTGGTCCCGGGAAAATCATTTATTTTACTACTATAAAAGCAAGACTCTGTGTATGAAGAAATATGTCGATAAACGATAATAATAATAATATGCATACAAATCGCGCATACATGCATGTATATGTCATATTAGTTCGTCAAATATATATATATATATCTGTGTGTGTATGTGTGTGTGTAAGTATATATATATATACACACACACACACACACACACACACACACGCACACTCATACACACTCTCACACATATATATGATTTTTTTTTTGGGGGGGGGGGGAACCTCAACAATGCAGATGGGTAAATCTCCGGGTAACAGAATCCGGTGGTGAGGAGAGAGAATGTAGAATGAGATGTATAGTGTGTAGAAGAACGTAGGAAAGAGCGTAAAAAATAAAAAAAAATAATAACACGAGATAGAGTTACCTTGGGAGATATTTAATTGTCCCTATATTTCGGATTCGCATCCATCAACTGGGGGGTTTTCCGAGGGGGAAGTTATCTGTCGGAGAGGAACGGTACCTGTCCTCTGCTGTCCGCTGTTTGTGACTATATATATATATATATAGAATAGAAAACGTGACTATATATATATAGAATAGAAAACGAAAAATCAATGATGCATCTGAACTCAATTTATTGTGTTACAATTGTTTCCCCGGTGGACAGCTCGAGACGTGATCATTGTGTGGATCTGTCTGATTCTGGACCCGATGGTTCGACAGACACGTCTAATGATTTCGGAGCATCTTGTAACATTTAATAAATTGAGTTCAGATGCATCACTGATTTTTCGTTTTCTGCTCTATAATATAGTAATATAGACAACATAGAAATTAAAATAATATCTAAACAAAGAAATGACTTAACAGGTAGGCAAATCAGAGAAGCATCTGAGATAGAACTAAGAAGACCGAAGTTGAACAGAAAGAACGAATGGAATAACAATAACAACCATACCCAAACAAACACTACTGACGTAAGGGAAATATAAATAAATAAATAAATAAATAAATAAATAAATAAATACGTACATACACAAGTACAATGACAACATATATAAACACACACTAGTGAACAAAGGTAGAATACAAAAACACATACTTAAAAAAAAACACTGACTTAAGGGAAATATAAATAAATAAATAATTAAATAAATAAATATATGCACAAGCACAAAACAACAAACACATAAACACACACTAGTGAACAAAGATAGAATACGAAAACAAAAACAGATACACTCAAACGCGAACACACACACCAAAGATTATACACACACGCAAACGCAT
This sequence comes from Eledone cirrhosa, assembly GCA_964016885.1. Classification (NCBI taxonomy): domain Eukaryota; kingdom Metazoa; phylum Mollusca; class Cephalopoda; order Octopoda; family Eledonidae; genus Eledone; species Eledone cirrhosa. Next base: position 12,099,802 of record OZ024754.1, on the reverse strand, counting down.
GCGCAGAGACAGAGACAAGAAGAAATAAATTAATTAATTAAAATTAAAATGGCGTAGATATACAATACAACAGGAGGAAACATAATAGTACCACTGATGATGTCACAGATGTGCAACGAAAGAACGTTGATAGACTATATATATATATTTATATCTGTATTTTAAATCGCTGGTCAATCAATGATAAACATTGATTGCCAAATAAATTAATTATGAAGATATAAAAGATACAGAAGCGAAAACCCACCAAACAGTGAGTGTGTTCTGTTATTATTTCTGACAATATTACAATAATATGACCCTCCCCAAGTATAACAATATATATATATATATATATAAGTATAAGTTGCATTTAATTTGTTGGAAGTCCGACAAACATAAATGTTTATAACTGATTTATATATATATATATATATATATATATATATATATATATATATATATATATAAGTAGAAGTTGTATTTAATTTGTTGGAAGTCCGACAAACATAAATGTGTATAACTGATTTAGAGCACTCAACAGCTAATGGAGAAAATATTCAATGATATTAAATAAATGGAAATTATATTTATAAAACCATATTTATTTTATTATATATATTTCAAGGGTAACCAAGACAACATTAGTACACTTTCATCAGATAAAATACAAAGTTTGTTTTATAAATAGAGACGTACCCATGAAAAACATACCTTATTTCAAGGGCAACATTAGTACGCTTTCATCAGATAAAATACAAAGTTTGTTTTATAAATAGAGACGTACCCATGAAAAACATACCTTATATATATATATATATATACATGATGGCTGCAAACTCTAAGAGTATTGCAATCGTTTGTCAGATTATGGAGTTTGGTGCTCTTTTAGGCTACGACTACACGAACCTGTAACATATCCTGAACAAGCTATGCCTGTGCTTTGAAGGTTTTTTAAAAGTGGGGAAAGGCCTTGCACTCGACAAATCCCACTCTCTGAGCATCAAAAGCACTACCCGAAAAGTAAAAGTAGAACTGGTCAACATCATCGGATGCTTCCGAAGCCGCAGGTTTTTTGTTCAGAGTTTCTCTCTCCTAGAAAGGTGTTGTGACAACAGCTGGGGGGGGGGGGGAGGCCTTTCACTCCCAGCCGGAAAAAAAAAGTTCAATAACAGCAGCAGCCACATCAGCAACAGAACAACAACAGCAACATCAGCAACAGAAGAACAGCAGCAACAACAACAGCAGCAACAACAGCAGCAGTGACAGAAACAACAGCAAGAACACCAGCAACAGATGTGCTTTATATGAAATGCAGCTTAAATTACTTTCACTGGAACAAATGTCTCCTGCTATTCTTCATATAGTTATACACCTACCTGATCTTGCACGTGCATTTATATACACACTCTCACACATACACAAACACACAGATACAGCCGTGAGAGAGCGGATATACAAACACGTGTATCATATACAAGAATTGGTACAGATAAAGTAAATATATAGTGACATAAAATACCTCCAGAAACAATACCCATTCATAGACATAAACATAGACATACAAAAATAAACCTGTGTGTGTATACATGTGTATAAGTATATATATATATATAAATACATATATAAATATAAATTCAGCTAGAATCGTATTTCGGCGGGTAGAAAAAGCGAAACGAAACGCAAGCGCTCCATAGTTAAAAAAACC
>OZ024754.1:12083115-12085615 GCA_964016885.1 Eledone cirrhosa | reverse complement strand
CGTAAATAAAGGGGACACGAGAGTGTAAACAAACAAAGATGGTGAAGCAACGAAAAGTGAGGAAGAACGAGTCAAGTCCCAAATTTCCATGAATATAAGTTCGGTGAAATCGTGAATGAGAGAGAATAAAGACCATCAAACCTGGTTGGAATGTGAGCAAGGAAGGAATTCCGTACAGGTCTAACGGGTGGAAGAAGGAATCTAGTCTGTGATTTCGGTGAACATAAGTTCTGTGAAATCGTAGACGAGAGAGAGAAAAAAAGTGAACCAGCCTGACCAAGAGTGCGAAAGAAAAGAATTACGCACAGGTCAAACGGGAAGAAGGAGGAGGGGGAGAAGTAGTAACAGAGAGTGAGTAAGTGAAGGGTGAGGAAGGGGCTAACAGAGAGAGTGATTGTTAGAGAGGGTAAAGATACAGAGAAAAAGGAAGCAGTAAGAACGAAATAGACGGGTCGCAGCGGGGGAAAAAATATGTGTAAATATGAGAATAAACGTGCTGCGTGGTTGCTAATGGGTTACATATTAATAAAGTTAGTCCTTCATCAGTGATTTTCCAACCATCATTGGTATTTCATCGCTTTAAAGACCATATACCTCCAGTTGGTGCGAGCAACGGCTAAAAAAAGTCGTTGGGACACGTAAATAAAGGGGACACGAGAGTGTAAACAAACAAAGATGGTGAAGCAACGAAAAGTGAGGAAGAACGAGTCAAGTCCCAAATTTCCATGAATATAAGTTCGGTGAAATTGTGAACGAGAGAGAATAAAGACCATCAAACCTGGTTACTGATGAAGGACTAACTTTATTAATATATATATATTTATGAAAATAACAGGATATATTCGAAACAGCGAGTGGGTTTGAAATTATTAGAAATGTAAGCTATCGCTGTATTTTGACTAAAGAAATTAAAGAAATTATTTAGCCTGATTGTGGGGTTAAGTCGCTAAGTTTATAGTTTCTAATTTGAATGGAAAAAGACGGATATGTGTTGGTGTAAATGGTAACACAGTGGTCCGGATAACCAAAGATGTGGGTTCGACTCCCATATACGTCAATACTCATCTTTTTCCATTTCTCCGAGGGTTCTTAACCCTACTATCAGGCTAAATAATTTCTTTAGTCAAAATACGGTGATAGCTTAAATTTCTAATAATAATAATATATATATATATATTGCATGTATGGAAGTTTGTGTGTATGAAAATAGAATGAGAAATTAAAGAAGAAACAGAAATATTGAGGAGACGGGCAGTGGCAAAAACAAACAAAAAATTAAATAGCAAACAGGTCTATTCACGTTGCCATCTCTCGGAAAACTGTTGATGCTGCCATTTTGTGAAAGATGATCTTGTTTTCAAAGATTGTGATCGAATACGTCTTGCTGAAAATGAAAAAAAAAACATTTTGTATTTTTATTTTATTTTTTTTTATATTTTCATGGTTTCCCCTTTAAAAAAATGTTTTTTCCTTCTGCCTTGTTTTTCTTCGTTGTCTTCTCTTTGTTAATTTTCCCAATTTTATATATATAAATATATATAGAGAGAGGGGGGAGATCACATGATCGTTATATTATATATATGTGTGTGTGTTTATGTATGTATGTACATACATACATACATACATACATACATACATACATACATACATACATACATACATACATACATACATACATACATAGTGGCTGCCAACTCGTTTTCGAGTACGGCCACTACTTTATATCCATGTAGGAGAACCCCTACCGATGCGCTGAACGAGTGTGACTTTTTAGTCCAGTCAGCGACTTGAAAACTCTGGTACAAACACTACACTTGTGACAATTATTGACACATAGTGCTGGGCCCATGGTACATTGTGACGACAAGTGCAGAGAGATCTCCAGATATAAAGCAATGCCTGTGCCGTGAAGCTTTTATAGTGAGCACAAAGCCAGTCCCACTCTCTTAACCAAGATGATATTTACCAAAAAGAAGAACAAGTCAACATCATTGGATACCATCAGGGTTGCAGGTGTTATATCAGAGTTTTCCTTCTCCTAGAATTCTGCCTTGACAAAGGCTAAGGGGTCATCTCTCCCACATACATACGTATAGTATATTGAAAAATTCTGAGCTTAGAGTTGACATAGAGCTGACTAACAACACACAACAACGTCTGTTCTATCAGAGTTGACATAGAGCTGACTAACAACACACAATGTCTGTTTTATCAAAGATGACATAGAGCTGACTAACAACACACAATGTCTGTTTTATCAAAGATGACATAGAGCTGACTAACAACACACAATGTCTGTTCTATCAGAGTTAACATAGAGCTGACTAACAACACACAATGTCTGTTCTATCAGAGTTGACATAGAGCTGACTAACAACACACAACAACGTCTGTTCTATCAGAGTTGACATAGAGCTGACTAACAACACACAATGTCTGTTTTATCAAAGATGACATAGAGCTGACTAACAACACACAATGTCTGTTCTATCAGAGTTGA
>OZ024754.1:12070615-12078115 GCA_964016885.1 Eledone cirrhosa | reverse complement strand
GCTTATGATCCTCCACTTAATCGCTGAAAAGATTTACTGTAGAGGAAAATTATTGTTAAGGTATTTGTTCAGATTCCCTTTTTTGAACTGCTTCATGGGCTTCTAGAGATTTTTTTTTTGTATTATCAGGTTGCTAATTCAGTAGATGCAGTGAGTATATGCTCCATTAGACCAAGTTGTCAGCATAAACAATCATGGTAGTGCTTTTCTGTAAACATCTGATAATAAATCAAGTTCATGCAACTTGTCATATATTGGAAACTGTTCTAAAGAAAACCTTTTCAACAGAACTTCATAACGTTTTCTGTCACTCCCAGATATTTTATACTTCATTGCTTTTATATTTTCAAAATCAAGATACAATACTTAATAATTTTGCCACAGAGCTGAAACTGAGAGATCCCACCTCCGATACTATGGGCATGTGGTTAGAATATCTCAGGAAAGAATCACTGGACAGATTTTACGGGCAAAACCAACCCGCAGGAGACCCAAGGGTAGACCCCTAGCAAGATGGTTCGATAACAATCATGAGTTTGGCTAGTTCGGTTAGTTCGGCTAGTTCGGTTTGTCTATTTTTAGAATGTTCTCAATAAGAGAGCTTTAATGGATGACAAGTGTTTTGAAATTCCTCATTCATGCTCCAAAATAAGTCAAGGACAACTGGATCATTTTGTTCGGAAGTTGGGACTTTCTAAGATGCTCACCTGATTGGAACACTGATCAGATAATTTGGTATCTTAGCCCAAAGAACCAAAAACAACATCGTACAGATATCGAGAAAAGAAATTTGTTGAATTTTTACAATCATGATGAACTTGGTTTGGTTAATTGCAAAACCATGAATGGTTTGATGATGGCGCTGGGAATTTCCTAATAACTATTATTATTGAGAAAAGAAAAGGGCGGTGAATTGGCAGTATCGGTAGAAGGTCGGACGCCGTGCTTTCCAGCATAGTTACGTCCCTTTACGATCTGAGTTCAAATCCCGCCGAGGTTGACTTTGCCTTTCATCCTTACGGGGTCGATAAAATAAAGTACCAGTTATGCACTGGGTAATTGCTGGCCTTGTGCCTAAAGTAGAAACAATTATTGAGAAAAGAAAATTTACCATTTATTTGATTGATATGCTGGCAAATTTTCGTATTGAAAGCCAGTAAATTTGGGTGGAGAACAAAGTTGATTAAATCAACGCCAGTACTTGGCTGCTACTTTATGTCGTTGACCCCGGAAGGATGAAAAACAAAGTTAACTTCGGTGGCATTTGAACTCAAAGAATGCAAAGAACCAGGATAAATACCGACGCTCTACCAATTCTGCTAATCCACCATCCTAATATTCATATTCACATTATTAATGGCTACGTGATTAATTATCACTGTAGCCGTGATATTGTCCAATTCCTTCGTCAATAACCTTTTACCGTTTGATGTTACATTAAATAAAGTAATCAGTCTATGGTTTATCATTTTGAGCTAGATATTATGAAGAACGAAAAATTAAATAAGTTGCCTTTAGATGTGAAATATTCGTGGCGTCAGTTAATTTCTAAGAGCACCTTCATTAGATCTAATTTCTCGACTAGAGCAGCAGTTTGATATATGATATCCTCGTAATTCCTGACAGAATAGTAGTAGCATACGGCGTGTCTAAGGCATTTTAAATCTGACGGAGCCCATCCTTCTCCAGGTCTGAACACAGATTTATCCCATCAAAGCATTGGGAGTGAGAAAGAGGTGGAATCGATCCCAGTACTCAACTGATAGATTGTTGTTTTTTGTTGTTGTTGTTTTTTGTTTGTTTGTTTTGTTTTGTTTTTTTATCGACCTTGAATGGATGAAAGGTAAAGTTGACCTCAGCGAGATTTGAACTCAGAGAAAAGAAAGCCGAAATTAATACCACAAAGTATTCTATCCAATGTTCTAACGACTCTGCCAATTCAATGTAAGAATTTGATAGTTTCAACTAGAAGCAGGTGACGTACAGCCTGTCCGATTATTTGCCTCCTATGGGGTTATTATTATTTACACGGATTGAGGGTGGTGGATTGGCAGTATCGGTAGAGGGTCGGACGCCATGCTTTCCAGCATAGTTACGTCCCTTTACAGTCTGAGTTCAAATCCCGCCGAGGTTGACTTTGCCTTTCATCCTTACGGGGTCGATAAAATAAAGTACCAGTAATGCACTGGGTAATTGCTGGCCTTGTGCCTAAAGTAGAAACAATTATTTACACGGATTGGCAGTATCGGTAGAGGGTCGGACGCCATGCTTTCTAACGTAGTTACGATCCTTTACAGTCTGAGTTCAAATCCCGCCGAGGTTGACTTTGCCTTTCATCCTTACGGGGTCGATAAAATAAAGTACCAGTAATGCACTGGGTAATTGCTGGCCTTGTGCCTAAAGTAGAAACAATTATTTACACGGATTGGCAGTATCGGTAGAGGGTCGGACGCCATGCTTTCTAACGTAGTTACGATCCTTTACAGTCTGAGTTAAAATCCCGCCGAGGTTGACTTTGCCTTTCATCCTTACGGGGTCGATAAAATAAAGTACCAGTAATGCACTGGGTAATTGCTGGCCTTGTGCCTAAAGTAGAAACAATTATTTACACGGATTGGCAGTATCGGTAGAGGGTCGGACGCCATGCTTTCTAACGTAGTTACGATCCTTTACAGTCTGAGTTCAAATCCCGCCGAGGTTGACTTTGCCTTTCATCCTTACGGGGTCGATAAAATAAAGTACCAGTAATGCACTGGGTAATTGCTGGCCTTGTGCCTAAAGTAGAAACAATTATTTACACGGATTGGCAGTATCGGTAGAGGGTCGGACGCCATGCTTTCTAACGTAGTTACGATCCTTTACAGTCTGAGTTAAAATCCCGCCGAGGTTGACTTTGCCTTTCATCCTTACGGGGTCGATAAAATAAAGTACCAGTAATGCACTGGATAATTGCTGACCTTGTGGTTAAAGTAGAAACAATTATTTACACTTTTCTCCATCACGGATGAAAGAAGCTAATGTTGTTTGCTTGGAGGTCATAAGTTTATTAGAAAGAAAACAAAATAACTTTTGTTTTATTAACGAGTTTTCCCCAGATTATCGACTACAACAGATATAGTATTACTAATGCTACTGAGTATATGCAAAATAGGAAATGGTAAGAATTAATAGAAAAAATCTATAAATAAGTATTAAAAAAAAATTGAAAGAATGAATTAGAAGAAATATAGAGAATTTGTTAGAAAAATAATTGTTTCTATGTTAGGCACAAGGCCAGCAATTAACCAGTGTATTACTGGTACTTTATTTTATCGACCCCGTAAGGATGAAAGGCAAAGTTAACCTCGGCGGGATTTGAACTCAGAATGGCAAGGGCCGTAACTCTATGCGTCAAAGCATGGCGTCCGACCTTCTACCGATACTGCCAATCCACCTGTAAGTGACAATAGCTAGAGAGGTGACGGAGAGGCACTCCAGCTACACCTGTGTGTGTGTGTGTGTGTGTGTGTGTGTATTTATTTGTGTGCATGTGTGTGTGTGTTTATGTGAGTGTGCGTGTGAGTATTTGTGTGTATATGCTTTTGTGTGTCTATTTATGTGTGTGCATGTGTGTGTGTGAGAGAGAGAGAGAGTGTGTGCGTGTGAGTATTTGTGTGTATATGTTTTTGTGTGTGCTTTTGTGAGTGTATTAATGTGCGGTTCTGTATGTGTTTGTGTCATGTGTGTGTGTGTGTGTGTGTGTTTATGTGCGTGCATACGTGTGTGCATGTATGTGTATTTATGTGTGTGCATGTATGTGTACTTATGTGTGTGTGTGTGCATGTGTGCGTGTGCGTTTATATATATTTGTTTTGCAAGGTTTTTCATATGATAAACGTTGATTGCCAAATAAATTAACAGATATAAAAGATACAGAAGCCAACAACCAACCAAACAGTGAGTGTGTTCCGTTATCATTTCTGGGAATATTATTACATTATTACAACAATATGACCCTCCCCAAGTATAACAATATATATATATATATATTATTACATTATTACAACAATATGACCCTCCCCAAGTATAAATATATATATATATATATATATACTATAAAGTATGTCCAAAGAATCATTTGATAATATATATACACCATTTCCTCTCGCAATTAGCATAATCAACCACATAAAAAATCAATTAGACCAGGCTATAAGATTAAAAGGCACCTATGAAGAAATATTAGATAAATAAATGACACCAATCTCTTCGCGGCCGACCGCCATAGAATATTAACCCAACATTTCAACAGCACGTGGAAATCAACTAAATATACCGTCAACCATACACAATTAGGTATAAAATTAAAGTTAGAAGAAATGCGTACACACTTACCAGGATTATATCTCGGGTTCGTTCGCATTTTGAGGATATATATATATCCTCAAAATGGAAATGTGGTAAGGAACCAGGTGGACCATAACGCACCAAAGTACTCAATACTTAGGGTAGTAGAGTGGGTAATAGGAACGAGTAGGACCCCGACGGCTGAGCTCAAGCCGTTTCGACGGCTAATTCGGGACTAAAAAGAAAAAAAAATGTATATATATATAGGAACGAGTAGGACCCCAACGGCTGAGCTCAAGCCGTTTCGACGGCTAATTCTGGACTATAATTAAATATGTACATACCCATATGTAGATATTTAATTATATAGTGTACTTAAGTTTAAATATCTGAAATACATATATATAAAAAAAGATAACACCACCTCTTCAGTTAACTTCTGGAAATCCTAATAGTTTCGGTACATTAATGTTGTCACTATTCTATCCAATGCACACGGAACAGCGGCAAGACAAAACAAGGAAAGATAGGACAAAGTGTATCTCTCGACGAATTACACAAATAAAGGCAAGAAAATGTTTTAAAAGAGTGTTACAAACCAAAGTGCTTTAACTGAAAACTAAGTGATAAAAATACGGTGTCTGGCCGCTGTTCTTTGTGCATTGGATAGAATAGTGTCAACCTTAATGCACCCAAACTATTAGGATTTCCAGAAGTTAACTGAAGAGATGGTGCTATCCTTGTTTATATATTTCAGATATTTAAACTTAAGTACACTATATAATTAAATATGTACTTGTGGGTATGTATGTATTGAGAGAGAGCTATGTATATATACATATATATATATATATATATATATATATATATATATATATATATATATATATATATATTGTTATACTTGGGGAGGGTCATATTGTTGTAATAAAAAGTAGCCGAGAAGTGAAAAATAAATAATTTAGAGGTTAGTCCTATGAAAAGAGGGTATTGAGTTGTAGCGACACGTCCAGCTACAGAGAGAGAAGACTGAGGTCACGTGTAAGTAGCCTAGGGTGAAGGAAGAGGAGTAGGTAGAAACTAAAGGGGGGCAGAAAGAGATATAAAGAGAGTGAGAGAGAAAAGTAGAGGGAAAGGAAAAGAAGGAGTAGTAGGTGTAAAGTCTATATGATACAACATTGATTCTTTGTTCTCATATATATTGATATTATTGATACTCTGCGGTGGATTGGCAGCATGGAGTTACGGCCCTTTACGGTCTGATTTCAAATCCCATCGAGGTTAACTTTGCCTTTCATCCTTACGGGATCGATAAAATAAAGTACCAGTAATGCGCTGGGATGATTGCTGGCCTTGTGCCAAAAGTAGAAACAATTATTGATACTCTGCTTCCCAACAACATCGAGTGCTCATACGGCATACCGCCTACGAACGCAATTAATTTGCACCTTTAATACCTATATATATGTATATATATATATAAGCATATACGCAGGGTGTTGGATACATTTTGTCTAGGCCATATTTACTGGTGTATTATATATATGTTTATCCCGAGTTATATATATATAATATATATATATATATATATATATATATATTATTCAAAATATTAATAAATGGATACATTCACATAATCAAAATATATGTTTTATTATATATATTTCGGATGTACTGTCCTCATCAGAAAAAATACATAAATTGATGTATGACATACCTCAACTGTGCTGATGGTTCAATTCCAGTCTTGACTGCAAAGACTGGAATTGAACAATCAGCACAGGTGAGGTATGTCATACATCAATTTTTCTTTTTTTTTTTCTGATGAGGATGTACTGAAAAAACAGCACAGTACCTCCGAAATATATATAATAAAACATATATTTTGATTATGTGAATGTATCCATTTATTAATATTGTGAATAATATTAATAACTCCAGAAAACTTCTTTGTTGAGTGCTTTTAATCTATTGTAAAACTATATTCATTGAATATCAATGAACCTTGTTTAACATTTGGTTATATATATATATTTATCCCGGGTTCAATCGGGGGTACCCACTGTAAGTAAGGTACTCAATACATAGCAGAGTATAAATATTTAATATAGAAATGGCTCTACAGGACTAGAACTGTTTCATTCTCTCTCTCTCTCTCTATATATATATATATATATATATATATATATATATATATATATATATATATATATATATATATATATATATATATATATATATATATATATATATATATATATATATATATATTAAGTGTTTCCGTAGGAAAGGTAAAGGAAGGGAGAATGCTCTATGTAGGCTACAGAGCTATTTAGTTATGTAATAAACACATAAGACAATTATTCCATTTACCAATGTTGTTTATTACCTAACTATATATATATATATGTATGACATACCTCAACTGTGCTGATGGTTCAATTCCAGTCTTGACTGCAAAGACTGGAATTGAACAATCAGCACAGGTGAGGTATGTCATACATCAATTTTTTTTTTTTTTTTCTGATGAGGATGTACTGAAAAAACAGCACAGTACCTCCGAAATATATATAATAAAACATATATTTTGATATATACAGATATATACAGATATATACAGAGAGAGAGAGAGGAGGCTGTGATGAAACATCCGCGCTTCCATCCATTTCCGAATCCCTGGTGTGTTCGTTGGAATGCAGTCGCGCTAAATAGAACTCCCAACCATTCGGGAAGTAGAGCTAAAAGTTCTTTTGTTTTTTTTATTCTCGACTAGTTTCCTACTTTATAAATAAATCCTTTTCAATCTGTTAGATTTTCTCAAAGCTGGGATTAGCTTTCAGAAAGTCACAAGGATTGATATGAGTTTCAGCTTCAAGCTAGGGAAGAATACAGAATATATATGATAGTATGTATATATGTATATATATATATGGACAGGTAGATACCTGTGAAGTTGTAGTGACACTGTACTGGCATACAACGTGTGTTGAGTGTCATAAACCTGATGGAGCCCATCCCCCAACCCAGATCTGAACAGAGTCGATTTTTTCAGAGAGAGAGGAGTGAGAAGGTAATATAGAAGAGTCGACCTCAGTACTGAACTGGTACTTTTTATTTATTGACAACGAAAGGATGAAAGGCAAACTTATCCTCAACAGGGAGCCGGAACGAATA
>OZ024754.1:12055243-12057915 GCA_964016885.1 Eledone cirrhosa | reverse complement strand
GAGAGATAATGTGTGAAAGACTTGACACCAGTACTGGGCTCTTACTTTGTCATCGAACTTTAAAGAATTAAAAGCAAGGATGACAAGATGATGCGGGCAGAATTTGAACTCAGAGATCCTGACTGAATACTGCAAAGCATTCTATTCTACGATCTAACGACTCCGCCAATTCTCCGTACAGTAATACACTAGCCCTGTTGTAAATATTACTGCGAGCGACTGTCAGAATTACTATGGCCTTTCTTCTCAGGGCTTCTGATACTGGTGAAGTAGATGATGTTAACTTTGAACGTAAACTGCAGCAAGTCGGCGACTGCGAAAAAGACATGGGCAGAAGAAAAAGACATTCTTAGAAGAGAGAACTAGATGTAATTATTAGTGTATTAGTGTGGAGTCAGAGTTGTTTGGTATATTTTGTGTGACTATGTGATGAGGAAAGGACAGACGAATAAGTCGAGAATGCCTGAGTCGAGGAAACATGAAACCAACCAAAATCTGTGGGCCTGAGTTTGGACTGTATTTGTGAGAGATTTGTGGAATTAGCATGTAACCAGCCAACTATGGTAAGAAGGGACCATTGTAATAGCAGCAAGAGGAGACAACACGTCTGTGGGCCTGAATTTGGATTTTATTTGTGAGAGATTTCACTTCATTTAGTCAAAGGGACATTTTTTTATGAAGTTGTCTAAGATGTCTTTGGCTGTACTAACAGCACCATCCCAGATGTGGAAACAGTTCTCTAATGTGTTGCCTGTCCAATGTTCGTCAATTGCAAATTAGTGCCGTTGCTTTCTGGGATGAACTGGATCTGTGCAATACTAAAATGTACAGCTTTGTTAATAAAGCCATTTTGAGATTTACATAATTTGGCTCAGGACATAAAGTAATAAAGACGAACACTGGACATTCTACAAAGTTGATGCGAGTTCCACATTAGAGCCCTGGGATGGTGCTGTGAGTACAACTGAATACACCCTAGACAGCTTCAATGAATGGATACGAACAGTTACATCTTCGATTAGTAGTCTTAGATGCTACCAACTTGACCAACAACGGTTCTCTTAAATAGAATAAATTAAAATGAAGACAAACCAAAAGAAATTAAGGTTATAGTTCGAATCATTCACTCCTAATTAATATCCAAGAGAACAGAAACTTTTTACTAACGGCCATTCACTGATTATCAGTCTCATTACACATCTACGAATATAGTAATTACATACACATATATATATACACACATATATACATACATACATGCATACATACATGCATGCATATATACACATTATGCGTGTTTCTGTGAATACAGGTATGTGGGGTGCGTATATATGTAATACGCACACGCACAAACACACGCGCACACACACGCACACACACACATACACACATATATATATATATATATATATATATATGTGTATAAGGTCGCATCTCAAAGAACTCTGACATCCCATCAGGTGTAATGACTTGGGCTTTGGTGTTGGTGTAGAGCAGTGATATCAGGTCCACTATCTTCTTGGGGATTCCATAAGCCTGTAAGTTCTTCATCAGGCAGTGACGGTCCACAGAATTAAAGGCCTTCCTAAAGTCAATGATAACCTTGACCGCAGGAAGGCACTTTGCTCTAGCTCCCTCTAATATCTTCCTCGGCATCAGGATGTGACTGGTGGTTGATCTTCCCTCTCTGAAGCCGTTCTGGTTGTCCCTGAGCTTCTTCTCCATCTCGGGCTGGATCCTGTTAAGAATCATCCTGTAGTGGAGTCATGTTCTGCTGTACGGGTCTGAGACTTGGACACTGACCAAGAAACTCACTCAGATGGTGGATGGGTGCTACACGAGAATGCTGAGGATGGCTCTGAACATTAATCAGTATACACTGAAGATGAAAAACTCAGAGCTGTACGGGAGCCTCCCAAAAGTCAGCTCAAAAGTGACACAGAGGAGATTGAGGTTAACTGGACATGCTCACCGACATCCAGAGTTGACATTGCACTCAGTGCTCCTGTGGGAGCCCCTGCATGGACACACTGCATGGACAGAGGTAGACCGAGGTTAACATATGATGATGCCCTAAAGACAGACTCTGGTCTGTTGGAGACGCAGGACATGGCAGCGATAATGAGGGACAGAGACCGCTGGAGAGAACTCGTCCATGGATCTCGGGAATTTTACCCGCCCTAGAAATAGAGTCGCATTTATGTATGTATGAATATGTATATATATATATATATATATATACATACATATGTATATATATACATACATATATATGTATAATATATATATATATATATATTTATATATAAACGGAAAAAATGAAACGATATATATATATATATATATATATATATATATATATATATATATATATATATATATATATATATCTTTATGAAACGAAATATATATATACACGCAGGGTTAAAATTGTTGAAAAAAATTAATTGACCCGCGTGTAAATTATTTTACTTTCTTGTGTTTCGCGATGACCTCCCCTTTCCGCTTCATGACGCTGTGAGATTCCTCATTCTGAGACTGCTGGAATTTCAAATTTGGCGGTCATTCTGATGTGGAGAGGGACCATCGCTGACATGGGATTAGACATCGGTAAGAGAGTTTTTTTATATCGATGTTTGACGGGCATCCACTGATGATTTATAAGTGCCCAC
>OZ024754.1:12045243-12050243 GCA_964016885.1 Eledone cirrhosa | reverse complement strand
ACTCTTTTTCTGTGTTCATTTTCTGCTGATACTATATATATATATATATATATAATATATATATATATATATATACTTTTTCTGAGGTCATACTTTTTCCTATATATATATAAATATATATATATATATATATACATATATATATACATATATATATATATATATATATATACATATATATATATATACATATATATATATATATATATATATATATATATATATATATATATATATATACATATATATACATATATATATATATATACATATATATACATATATATATATACATATATATATATATATATATATATATATACATATATATATATATATATACATATATATATACATATATATATATACATATATATATACATATATATATATACATATATATATACATATATATATACATATATATATACATATATATATATATATATATATATACATATATATATATACATATATATATATATATATATATATATATACATATATATATATATATATATATATATGTAGATAAATCTACCAAGAGTTTACGGTAGTGTCCAATCCGTATGAAGAACTCAATGTATTCCGGATATCATGGAAAGAAGAGATGTAATGAAAAACCACTTTCGGTGAAAGATAAACGGTATACAGAGTCAAGATAAAATATTAAACAAATAATGAATAAACAATTCCTTATATTAAACAAAAAAAGTTCATTATTTAACGATCGTTTCTAGGATATATATGTGTTAGAATTGGTATGCATATTCAACAGATCTATGTACAAAATTATACAAAATTATACAAATTATCAAGATTAAATATACATACCAAACACATATATACGCCGTCTTCAGAAATAATGAAGTATATTTATTGATAATAACAACAATTCAAAATTTCAGTTCAAAATTGACCAATGAAAACACAAAGGGTTAAATGCAGTTCGGTGTGTGTATATACATGTAAAACCCTTACACATATTTTACAAAAATGTATGTATAATTTGTATACGCATACTAAAAGGATGGATGCAAATACAAAATTTCAAGGTTAATGTCTCTGTAAGTTTACAATGCGCAGATAAGAGGCGCATTGACACTTATGGAGTCAAGTATATAAATATATTTTTTCATACTCACACATATCCGTACAATCACACATACACGCGCGTATATGCATAAATATACACATAACCACGAACATACAAACACACACACACCCCCACTCACATTTATATATGTGGATATAAAATCATAAGCACATGGATATTAATTCACTCACATAAAACACTGGCACACACATTTTTAGATCAAGATACAGAAATTAGGTGGGAGGGGGGGGGGGGGTCAGTATTCAACTGTCTGAGCAGACTGCCTAATATAAATGTATCTATAAACTAAGGAAAATAAAAAAATAATAAAATAATAAAATAAAATATAATAAATAAAACATTAAAGAGGAAAGAGTAGAAAGAAAAACAGAAAAAAGAAAAAAGAAAAAAGAAAAAAGAAATATATCAAGAAAATAAATATATATATATATATACACACAAATAGATCTAACTTAACTTTGGATGACATTAACATTATTACACATGCTAGACTAACACTTATTGAATTTCAGAATGAATACTGGACCAGAAACACATACAGTAATCTTTTTGATATTACTATGGGTTCAAGCGATTCCGCCCAAATTACTGATCTTGTGGGCCTCTTTCTCCTTTTCAACATAAATGCCTCTTTTCCCCACCTCAAAGGTGGTTTATATCGTGATGACTGTCTTCTTCTTTCTAACAACCTTAGCCTTTCAGAAATTGAAAAAAACAAAAAACATATTAGAACTTTCCTTAAAGACTATTATAATCTTAATATTACTTTTGAAAAAACAAGTAAAGTAGTAAATTTCCTAGATATAACTTTAGATTTAGCTACGGGTATCTACCAACCTTACCATAAACCTAACCAAAACTTACATTACATACACTCACAATCTAATCACCCTAAATCTATCCTTAAAAACCTTGCATATAATATATCACTTAGAATTTCTAACCTTTCTTCTAACCAAGATGTATTTGATAAAAATGCGACCTTCTATAACGAAGCTCTAGATAGAAGTGGCCACAAAAATAGATTAGAGTATATACCTTCTACTAAAAATACTGAAAGCATACAACATAATATTACCAACAAACACCAAATGAAAAGTACACACCTAAATGCCACCCACACTATACCCCAAAATACCAAATCTTCTAATATAAAGTATAGTAACTCTAAAAAAACTACTCATCATACAACTATAATAAATATTAATAATAAAACTCCTAATAAAAAGGATAAAACACCTAAATCTACAAATATAACTAAAAATAGTTGTGGTGAGATCATTAACATTAATCCTCCTAGTAAAAATCACGATACAACCTATAAAAATAATAAAAATAATAAACAACATAGAAACCGTAATAGACGGGTTACTTGGTATAATGCTCCTTTTAATTTACAAGTTAAGGATAATATTGCTAAAAAATTTTTTTATATCCTTGAGAAAAACTTCCCGCCAAACCACAAATACCATCAAATCTTAAATAGGTCTACAGTTAAATTCTCATACTCTACAACAAATAACATAAAACAAAATATAAGTGCATATAATGCATATAAATGTAAGAAAACCATAAGTATACCACCAGTACATCAAATTAACCATAATATCTCCTCAAATACAGAATTAACGAAAGGATGTAACTGTAGAAACAAAGCAAACTGCCCATTAAAAGGGAATTGTCTTGTTAACAACATAGTCTATAAATGTAATGTTAAAACTAAAGATTCTATTTGCTCATATATAGGAGCTACATCTAACAATTTTAAGACAAGGTTTAATACCCACAAGCATAGTTTTAAAAATGCCGCACTGGCTAATACAACATCTCTAGCAGAAAAAATCAATAGTTATAAAAATAAGAATATAAAATATGATTTGACCTGGAGTGTGCTCAAAAGAGCCACCCCTTATCAAAATAATAGAAATGAATGTAGATTATGTTCCCAAGAACTATTTGAAATAATGAAGTCTAAGGATATCTTATTAAATAAACGACAGGAATTAATTATATCGTGTAATCATAAACTAAAAAAAACATTTAAATATTATAAACCTAATTAATAACATTATTTTAGAAATTAATTTAATTTAAATGTTAGTTAACCTATAAATTTAATTTAATTAAAATTTTATTACAGATGAGAATATAAAATATTATGTAATCATAAATTGTGAAAAACCTTTAAATATTACTAATATATACTTAGTAATTTAATTTATAGATTAATTTTAATTTATTTAAACCTTTTATTATAATTCTTTTTATTATAATTCTTTTACAGATAAAATATAACAAAATAATATCGTGTATCCAATGACAGAGAAATAATTTTTAGTATTATAGACCTAATTAATATACATTTTAGAAATATATTTATAATTTGGTTTTAGTTTTAATCAACCTAAAAATTTTAATTTTAATTTGCTTAAAATTAGTATCCTTATACAGACGAATTGCAGAATGTCATGTAATCATAGAATGGGATGTGTTTTGGATATATACCTAGTTAATATATTCTATGCAATTTTTTGAAAAAGATATGTATATGTATATGTATATGTGTATGTGTGTGTGTATGTATATGTGTATATATGTATATATATATATATATGTGTGTATATATGTATATATGTATGTGTATGTATATGTATATGTATGCGTATTAATTTTGATTTCTATTTGCATATAATTATATTATGCTATTGATGAAATACAATATCTGCTTTATGTATTGTATACCTAATTAACATATACTATTGAAATAAATATATAATTTTTAATTTAGTTAACCTATAATTTATATTCTACTACCGATGTAATACTTTATTTTATTTTTATTTGGGTTTTTTTTTTTTTTTTTTTTTTTTTCCCCTATTACTAAATTCATTTCCTAATATTGATACCATAACGTTATTAACTTTAATTTAGTTATACTGTAATTAATACTCTACTACTGTTTAACTTCAAAATTCTGCTTCAAATATTATAAACCTAACTAATTTACACCTTAGAAATCAATATATTGACTATCTTTGGTTTAGTTAACATATGATTAATGGTATACTTGTTTGTTTTGAGATGCATAGATTTTGCCTTAGTTCTTGTTTGTAGTATTTCCTAACACTGAAAATATGTAAGAACATACATTGGATAAAGATACGGAAAATATTCTATGTTTCTTGAAACATATATTTACTTTGATCCCCTTCTCCAAACCCCCCCTTTCCCCCATACTATTATCATCTGTATTTGTAAGCGTCTATGTATGAATATATATGTAGGTAGGTGTCTATATAGGTTTGGGTATTTATATCTAAATATAAAAATACATATATGCGCATGCAAATATGAATGTAAGATTGTGTGTGTATATATGAGTGTGTGTATGTATGTATATATTATATATGCATGTATATATGTATGTGTATGTGAATGTGTGTATGTATATGTGTATGTATGTGTATATGTGTGTATATATATGTATGCATGTATATATAGGAATATATATATGTATATATATATGTATATGTATATACGTGTGTATGTATGTGTGTGTATGTGTGTTGTATATATATGTATGTCTCTCTATTTATATGTCTATCTTCGTATCTATGTGACATATGTGTGTGTGTGTGCATGTATGCACATATATGTGTTTATGTGTATGTATGTGTATGTGTGTATATATGTGTGTGTGCACACACACATATATATATATATATATATATATGTGAGTGTGTATATGTGTCTGTGTATATGTATGTGTGTGTATATATATATATATATATATATATATATATATATATATATATATATATATAGGTGTCTATGTGTGAATATATGTCTATATTCGTATGTGTGTATTTATGTATGTATATGT
>OZ024754.1:12030243-12037743 GCA_964016885.1 Eledone cirrhosa | reverse complement strand
ACCCAAGTAAAGGGCCTCATGACTTAACTAACACAGGGCCTCATTTGTCCTGAATCCGGCACTGTATATATGTGGAGCAGGGTTACGATGTCTTTTCTGAATGTATATCAGTGAAACATAAAAGCCGAATGACGTAAAAAACAGAAGCAGTTGGATGGCGTCTCTCAGATATTTAATACTTATACAATAATGTTTGCTGTCTAAAATCTCTCTTCAGTTTATGTATTACTTGTTCAATTTATGTTAATAGGTTCATTAGAAATTATCAGTAGTGTATCATTTAAATTACAAACTACACTCTTGACAAGATGATTCAAAATATAAGAATATTAAATATGTATTCGATTGTATATATATATATGTGTGTGTGTGTGTGTGTGTGTGTGTGTGTGTGTGTGTGTGTGTGTGTGTGTGTGTGTGTGTGTGTGTGTGTGTGTGTGTGTGTGTATGTGTGTGTGTGTGTGTGTGTGTGTGTGTGTGTGTGTGTGTGTGTGTGTGTGTGTGTGTGTGTGTGTGTGTGTGTGTGTGTGTGCGTGTGCGTGCGCGTGTGTGCGTGTGTGTATGTATATATATATACTGTATATATAAATAAATATATATATATATAATATAAATGAAAATAGAGAAATTAATGTAAGCAAAAAGCCGATAATAATTCAGACATATAAGTGACTATAACATCAAGATGAAAAATGTTTAACGTAAGATTTGGGATAAATAATTCAATCTTAATTCAAAACAAGTCAAGAAGAAAAATTTTGTCCTCAGACTTTGTGTAAGTTGGGGAAAAAAACCAATACAATCTTAACTCAAAATAAAATCAAGAAGGAATACTTAACCGTCAATTTGGGGAAATCTACAAATGCACTATATAGTCTTAAAAGACTATTTCACGAAACTTTTCAGTGGGGTTAGTCACGGTTAGGGTCGTTCATCAGTAGTGCTCAACATGTTAACTAAATCTCACTGCTAAGATGCTAG
Organism: Eledone cirrhosa; assembly: GCA_964016885.1. Taxonomy (NCBI): domain Eukaryota; kingdom Metazoa; phylum Mollusca; class Cephalopoda; order Octopoda; family Eledonidae; genus Eledone; species Eledone cirrhosa. Next base: position 12,036,762 of record OZ024754.1, on the reverse strand, counting down.
AGAGGAATTTACGAGGGTAATCCCAAAAGTAAGGTCTCCAAAGCGATGGGGACGCAGAGAAACTGTTCGTAGGGCTGTTGGCAACACTGTTGTGATTGGTGCTTCCTTCACTCCCAAACAAACATGCGCGCGCTTCGCTGGGATGCTCAATCTTGGCTTGGCAGCCGTTGAGAATTGAGCTCCCGTTGAACGCTACCGCCAAGTGCGAATTTCGCGAAGTTGTTATATAGTGGGCAATCCCAAAAGTAAGGTCTCCTTCCGAGGAAAACATGCGTACAGATCGGCGGATCACTCTGGATGCTCTCTGCATTTTGGTTCCTGAGGTTTCCCGAAGCACCATCCACAGGATTTTAACGGAAAAGTTGCAATATCGGAAGGAGACCTTACTTTGGGGATTGCCCTCGTATATATATATACAATGATATTAAATAAATGGAAACTATATTTATAAAACCATATTTATTTTATTATATATATTTCAACGGTACCAAAACACTTTGGTACGCTTTCCTCAGATAAAATACAAAGTTTTTTTTATAAATAGAGACATACCCAGGAAAATCATACCTTATCAGTAGAATATTCTCTGGATAGTCCAGAGAATATCTTGATTATCCAGAGAATATTCAACTGGAAGAAAGCGTACCAAAGTGTTTTGGTACCCTTGAAATATATATAATAAAATAAATATGGTTTTATAAATATAGTTTCCATTTATTTAATATCATTGAATATTTACTCCAGAAATCTGTCGAGTGCTCTAAATCAGTTATAAACATTTATATCTGTCGGATTTCCAACAAACTAAATATCCCTTCTACTTATATATATATATATATATATATATATATATATATATATATATATATACAGTCAGTCATAAATATATATATATATATATACGATATTAACAAATGGAAACTATATTTATAAAACCATATCTATTTTATTATACATATTTCAAGGATACCATGTTAAATGATGGTATGCTTTCATCAGACAAAATACAATATATACCAGTTTTATAAATAAATATTGACGTACCCTTTCAAAATGCAACCGTTACTTTTGGAAGACATCAAGGATAGTGCTTTATATCAGTTATAAAAATATTTGCTTGTTGTATCCCAACAATTTAAATAGAACTTTTGCATATATATATATATATATATAATATATAGAGAAACACACAGATACATGCGGACATAGATATATACATTAATATATCCACATATATCCTTGAGTTAGTGGTACCAACCTCAACCGATGTTGCTCTATGAATAACTGGGACAAACCAATCCGAATGGATTAGATTGATTCAGTATCAGAGCTATATAATACATTATGAAGAGAGAAGAAACATTAGATATAATTAATAATAAGATATATCATACCCAAACTGCTTCTTTAGTCCCCGACTACGTAGTTTCGTGGTATATTATGCAAAAACACTACATCACAGAGATATAGAGTTTTGTGAGGTCTGCCGACTTATCAAGAGGATACCTCATTAAGAGTTGCATAATATGCCACGAAACTACGTAGTCGGGGACTAAAGAAGCAGTTTGGGTATGATATATCTTATTAATTATATCTAATGTTTCTTCTCTCTTCATAATGTATTATATATATATATATATATATATATATATATATATATATATATATATATATATATATATATATTTATTAAAATAACAGATTAAAGTTTAAGCAAAGAATCGCTGCTTTCACCCTTAACGGGATCTTCTGAAACTAACAAAGTCAATCTGTAAACGCAGAACTGGATATTTCAAAAAACGTTGCAACCGGAGGAAGACAGGAAGACGATACTTTGGTTCATGGTGACGTTCGCTATGCAAATAAGTAAAGGAATAAACAAAACATATACTTCCCACATCAAGACGTAAATATCCACGTATAGATCGTGCTATCCGTTAGGGTATAACGTAGGGCTGTAATACAGGAAAGTTTTGTGCAATTTATGTTTACAAGCCGAAATTGCCTCAGATTTTTTGTTTAAGATGTGGTCTGTGGCGTAGAGTATTTCCAGGGCCTCAGCGGCGCAGAGGTCACATGGTCTTTTATTTCCGTTATACGATCTAGCCCTAGCTAGGATCTCCCAGTGTAACTTATATTGGGTGTGGTTGTCTTTTAGACTCCAGATATAAGCTGAAAGTGACGTCATATTCCTTCTAGAGGGTAACGAAAAGAATGGGTATGCATGTAAAGACGCTGCTTGAAACTATTTGTTAGTTTCAGAAGATCCCGTTAAGGGTGAAAGCAGCGATTCTTTGCTTAAACTTTAATCTGTTATTTTAATAAATATTTGCTCTTCGGTTCTTATATATTTGATATATATTTTCCTTATCGAGCCCTCTCTGGATTTTAGTCTTCAATTTTATTATTATTACTATATATATATATATATATATATATATATATATATAATATATATACAGTCAGCCATATATATATATATATATATATATATATATATATATATATGGCTGACTGAATACACAGAATTGTTTCCGCTCATTCCTCTGCTCACTTTATCTTTCTATTTCAGCTTTTATTTCTCATTCTATCTTCTGATGAAGGACTAGTGTCCGAAATGTTAAGCATATTTTCCTACTATATCAAGCGTTAAACTGATATATTTCTTTATTGTACTGTGGTGTTTGTTTTGTTGTTGCCGTTTACTTTTTGTATATATATATATATATATATATATATATATATATATATATATATATATATATCGTTAACCTAATATATCCCTTCCATATACTGTACCGATTGTGTTGTTATTTCTGTTTACTTTTTACATACATATATATATATACATATATATATTGTTGTAGTTGTAGTTGTAGTTCCTGTCTGTTTGTTTGTTTGTTCACGAACTCCTTCTATAGTTTTGGAGATAGACCCCCATTACCATATATATTCTGAAACTACAGGGTACTCGGATAAGTATATTTGATTTTAATCAAAGGGTTTCCCAGGGGCACAAACCACAGGTAAATGACAAGATATGATGCCTATTCTCAAAATTTCAGCAAATTTCAATAATATTAAGACACCCTCATGGGGATTAAACCCTTATAAAGATTCCCCGGGCGCACAAACCCACGCTGAAAAAAATTTCCCCTCGATTTATATGAAATTTAAACCATAGGTAAATGACAAGATATGATGCCTATTCACAAAAGTTTTGAATAGATATTTTGAAAAAAATGATTTACAAGAAATAAAATAAGAATAAGATTTAATAATGTAATTTTGATTTGATATATTACAAAAAATAATGTTTACAATTTTTCATGCATTACATTTTACATTAAGTAATATTGAAATGCAGAGTTTTTCTTCATAAATCATATCACTGATTTAAAATCAATCATCATTTTCTTACCAAAAAAAATGTGTGAAACGCAGCAAGGCGCGGGTAATTCGGCTAGTATATATATATATATATATATATATATATATATATATATATATATATATATAAGTAGCTTTAATGAATACTTTAATAATTGCTGTTTTTATGTACTGCGTCTTATACAATGATAAATATATTCTATACATTAAACGATTTATCATTGTATAAGACGCAGTACATAAAAACAGCAATTATTAAAGTATTCATTAAAGCTACTTATGTATTTGATACAATAATTGAAGACTAATTAGCCGTCCACGTGTATGTGATATCTTGCAGTTAGCTAGTGAGCTAATTATCCGAACGCCTTTTATCATTATTTAGCGCATCAAATTAAATTTCAATTAAAATTCAATTTAACATTGATTTATTTCTTAAACACAACCCACTCATAATGTGTAATCTGTTGAAACTATCCAGTATTTTATTTCTATGGTAACGAACTGGTCGAGTCGTTCGAACGTCAGATAGAAAACTTTGCAGTATTCGTTAAGGTTCACTGCGTTCTCTACGTTTAAATCTCACCGAGATTAACTTACTCTTTCATTTTTTCTACGTAGATAAAAACTGTACCTGTCCATTACAGAGGTTGATTTTCCTCTATATCTCCTATTCACTTTCTCCCTCTCACTCTGTCTCTCCTTCTCTGGAAGAATTTGGCTCTGTTCAAACCTCGAGAGGTCTAAATTGTTCAAACCTCGGCTAGGTCTAAAATACCCAACACATGTGCCAACCACTCAATCAGGGGTTACTGATCCATACAGACATTTTGCTCCTCTATATTTTATCACCGGCTTTTTTAATAGAATGTAACTCATTATTTGAGGGTATTAACTCTAAACGCCATGCTTTGACGTATAGAGTTACGGCCCTTGCCATTCCGAGTTCAAATCCCGCCGAGGTTGACTTTGCCTTTCGTCCTTACGGGGTCGATAAAATAAAGTACCAGTAATGCACTGGGTAATTGCTGGCCTTGTGCCTAACGTAGAAACAATTATTTGAGGGTATTTAAAGTGAGCTAGTACTTGTGACTTTATGGAACCGCAATGATTAATGCATGCAAGATTTTACAGCACTAGCATCACTCCTTCATATTCAGCCTATGAATTTTCAGCTGAACCTAAGTTTACATTATCGAACATGTCTTGTCTTTTTTAAAGAATGTCTGGGTGTTATTTCTAGCAGATCCACTGACTGTGTAGAAGCTCCATCGTTGGCTTAAAACAGCAATCTAATATCTTTACAAATGAATCATTATTGCATGGCTCAACATTAGATTCTTCAAATTTTATGCAATCAAATCTAAAAGCTCCATTTGTGGTTATGTTCAGTCTCCACCATGCTAACTGAATGAGGAGTAGAAATCCTTTGGGATAGGGTAAGAAGTTTTCGCAAGTAGATTTCACTGTGATAAATTTGATAAATTGAATGCACTCGTTATTTCTTTTTGTTTTGTTTGGTGGGAGGGAGGGGGGTTCTTCCAATGCAACGAATTACTACAACAGGGAATTATATCACTGATATACTTAATTAAATCTATGGGGACCAGAACATTAAAGAGTTAGAGTCATGGCAGAAGCGTAACAAGAATGGGTGGGGGGGATTATCACCATTGATCGCATGTGTGAAGAGGGAAACAATTTGTTTGAATTGTCATGCTTGTTAATCAAGATGGCAATACCAAAAGTATAAGTCTTTCTACGTCACTTGGTCAGGGACACAATATAAACGGCTAAACTCTCAATTATATAGGATAATTAGCTGTTCATTATTCTATATACAGGCGGTGACTTGGCAGAATCATTAGAACTTCGAACAGAATGCTTTGCGATATTCTTTCCGACTTTCTGCACTCGCCGAGATCAACTTTGCCTTTCATCCTTTCGAAGTCGATAAAAAAAAGTACCAGTCCACCATTCTAAACATATTGAATATTAAGACACAAATTTGGAAGGGTGAAGACAATAGATTATAAGGACGTGATGCGGTATTTTTATTTTATAGACACCAGAAGGGTAAAAGGCAAATATGACCTCGGCGGCATTTGAACTCAAAATACGGAAAACCGGAACAAATGACTCAAAGCATTCTAGCCAATCTTTCTAACAACTCTGTCAATTCGCCGCCAAAGGAAGCTAGACACATAGTAACTATCATGTACAGCTTTATCTATATACTACTAAACTCTGTGATTGTGTCTTGTCTATAATTTAATACAACCAAAACGGCGCATAATGGGAAAATACTTTGAAAGGAAGTTACCGCTGAAATGGGAATACAAATGGAAAAAAACAAGTCTCGCGTAAATCGGAGCACGGGTTCCCGAGATTCGGGGTTTTCCTGGGTACCTTCATAAATAGAGAGAGAGAGAACGATAGAGAAAGAGATAGTGGTTGTGAGAGAGTAGATTAAAAGAGAGACATGTCTGTGTAAATTAATGCATGCAAGATTTCACATCTCTAGCATCACTTCTTCATATTCAGACCATGAGCTTTTCAGCCGTCCCTCATATCTGAGTTTATATTATCGAGTATGTCTTCTCTTTTTGAAAGAACTTCTCGGTGTTAATTCTAGGGGTGAAGACATAATCGAAGTGGTATTTTATTATATCGACACCAGAATGGTAAAAAAAAATGTAACCAGGGCAGGATTTGAACTCAGAATGTTATAACTGAAGACTGAACGTTATAATTAGTCAGACATTCTACCGGTTTCCGCCATTGTTGACGAATATTTGTTAAATATAGCTAAACAGCTTCAAGATCGAATCCTCTCAAATGAGAAATAAAATAGTATAGAAGCAGATAGTTTTTCAAATAGTTTTCTCAGTAAGCATTATAGCACAAGCCTCTCTGGTTACAGAAACCTTTTTTAGATACATCAACAGTACTTATCACCCACGGAATTCCTCTTCATTTTACGTCTCTAATATTCACTGAGGTTTTCCATGTAATACAAAGTCAGACCCCACACAACACCCTCTCCTTACTTAGCTCTTTCTTAATGTAAAGTCAAGAGATTCTCAAACGTCTTCTTAATGTTTTTTCTAGAGATTCTCTTCTTCCGCT
>OZ024754.1:12002743-12007743 GCA_964016885.1 Eledone cirrhosa | reverse complement strand
ACCCACTTTCCAATGTCACTACAGTTACTATTTTATATAAGAGTTGATTTATCCTGGTGATACTGACGCATCTCTTTTCAGTATGTGTCCCTCTTTTCGTGTTTTGTTGTTTTTGCTGTCGTTATTTATTTCTACCTTATCGTAAAGTTTTTATGTTAAGAAAAGTCTTTCGTTGGTCTATGAGAAAAATCTATTGATTTTGATTCTTTAAGTTAGTTTATTGTGATATTCAAGATTTCCAGTTTCAGATCTATCTTATATTCCCCTGTATTCATATTTTCATCGGTATAGATCTGCTTCACTTTTTCTTCATCGATATTTTCTTTGACTTTATATTTCGTTTTTTTTTTTTTGTATGATATTTTGTCTTTTTTATCTTCTGTTTTATTGCGTTTCCGCTAGGTCTATCTTCAGGATTTACGTTCTCAATATTTAAACAGTTAATATTTTTATTTTCATTAAGAGTTTTCCTTGTGTATTCTTCCATTTTAATGTTCTATGTCTGTGCCTCATATGTTTTTGGTTTTAAAGACGTATCTCTGGTGAATTGGCAGTTTTAGGTTTTAAGTACGTATCAGCGGTGAATTGTCAGAGTTGTTAGAATGTCGGATAGAATACTTTGCGGCATTCGTTTCAGCTCCCAGAGCTCCAAGCTCAAATCCCGCTGAGACAAACTTTGCTTAACTGTTCTAGTTCGTTGAAATCTAAGGTTCCTTCTAAACCAATGTTGTTTCTCAGAAGACATATGTGTTTACGCTTAGCAGTAAATTATGTGCACAATATGAAAACGTATTCATCTCATGTACAGTATATTTATGTATATTTCTTACTGTTTTATTTGTGGGATTTGAAATGTGTTTTAGTAATGACTGTTGTTGGTGATCTACACGATAGACGCACTCAATACACGATGTAAAATTGTTGGGGATGGGAAGCGCATCCAACCGTAGAAAGCTTGCCAAACAAAGGGTTGGGGAGGACGCTTCAGTTGTGTCAAAGACATGACAACCTCTCCTATGCACTCGGTAGAACTTGAGACGGTAAGTAAGCGAGATGCAGATCTTTGGCCGCTTCAGTAGTGACTCGGTCTATGAAAACCCGTCCAAACACTGCTAACGTAGAAAGCGGACATTAAAGCAATGGTGGTGGTGGAAGATCAGCAGTCGCCCATGCACACCAGCCTCCCCTCTCCATACCACCGATGTTGTCCAAAGGAAAGGCAATGGCCGATACAGCTTGGCACCACTGACGTCGCAACTCATTTCTACAGCTGAGTGAACTGGAACAAAGTGTCTGTGTGCATGAATTATTGGGACTACAGTTTTTAATTCCATGTACCACACCCTCCTCCTTCTTCTTCTCCTCCTCCTTCTTCTTCTCGCCCTCCTCCGCCTTCTTCTCTTTCTTTGCCCACTTATTCCTGAGAGGGTCGTGGGGTAAGAGTCCTCAAACACTTCTTCCAGCGGGTCCTGTCAAAAGCAACCGTCTCCAACTGATCCGGCTGGATCCCCCACATCCTGCGGATTATAATTTCAAGAGCATTTCTGCTATAGTTGGCTTTCGTTGTTTGTCGTTTGCTTTGGTAGCAAGTGGAATCTGAAGGAGATAGTTAAGAGAGAGGACTGGCGTGTTTTATCGACCCGAACGGATGAAAGGCAAAGTTGACCTCTGCGGTATTTGAACACAGATCTCAGAGAACCGGAAGAAATGCTGCAAAGTATTCCATCCAACGTTCTAACAACTCTGTCAACTCTCCGCCTGGACCTTACATTTCTTCCGGCACTTATCGTCTTGTTAATGTTGATGTACTTCGCTAAAAGCTTATCTCTCTCACCTTTGCCCTTTACTGGTGGAGTTGGTCTTTAATAGCTCTACCGAAGTAAAGAAGTGTTGCCTCACTCCACACTGCTGGTTTCTAAAAATAAAAATATATATATTGTGGTGTGGGGGGGCGTAGTTTGGAGAGGGGGTGGAAGAAGAGAATGGGGATGGGGGGGGGGGGGCGGAACTACGCATTTCATCAAATGTCCATTACTACCATAGACATGGAGGAGGAAGAGGAGAAGGAGAGGGGGGAGATGGAGGGAAGAGGAACTTCGTATTCCAAATGTCCATTACTACCACAGACATAGAGGAGGGGGAGGAGGAACTTCGTATTCCAAATGTCCATTACTACCATAGACATGGAGGAGGAAGAGGAGGAGGAGAGGGAGGAGATGGAGGGAAGAGAAACTTCGTATTCCAAATGTCCATTACTACCACAGACATAGAGGAGGGGGAGGAGGAACTTCGTATTTCAAATGTCCGTTACCGCCATAACCTTGAAGTGACTACATACCGACACTACATCACATCTAGGCTACTGTAAGAATAGATTGCTGAAATACTTGCTGAAGAAGAAGCAGAAGGAATATATTAAGCATCAATCACTCTCAGTTGGCAATATATATATATATATATATATACATATATATGTGTGTGTGTGTGTATGTGTTTATTTATATATTTATATATTTATGGAGTTATTTAGTTATTTATTTACATTTCCTCAAATGCTTTCTTAAAATTAGATCTACGTAAGCTTTCCAGTCAATGAAATACTAAAACTTACCTAAATCCTTGTACTTCTTTGCAAGAGAACATTCTTTTTGCTCAACCGAATAATTACATCAAGTATAGAAAGTATTATTTCTTTTTTGGTTTTTGTTTCGTTTGATAAGTTGGCGGCATAAAACATCCATTTTTCATGTAAAGACAGCGATTTTCTATCAGCCTGATGAAGAGTTTACACACAATGAATAACATTGAATTCATGCGTCATGTTTTTGTTTTTTTTGCTTGGTTGTTAATCTTACAGCTTTTCTCCCTTGCAGCATGTTTCCAACCATACAATGGAACATTTGTAAATTCCGTAGATGTAGCAGTTGATAAATGATCATAGACTGTAACACAATCTATACAAGACGCTCCGTTAACTTGAAGTGAATATTTTAACAACTGGCACTCAATTCTACATACTTACGAACAAGTGCCTTGTTTCAGAAGGTACTAGGGAACAAGTCCCCCCCCCCCTCACACACATACACACTTTTTCAAACGTTTATGTTTTATATTTTGTTCATTTGATATAACAAATTCTTTTTAAGCTCATTTTTTTTTATATCTCAACTTCATCTGAATATATAAAATCTAATTACCGTAAAATTTTACTTATGTAATAGGGTCCAGGAAAGGCACCATAAGCAATTTATGCTCCTTTAAGAATCAACAAATGTTGGTTTGTCCCCCCTCACATTTTTAAGGCAAACGTTTTTCTCTTCGTTTGTTTGGTTTTTTTTTGTTTTGGTTTTTTCCTATTGTACTATTTTATGTATTTTTATTTCCATTAATAAAGATTTTATTTCTTCCTTCGAAACCGGAAGTTGTTTAGAAGATTGAGTATGTTTTACAAATATGGGATTCTGTCATTTTTGTTGGTTGCATCTGGAAAAGAGGATAAACAATTCTAAGCGGTTGTAGCTAATTATAATACCAGTCATATTTGGAACACTGGCAGTGTCGGTAAAGGATCGAACGCCATGCTTTGCACCAAAGAGTTACGGCCCTTTATGGTCTGAGTTCAAATCCCGCCGAGGTTAACTTTGTCTTTCATCCTTACGGGGTCGATAAAATAAAGTACCAGTAATACACTGGGATAATTGCTGGCTTTGTGCCAAAAGTAGAAACAAATATTTTGATATCCTGATTTGGATATATGTATATCATCTGGGCAACTGTTGTATATTAACTATATGTTGTTTTCAACTATATCTTTATCCATACGAGGATAAATTTTCTTTTACTTTTGAAATATTCTCACATGATTACTATGATTTATGACCGCTGAAATCTTGAGATTTGTGTTGCTTTAGAAAATTAAACCCAAGCATTATTTAATATATTATTAGCTCAGTTTTATCCATAATTAAAAATGAAAACAAATTATATTGAACAACTCAGGAGAAAATTACATAAAAAAAAGTAATCGAATTAATATCGATTTTCAACATTAAATATAATTTGCTTTTATTTATGATCTGAAAATGGTGTAAAAATCATTCTTAATTTACTGAACTAAGTGATTTTGGCGAAATATGAGTATAAACCTACTCGAAGTATTTTCTAACCAAAAAATGCATAGATTATTAAGTATATAAAAATATACTACGTTATCTTCAAATAATTGTATCTACTTTTGGAACAAGGCCAGCAATTTCTCCAGTCCATTACTGGTACTTTATTTTATCGACCCCGTAAGGATGAAAGGCAAAGTTAACCTCGGCGGGATTTGAACTGAGAATGTAAAAGGCCATGACTCTATGCTGCAAAGCATGTTGTCTGACTCTCTACTTGTACTGATAATTGTTTCTACTTTTGGCACAAGGCCAGTAATTATCCCAGTGCATTACTGGTACTTTATTTTATCGACCCCCATAAAGATAAAAGGCAAAGTTAACCTAGGCGGGATTTGAACTCGGAACGTAAAGGGACATAACTCTGTGCTACAAATCTTTTTGTCTGACTCTCTACTAGTACTGATAATAAAATAATGTTAGGGGCACAATATTGGTATCAACATAAATCTTTTAGCACTTGGGGTGGGGGGTGATAGGCAATATCGGTAGAGCGTCGGATACCCCGCTTCAAGACAGAGTTATGATGCTTTATGTTCTGAGTTCAAATCCCACCGAGGTGCCTTTCATCCGTACGGGGTCGATAAATAAAGTACCAATAATGCACTGGGGTCGATTTCATCGACTTTCCCCTCCCCTAAAATAATAAGATGCAAGGAAGGGGTGATAAAAACTTTTAGCCCACCCCCACAAATATTTCTGCCATTCCTGGCCTTGTGCCTAAGGTCTTCAAATCCCGCTAAGGTCATTTTTGTTCAAATCCCACTAAGGTCTTCAAATCCCACTAAGGTCTTCAAATTCCACTAAGGTCTTCAAATCCCACTAAGG
>OZ024754.1:11985243-11995243 GCA_964016885.1 Eledone cirrhosa | reverse complement strand
TATAAAAAAGCCCCGGCTTAAGATCTTACAGACATCAATAATGATGCATATAAATTAATTGCCAAATTAGGAATCGAAGGAAGAACAGAGCCCCTTATACCTAGACAGCCGCGGATCAATTTTAAAGATCAGAGGAAGACCTGCCAGTTAGACTGATTGCTCCATCCAAATCGGATATATGGATATGGAGTAATCAGTAAAAATATTATTGATAGAATTCTACCTATCTGAAATTGGGGTCTAAATTGAGCTTGTGGAAGGATACAAACGAAGTCATTGAATGGTATAAGAATATAGATGATAAGAAAAACCGTAAATTCATCCAGATGGACATAACAAGCTATTACTCTTCCATAACGCCCAACCTACTAAATAAGGCTCTATCATACGCTTACAAGGATACTGATCTAACTACGGATGAAATTGATATCATATTAACTGCTAGAAGAACTCTTATTAACTTCGACAATGAATATTGGACCCGCTCAGATAGAAATAGAAACTTCGACATTACCATGGGGTCATCTGGTTCAGCGCAAATCACGGATCTTCTGGGGATTTTCATATTAAATATGATAAATAGAAAACTGCCGGAGATTACCGGTGGTTTATATAGGGACGATATTTTATTTACGGTTGTTAAACACAACAATATAGAACTAAATAGAGTAAAGAAAAATATAATTGAATTCTTTAAAATTTATTACCTTAAACTAGAAGTAGAAAGTGGTTTCAAAATAGTTAATTTCCTTGATGTTACCTTTAACTTAAACTCTGGTTTTTATTACCCTTTCCATAAGCCCAATGAAAACTTAAATTACGTTAGTTATTACTCCATTCACCCTCAGTCAGTGAAAAAAGCAATTGTAAATAGCGTGCAAAAACGCATTAATAAAATATCTGCCAATAAATCAATATTTGATGAAAATGCAGGATATTACAATGCTAAAAAAGCAGATTATAAAAATAATATAGAATATATAGACAATAATCCAAGTTTTAATCCTGATAAAAATAATGGCATGTATAATCGAAATTCTATAAATTCTAGTGATTATAATTCAAACAGATGTACTGTGAATAAATCGGGGAAAAGAACCAGAACTAAATCAGTTATATGGTTCCCCCCCCCCCTGCTTCTGTAGCAGTAAGAACACCAATAGCTAATCTATTTTTTAAAGCTTTGGATAGTTCATTCCCTAGTCAACCATTCCATTTTTAATAGACACACTATTAAATTATCTTATTCTACAACTATGAATATGGCCCAAAACATCGCTAAAATAAACAGTAAAATTCTAAATCAAAATCAACATAATGATATTAATAATAAATAATAATAAATCAAAATGTAATTGTAGAAATAAACCAGATTGCCCTCTGCAAATTAATTGTTTGGATAGAAATTTGGTGTATAAATGCACCGTAAAAACAAATAACAACACATACAACTACATAGGAGCAAATTCTTCAACATTTAAAGCAAGATTTACGAATCATAAATGCTCATTCTCGAATTCTAATAGGAAGTCTTCAACTTCTTTATCATACCTTATATGGTCATTAAAAGACAAAAATGTAAAATACTCGATCTTTTGGATGAAGCTTTGTAATAGTGGAGTTTATGTCAACTATTCTATATCAATTAACTGCAGCCGCTGTACAAAGGAGACCCTATTAATAATTAATAATTATGAAAACTTAATTAACAAAAAAAGTGAATTATTCTCAAACTGCCTTCATAAAGCTTTGTCTACATTCCAAGCCTCCCAAAAAGTCAGGAAAAAACAGTAAGCAATCAAGCCTGATTTTCGACGTCTATCATCAACTGTTGAAAATATTATAAGTCATAACGGTTTATAAAACTTTAATAATGCTTTATCTTCTAATCATTTATAATGGAATTAATGTTTGAATTAATGACACTTGTTTGATAACTTGTTTACTTGATGGATATCCATACCCTATGATTTTTTGGATATTTTTAACTTTGATTCAGATCTTTATTTTTCTTTATATAGTTTAGATATCTAACTTGTAAATTTACTGATTATAATTTGAACTGAGGATCATTCATGCGTTTGCATATTTTATATATATATATATATATATATATATATATATATATATATATATATATATATATATATATATATATATATATATATATATATATATATATATATATATATATTTTACTCATTTTGAGATGGTTTGGGGGGACTCAGAAAGTTGGATTTGCACTTTGCTTTTTTATGTATATTTAACAAACCATATTAGCTGACAAATATTGGTCTATTCCTCCACTGAACTGGAGGTAAAACTATTAACAATGATTATAATTGTTATTCTTTATTAAATGTATACCGTTTCATTAATACCTAGTATATCTATATATAGTTTGTACAAATATCTTTATCTAGTGTAATAACATAATCGTAGTTACATTTATAAATAATTTAAACACTCAAATGACATTATTATAAGTGTGTGGTTTTCCCTGGAAGGTCGAACTTATATAATCATTTACTTAATACAATATATGAATAAATAATAAACTATAATCTTGGTATATTATGATCAATACATATATATAGCTGAAAATTTTGACTTCTTTAAGTTTAATTATAAGACCTGTTGATACTTTAGGCACTCAAAATATTTAACAATAAATTCTTTAATAGTTAGAACTATAAATATCTCATAAATTATATTATAGAAACTGTTGTCAATATTATAAGTAATTTTGGTAAAAATTACCTTCGTGGGGATATCGAACATTATATGTATATTTTCTTTCTTTCGCGGGTTTCGTAAATCCTTTAAATTTGTCTTCATAAAATTTGAATTTTAGAAATTTAACATAATTATATTATAATACTAATACAAATACCCATTAACTTTTAAAACCTAAAATTTGATTCTTTACCCTGAAATAACATAAATTAAATATTTAGAAAATTAACCGCCAACTATGCTATGTATGAATCTCTGTGTGTGTAGAAACTTGAGCACAAATTACTCCCCTTTGTCTCTCTCTCTTTAATCATCTTACATCTGTCTTCTCAAGCTAAATACTAAATAAGTTATAACATCTGCTACTTCTTCCTCTATGCTTTCCTCTCCCTCCTATTTCTCTAGTAATTTTTTAAATATTAAAAATTCTATAACTGTTATATTGATGCCATGTATTTCTTAAAATATATTACTCACACTCTCTCTATTGATTGTATTACGTTTTCTCATGTTCTCAATATTAGGGTATAAATATTGAGTTTTGTCATAAGTTAATCACTACCTTGATTAAATCTCAACCATCTACCATGTCAGGGTATGTCATTTATCATTTTATTTCATCTGATGAGGACGTACTGTTGAACTTAATTCAGTACCTCTGAAATATGTATAATAAAATATAAATGATCACAAGAATATCTATTTTGTTAATATTTGGAATTAATGTTAATAACTCTGGAAAATATATTACTGTAGAGTGCTTCCAATCTATTGTAAAACTCATTCTTTGATGTATTCATTGATTCTTGTTTAACTCTTTTATATATATATATATATATATATATATATATATATATATATATATATATAAGCAAATGGAGGATTGAAGGAGTTACAAGCCGTTAAAACAAGTTCTTTATATAAATCTTACACATGTTTCGCCCATACGAACTCCTCACAGAAATATTTGATTATATAATGTCATCAATAAGTATAAATACCGTTGAGAATCATTCCTTCAGGTTAACGTCTCCTTGCATGGTAAGCGAAAAAATAATAATAATGGCGCCGGTGAAAGAGGCATGATCCACTAGGGGAGGCAACTGCACGGTGTTATGCAGTAAATTATCCTAAAAAAATGTTTTAATATATCCCAGCTAAAGGGATGGTTTAGCAGGATGAGCCTAGCTCAGTAGGTGATGGGCAGTGCTTAGGTAAATATATATATATATATATCAAAAGTATATATTGAGTTAAAAACTCACAATAGTCCCTTATAATTAATAAGCTCAAAGAAAAACATTTCCGTGCCTTATATTATAATATATGATAAAGAAAGAGAAATATAGGAGTGAAGAGATTACTTATCTGTATATCTACTGAAGAGCAATCGGATTTGTAACTCATTCCATTTATTTGCGAAACAGTTCAACCAAAAGCTGTCTGGGTGTGATAGTTATCATAATTTTGCTTTGTAATTCTTAATTTATCCTTTTGATTCTAGCAAACCGTATTATTCGTAGATAGTATTTTCTTCACCGTGGCGGTTTAACGTCCCTTGTGATTTGAGCGCATATATGTATATATATGTGTTTGTCTTTCTTTATTATATATATATATATATACACACACACATATATATATATATATATATATATATATATATATATATATATATATATATATATATATATATATATATATATATATATATATATATATATATATATATATAAGTATTGAAGTTTCCGTTGAAAATTGAAAAAGTCATAGGAGTGAAGAGTGCTCTATGTAAGTACCAGAGCTAAATTTAATGTATAATAAACAATACAATATAATTACCTCATTACCAGAGGTTTCCCGAATAAGACGAATACGAAAAACGTCCTCATTCGTTCATCGGACAACGCAATTAAAAACATTGTGAAATATTTGAAAAATCTCCTCAAGAAAGGCAAGAGTTTAACGAGCAAAAAAATATATATAAATAAAAGTAATGCAAGAGATATATAAAAAAATAAGGAAATATAGTTAGGGTATGTGTATATGTATGTATATTCACTCACAAATGTACATATGTGTGTATGTACAAATGCATGTG
The DNA here is from genome assembly GCA_964016885.1 of Eledone cirrhosa. Classification (NCBI taxonomy): domain Eukaryota; kingdom Metazoa; phylum Mollusca; class Cephalopoda; order Octopoda; family Eledonidae; genus Eledone; species Eledone cirrhosa. The sequence goes on along the minus strand of OZ024754.1, from coordinate 11,990,406 downwards.
TATAGTGAAAATGTGTGCGTAAGTACATACATATATGAGGGCAAGTATATTTGTGTATGTTTGACCACAAATATGTATATAATATATCATATTATATACATATTTGTGGTCAAACATACACAAATATACTTGCCCTCATATATGTACTTACGCACACATTTTCACTATACACATGCATTTGTACATACACACATATGTACATTTGTGAGTGAATATACATACATATACACATACCCTAACTATATTTCCTTTTTTTTTTTATATATCTCTTGCATTACTTTTATTTATATTTTTTTTTTTTTTGCCTTTCTTGAGGATATTTTTCAAATATTTCACAATGTTTTTAATTGCCTTGTCCGATGAACGAATGAGGACGTTTTTCGTATTTGTCTTATTCGGGAAACCTCTGGTAATGAGGTAATTATATTGTATTGTTTATTATATATATATATATATATATATATATATATATATATATTATGTCAGGTCACCAGTTGGTGCTACTGGTAACATGTATCCCAGTACAACCTGTCTCATGGTCGAGTCGTTGGCGACTAAACTGGCAACCCCACCAAGGTTTCTTGGTGAGGAGGGTGACTTTGGACATCCTGCAGGACTAAAAACAAAACCTGTCAAAGGGCAAAGGAGCTCTTAAGAGTCAATGGCCATCCAAAATCACCGGGAGAGATGACCCCTTAGCCTTTGTCAAGGCAGAATTCTAGGAGAAGGAAAACTCTGATATAACACCTGCAACCCTGATGGTATCCAATGATGTTGACTTGTTCTTCTTTTTGGTAAATATCATCTTGGTTAAGAGAGTGAAACTGGCTTTGTGCAGTGCCTTTGCTCACTATAAAAGCTTCACAGCACAGGCATTGCTTTATATCTGGAGATCTCGCTGCACTTGTCGTCACATGGTACCATGGGCCCAGCACTATGTGTCAATAATTGTCACAAGTGTAGAGTTTTCAAGTCGCTGGCTGGACTAAAAATTCACACTCGTTCAGCGCATCGGTAGGGGTTCTCCTACATATAAAGTAGTGGCCGTACTCGAAAACGAGTTGGCAGCCACCATATATATATATATAGGTTAGCTTTGCCTTTCATCCTTACGAGGGTCGATAAAATAAAATACCAGTAATGCACTGGGGCTGATTTCATCGACTTTCCCCAGCCCCTAAAATGATTGGCCTTCTGCCTTAATCAGAAACCATTACTACGCATAATGCCTTCTGATTTAGGGACAAGATCAGGAGCGGTGGATTGGCCGTATCGGTAGATCGTCAGACACCATGCTTTGCAGTATAGAGTTATAGCCCTTTACGTTCTGTGTTCAAATCCCGCCGAGGTTAACTTTTTCTTTCATCCTTATGGAGTCGATAAATACAGTACCAATAATGCACTGGGGTATTTGCTGGCCTTGTGCCTAAAGTAGAAACAATTATTACATATAATCTTTACGGGGTCGATAAAATAAAGTACCAGTAATGCACTGGAGTAATTGCTGGCCTTGTGCCTAAAGTAGAAACAATTATTACATATAATCTTTACGGGGTCGATAAAATAAAGTACCAGTAATGCACTGGAGTAATTGCTGGCCTTGTGCCTAAAGTAGAAACAAATATTACACATATTACACATAATATTTCCATCTCACGTCAACATTACGAATGAAACATTTGTCCACTGTTCACCTTTGCTCTCGTCTGCTACGTCTGGTTCGTCTGGTACGTCTGGTTCGTCTGGTACGTCTGCAAACGTTCTTCTCCAACATAAGTTGTACGTAATTCTATAAAACAAAGCATCGAACTAAAAGTCAATGTCAGTTTCAGAACGATGAATGTTAGGTCATATATCTAAACAGAGGGAAATTATAGGTTTTCCTAACACGAATTATCGATAAAACTATTCGCCTACACATGGTCTATTATTGATCTTTTCTCATTTTTCCCCGTGTTTCAGCACAACTAAGCTAGAGAGGTCCTGCCTAAATATATCAAACTTTTTCCATACATTTAAGATTAATGTATTTAACTGGTGTGGGTGTTTGGGTGGATATAATAGATTGAATCAAGCTTAAATATTATTAGTATAATACGAGGGTCGACTGAAAAGTTCATAGGCTGACAATTTCATTGACTGACTAAGATACTCTCATGGTATGACCAAATGAGGTTTATTTTACAACATAGTCTCTGGAAAGAAACAATGTAGTTATTAATGAGAAGAGTTGAAACTAATGATTTCTAGTATAGGCACAAGGCCAGTAATTTGGGGGGAGGGGAAAGTCGATTAAATCGACATTACTGGTACTTTGTTTTATCGACCCCGTAAGAATGAAAGGCAAAGCTAACCTCGGCGGGATTTGAACTCAGACCGTCAAGGGCCGTAACTCTATGCTGCAAAGCATGGCGTCCGACCATCTACCGATACTGCCAATCCACCGCCCTTGAAAAAGAGTTGAAATTAATGCAGTAGATTTCACAGCTCTAGCATCGCTCCTTCATAGGCTGACCAAGATACACTAATGGTATGACCAAATGAGGTTTATTTTTCAACATAGTTTCTGGAAAGAAACAATGTAGTTATTAATGAGAAGAGTCGAAATTAATGCATACAAGATTTCACAGCTCTAACATCGCTCCTTCATAGTCGGACTATTAACTTTTCAGCCTACCCACGTAGAGCGGTGAATAGACAGAATTGGTAAATGTTGGATAAAGTTCCATTGAGATATTTGTTCTGGTACTTTAGATTCCGAGTTCAAATCCTGCCGATGTCACTTTTGCTTTTCATCCTTCCGAGTTTGATAAAATAAAGTACCAGTCATGTATTGGGGTTGATTTAATCACCTTTGCTGGCTTTGTGCCTAAATCAAAAAATTATATATTACTGGTATTTGTTTTGTTAATCCTTTAAAAAATAACAACTCCGGTGGGGCTTGAACTCTGAACGCATTGTCTCAGTTGTTCAGTCGAGTATGCTACTCTCTCCCTTACCTACATTGTTGACTTCTTCTTCTTCTTCTTCTTCTTCTTCTTCTTCTTCTTTTTCTTCTTCTTTTTCTTCTTTTTCTTCTTTTTCTTCTTTTTCTTCTTCTTCTTCTTTTTCTTTTTCTTCTTCTTTTTCTTCTTCTTCTTCTTCTTCGTTCTTCTTCTTCTTATACTCCTTCTTCTTCTTATTATTATTATTATTATTATTAATTATTCCTTTCTTCTTCTTCTTCTTCTTCTTCTTCTTCTTCTTCTTCTTATACTTCTTCTTCTTCCTTTCTTCTTCTTATTATTATTATTATTATTATTATTATTATTATTATTCCTTTCTTCTTAATCTTCCCTTCTTCTTCTTCTTCTTCTTCTTCTTCTTCGTTCTTCTTATACTCCTTCCTCTTCTTCCTTTCTTCTTCTTCTTCCTTTCTTCTTCTTCTTCTTCTTCTTCTTCCTTTCTTCTTCTTCTTCCCTTCTTCTTCTTCTTCTTCGTTCTTCTTCTTCTTCTTCTTCTTCGTTCTTCTTCTTATACTCCTTCTTATTATTATTATTATTATTATTATTATTATTAATTATTCCTTTCTTCTTCTTCTTCTTCTTCTTCTTCTTCCTCTTCTTCTTCTTCTTCTTCTTCTTATACTCCTTCTTCTTCTTCTTCCTTTCTTCTTCTTCTTATTATTATTATTATTATTCCTTTCTTCTTATTCTTCCCTTCTTCTTCTTCTTCGTTCTTCTTCTTATGCTTCTTCTTCTCCTTCCTTTCTTCTTCTTATGCTTCTTCTTCTCCTTCCTTTCTTCTTCTTCTTCTTCGTCTTCTTCGTTCTTCTTCTTATGCTACTTCTTCTTCTTCTTCTTTTTCTTCTTCTTTGGCAATTTCAGTGTGTGTGTGCGTATATGTGTATATGTGTGTGTTTGTTTAAATACGTGTGTGTGTGCGCGCGCGTATACGTGTGTGTGCGCGCGCGCGTGTGCATGTGTGTGTATGAGTGTGTGTGTGTTTGCATGCCTGCGTGTGTGTATGTGTGTGTGTGTGTTTACGTGCATACGCGTGTGTGTGTGAGTGTTTACGTGCATACGTGTGTGTGTGCGCGCGCGTGTGTGTGTGTGTTTACGGGCATACGTGTGTGTGTGTGTGTGTGTGTGTGTGTGCTTCTTTGTGTGTGTTAGTGTGCATGCTTGCGTTTGTGTCCATGCGTGTGTGTTTCTTTGTGTCCGTGTGCGCGCGCGTGGGGGGGGGGCTTGCCTGTGTGTGTGTCGAGAATCTCCGTGCCAGCCTATTTAAAACTTGTCATGCTTTGCTTTTTTTATTTTTATTTTCCTAGAAAGTTCCTAGTGCAGCAACCATGATATAATCTCGACTCTTAATTGAAGAGTTCATTCTAGAGGTGTTTTCAGTGTAACATTGGCGCGAGTACATGTTCTAAGGGAGGCCATGCAGAAGAATTAGAGTTAATAACATTAGTGTTACTTCCCTTGAAACTTCATTTCCGTGTTGACATTTTATTTTATTTTAATATAATAATGAAATTATTGTGTAAAGTGCTCAGGTGCACTACAACTCGTCAATATAGTACATAGAATAATACACAAATGTCAGGGAAGTACATGTGTGTATGTGTTAGCTGTAGTGTTGGCGGATCTCGGGAAGCATGGAGGCCTTAAAGGATGCAGTGTCTCGACAGCTAACAACTGATGCAGGTAGTTTGTTCCATGCTTCAGCAACTCTGAGCGTGAAAAAATGTTTCCGAAAGTCATGGGAACTGTGCTGTTTTCTTACTTTGTGGGCATGTCCACGTGTGTTAGACACATGGAAATCGAAAAGGTACTCAGGGTTGTTGTTGGCAACATGGTTAACAATTTTGTGGGTGTTTACCAAGTCAGTTGCCAGGCGTCGGAGCTTCAATGAATCCATGCCCAGGGAAGCAAGGCGCTCAGAGTATGGTAGATGCCTGATGGAGGGTATTCGCTTGGTTGCACGTCTCTGAACAGTTTCCAGGCGTTCAATGTCCTGAGCAAGATAGGGGTTCCAGACTGGTGATGCAAATTCAAGATAAATATCTGGAATTTCATTTTAATCCTACAATTTATTTCAGTTATTTTACTGAAAATTAAAATTATTAAATCAATAAATATGCATCAGTCAAATTTGCACCAAGTCTTTCGCCATCTTGTCCGA
>OZ024754.1:11930243-11975243 GCA_964016885.1 Eledone cirrhosa | reverse complement strand
CAGACGTTCAACAATCTGGCAGGAAGGTATACGTTACTGACGATAGCTAATAAGCCTGAAACTAGTACAGCGTTCCTTTGTCAGTGTTGAACAAACGAGCAACGATGGTTACTAGACACTACGGTTTAATACGGGATGTTTGTTTACAAACACACCGAGCATTATAATAAATGTTCGGTGAATTCATACGTACATATATATATGTGTGCATGTATGTATATATATATACATACTACTGTACGTCTGTATACATATATGTATGTACGTGTACATATTTAAAACATACTTGTTATGTTTTCCTACTGTAAATTTATTTATATGCTCTGTTTATATTTTCATTCTGAAACAATTGCCAACGATTTGTAATGTTATTTATACAACTGTGAATAAATATTGTGTTTTCAATTACTAAATGGAATAAAAATAAAAAGATCGTAAAATAAAAAGCTAAACTCCGTTATTATATATATATGTACACACGAATATATATATATTATATATATTAAATATACACATTATAAATACTCCAGATAAATTGCTGTTGGGTGCTTCTAATCTATTGTAAAATTGAATTCATTGAATAATCAACGAACCATATAAACTTCTGGTTATATATATATATATATATATATATATATATATATATATATATATATATATATATATATATATATATAATGGAAAATTTGAACAGGAACAAAACAGAGAGGCAGTACAACGAATGTTTATTAATTTCACGCTCTGGAGAGTGGGGTGGTGGTGGGGAACGACGTTTCGGGCATAAGCTCTTCCTCAGGTGAGAAGTGTGTGGGAAGAGAGTTCAAAGGGTGTGTAGGGGAGTGGTGGAGAGACATATAGCGAAAAGGGGGTGGGAGGAAACGGTGCGAATGAAATTAAAAATTAAAAATAAAAATAAAGCATGATCAAAATAAAATGAAATGAAATAAAAATAAATATAAAAGCATGATCAAAATAAACTGAAATTAAAAAGGGGTAAAACAGGTGGTGGAAGGGTGTGGGGTGTGTAGGGGTGGTGGCGGGTGGAGTGGGGAGAGGGAGACGGGGTGTCCGAGCGGGGAGGGCTGAAGGTGGTGTGTGTGTGTGTAGGTGTACGTGTGTGTGTGTGTGTGTGTGTATGTGAAAGCAAGGGTTGGGGGAAGAACGGGGTTGCATGTTCAGGAAGAGGTGTGTATGGGGTGGGGTGTAGGTCGGAGTGTGTGTGTATATATATATATATATATATAGCGAGGGAAAAGTGGTAAGGAACCAGGTGGACCATAACGCACCAAAGTACTCAATACTTAGGGTAGTAGAGTGGGTAAAAGGAGTAAGTAAGACCCCGACGGCTGAGCTCAAGCCGTTTCGACGGCTAATTCTGTGTAATACAGAATTAGCCGTCGAAACGGCTTGAGCTCAGCCGTCGGGGTCTTACTTACTCCTATATATATATATATATATATATATATATATATATATATATGCATACATTACGACGTAGAAATTGTTTATTTTTAATTACAGACTTATTGAAATGTGTTAATATGCTTCATCGATATCGATTCAGATTCTACGTTGGTTATCAGCCGACAATCTTGGTCAGTGATCCAGATATTATCAAACAAATATGTGTCTCCGAATTTTCCTCTTTCATCAATAGATTTGTGAGTCAAGGAATTTTGTCTCGATTTTTCAATACTTTCTTAATTAAAATCCCATTAACTGAAGTAGAAATAGAAGCTTTCACCATATTTTTTACTAAAGAAATTTTAGCCTGATAGTGGGGTTTAAAGCCCTTTAAAAAATAGAAAAGGGTGAGTAAGCGAATACTCATCCTTTTCCATTTTTTAGAGGGTTTTAAACCCCACTATCAGGCTAAAATTTCTTTAGTCGAAAATACAGCGAAAGTTTCTATTTCTAGTAAATTTCAAATTTCAAAACAAACTTACTTCCCATAAACTTTGTTTCTAGCCTGTTCATCAGTCTCACCTCCCCCCCACCCCCACACCTCTTCATATTCGTCTCTATATATATATTCGTATATATATATATATATATATATATATATATATATATATATATATATATATATATATATTGGTAAAAGGAAAAGAAAATGCTGACAAATTGTTCCCAGTGAAAAATAGTTTAATTAGGAATAAGTAAAAATTAGTAATAAGTATTGGTTAGTATTCAGTTTTGGTTTTAAGTTTTTACCGGTTGCGCATTTCTAATGCTTTTCAAAAATAATTTTGAGATAGAGCGCCCGTGATGTTTGCTCTAATCTGTATATAATATATATATATAGGAAAAGAATAATTTGGGTATAATACCAGTTTCTTATCAAGTGCGAAGAAGCTCCATATATTAACCTCTAAGGAAAAGGCACAGAGCATATTTTGTTAATAATGAACTAACTTCTTCACTCTTTTTATCATTTCTTACTACGTCTCAGCACGTTCCATTTTCTATAGTTCAACTTAACATTTTGCTCTAAAACATTAAATTTCATCTGAATTAAGGATTTCTTGTAGAAAACCAGTAATTTATTGGAGATTTAAACTCAGGAGGTAGAATGTCGTCAATAAATACCATAATATGTTTCATCCGACGCTCTACCAATTATGAATTGATTCAAATTAAAACTCCCCTCAAACAGACGATTTAGTCATACCCTTGCTGGAAAAACTGCGGATCGACAACTTTCCACAAACTTTCGACAATGACACTACATATTTTTAACCCCTTACCATTTACATTACTCTATATTTATTATTATTTTTTCACAGCAAATCTCATAATTATCTTACATAATATCGAATCTACGAGATTTTGATATTATTTATTTTTAGAACAATACTTTAACATAAGTATGAGCAGCCAGTTTTGGATGGTTTGAACAGAAAGATGTGAGAGCACTCTGGCCGGACACGACCGGTTTAAATGCTAGAGGGTTAAAACTGCCTAACATTTTCACAATTTAGCAAAAATTTGATCGTTGTGACTCTCATGTATTTTCCATTTCCCAGCCCTAAATACATGTTCTCTGGCAGTTTCTCAAAACTCAATGGCCACATCGTATCGATTATAGCTAGAGGCTGGGACGAAAGAATTCTGACAAGCTGATTAATTATTTTAATTAATTAATTAATTAACCTTTTAACTAATTTCTTTAAGTAATTATTTAATAGATTGGTAATAAAACTGAAGTGAAATACAACCAGTACGAGTGTTTTATATTTAACCTTCTGTAAAGGTACATAGCTTGGTAGTTAGAGTGCTCTGCTCACAATCATAAGGTAGTGTGTTCAATTCTCGGTGGTGCGTTTTTCAATAAGCAAGACACTATTTCGCGTTACTCCAGTCCACCCAGCTGGAAATAAATGAGTTGTATTTGTAATTCAACAGACCCCCTCATATCACACACAGCCTCAAGCTGAATCTCCCTGAGAACTACGTTAAGGGTACATTTGTCTGTGAAATGCTCAGCCCTTTGCATCTTAATTTCGCGAGCAGGAGCATTTTTTTCGTCCAACACGCACACATACTCACTCACACACACACACACACACACACATACTCACTCACACACACGCGCACACTCTCATACACTCTCCCACACACATTTTCACACACACTCGCACACTCACTCACTCACACACACACACTCACTCACTCACTCACGCACTCACACACTCTCATACACACGCACACTCACTCACTCACACACACACACTCACACTGACTCACTCACACACACGCACTCACACCCACTCTCACACACACTCACTCACACACACTCACTCATTCACACAAAGACATACACACACTCACTCTCACACACACTCATTCACTCACACGCACACACACTCACACACACACACTCACTCACACTCACACACTCTACACACAACGTTTAATCCGCCATTAAAAAAACATAAATTATTTATTTTCAACAGAACTTTCTCCCACCGGATGAATTCAGTGAAAACTTTCTAAATTCTCTAAAAGACGATCAATGGAAATATGTAAGAAGTGTTCTCAGTCCCGCCTTCAGCTCAAAACGCATGAAAGAGGTAAACATGGTTCATTAGAATTTTGTAGTTGTTGCTGCTACTGCTACTGTTGTTTCTTTTCTTTAGTTTATTTAAGCTAGCAGTTCTCAAACCTTTTGGGACCACCACCACCCCCTAACGGCCACGTAACACCCTCATCGCCCCCAACCCTATTCCCAGAGAGACCTGCCTACATGTAAATTGTAAATAATATATAATAAATAAAATTGTTAATAGACAATACAATATAATAGATAATACAATATATACTATGTATAAATAGATATTATGAATTTGGTAAATTACTATTTTACGTTCACAAACTCAAATAAACATTATCGATAGTTATGTCTGGAGGTCGAAAGTGAAACTGTTAAGCGGTGAATTAAGCTTAAAAGTTTCAATTTTGAAAATTACTTTCACTTCTGACCTAGAGGTCGACCTGCTACTGCGCCAAAATATATTGTTCCACCAGATGAAGTAATGAATAGCACTCAAATTTTGGCTGAGAAATATATAATATAACCAAACTTGCAAGAGATGTAACTGTACTTGGAGCTGAAGACAGTGGTGTACACGTAGACGGCTTTTACGCAATACTTTGATTTGTGACTCCTGTAGTGTTGAATGCTTCCTAATAAACAGAGGTGATATATCTGATGGCAAAACATGGTATTGCAGTAGATTGGTGTAATTTTTGTCGCGAGGCATGTGAGATGTGGCTTGAGCAAAACCCCCCAACAAATAGGTGGGGTTAATGAGGATGGAGAACCAATGACGGTGGAAGTGGATGAAACTAAATTTTTTCATCGAAAATATCACTTTTAATTCTATGTCTCTTTTTGTATCTAATAATTTTTCTCTCTCTTTTTCAATAAATAACTTAACCCTAACCCTAAACCCTAGTCAGTAATTTTACTTGTGGTTCACCGCTTAACTGTTTCACATTTGACCTCCAGACATAACTAGCGATAATGTTTATTTGAGTTTGTGAAAGTAAAATAGTAAATTACCATGAATTTTTTTATATATATTATGAATTTTTTATATATATTATTATGTCATTTCTACCCCCTTCCCCCACCCCAATGCCCCCCTCCCCTCTGGACCTTCTCAACGTCCCGGGGGAGGGGGGGGGGGGGGGTAGCGCCCACTTTGAAAACCAATGGTTTAAGCCATCACGTGTTGAAACATCACCATCAAATGGTGCTGATAATCTGGATAGAATTTACGTTAGTAGATTGGCAGAATTAGTAGAGTGTCCCATAAGATGTCATTGCGGTATTTATTTCCGACACGCGGCGTTCTCTGAGTTCAAATTTTGTCATGGTCAACATAGCTTTTCATCCTTCCAGGGTCGGTAAAATAAAGTACCAGTCAAGTACTGGTATTGATACAATCAACATTGCTCTTCCTCGAATTAGAAATCAATAATCTTAAGGAATTTAAAGTTGTGGGTATGGTTGTGTTGTTAAGGAGTTTGCTTCACAACTACTTGGTTTCGAGTTCAATCTCACCGCGTTTCACATTGGGCAACTGTATTCTTCTTCTATAGTATTATAGCGGTTGACCTATGTTTTATGAATGAGATATATATATATATATATATATATACGATATTAAACAAATGGAAACTATATTTATAAAACCATATTTATTTCATTATATATATTTCAGGGATATCATATTAAAAATATGGTATGCCCTCTTCAGACAAAATACAATATATAAACAGTTTTATAAATAAATTTGACATACCTTAAAACTTTACAACTTCCATTTAATATGATATCCCTGAAATATATATAATGAAATAAATATGGTTTTATAAATATAGTTTCCATTTGTTTAATATCGTAAATCTACTCCAAAACTTGTTGAGTGCTTTTATATCAGTTATAAAATATTTACTCGTTGTAACCCAACAATTTTAAATAAAACTTTTGCATATATATATATATATATATATATATATATATACAAATATAAATTAGCGAGAATCGTATTTCAGCTCAGGAATTAACGAAAATCAACGTCCGATATGTGTGGCAAGCGCTCGATGATTCATGCGAATCAGAGCTACAACATACGTTAAGGGCCAAACACACTGAGATGATGGTTAAACATATCATCCGCACAGCCAAAACAAACGACCAAGTAATTCGGGTCAAACAATAAAAAAATATATGTGTTGATAATTTACCCGGACCCTGGACTGGTGGTAAAATCCAGTATTTGGTTTCTGCGACTCCAAAATCAGGTACTGTCCGCCTACATAAAGAATGTTGGGCTTCTGGTAAGATGATTGAACAAGGAAGCCGTGTTATCAACGGGTTTTTGCTCCAAAATGCTATACATTAGTGTGGCTATTACTGACCCCACGTGGAGTTCAGCAAGGGAGGCAACACCTATATTAGGCGAATGATTCAGTTGTGTATAATATTGCGAGAATGCAAAATATCACAAATCGAATATATATATATTTATTTATTTATACCGGCGATGAATTAGTTTTGCGAGGTTTTTGATATGAAATCGTGTGTCGAAACAAATAGTGTTATACTTGGGGAGGGTCATATTTGTGTAATATTGCCAGAATTATATCTATATATATGTGTTTGTGTCTATATTGTATCTGTATTATTTTTTACCGTTGGTCAGTCAATGGCAACATTGAGGACCGAATAAATTAAATTACCGATATAAAAGACACAGAAGCAAAAACCAACCAAACAGTGAGTGTGTTCTGTTATTAATTCTGGCAATATTACACAAATATGACCCTCCCCAAATATAACAATATTTATTTATATATTTATATATAGGTTTGTCAAATTATCCTGAGTCAGTTTTTTCGTTGCTTTGGTCCCTGCGGCTGGCTTACCGATTGCAATCTTCAATTTGCAAAGCTGTCTAAACGTAATGTTATTACTCTAAGATTAAATACCTTATTGAGTGCTTAGCTTCACATTCCGATTGCATTCGTTAGCTTAGCTTCGGCCAGAGCTTCGATTATGCTGAACTTCCATTTTTATATATATATATATACGTAAGATAATGGGAAACCTCAGCGCAGAGAATACACTCGCGTCTCAAACTCGATATTCGAGTTAACTTTGTTTATTTATATACTATACTATACTATACTATACTATACTATACTATACTATACTATACTATACTATACTATACATCGCTATTTCAGAGCACAAATACTAATACCTAATTTTTGCTGGACCGGCAACCGCTGTGTTTAGTCAGCTCTTAAATACTACTGGAATTCTATAAGAATCCGTCTCCTATAACTCTCGGCAGAAGCGAAGGGGTGAGTAGCCTTGATAATCGCTAACGAGCAAAAAACAGGACTGTCGATTGCTCCCCTTTGTTTTTGCCGAGAATAACGAATGGTCTTCAAAATGTTTTTAATTAAACATACCGTATATATCAAATATACTATATATACACACATATATATATATATATATATATATATATATATATATATATATATATATATATATATATATATATATATATATATTATATCAGATTGAACCAAGGAATCAATGTTTCCATTGGTCTTTCCATTGCTGATATTATCTGCCGATCGCAACACCTGGAAGAAATATGCCCTGATACCACGCAGTGAGATTGAATCCGAGACCTTATGATTTTGGAGTGAATTTATTAACCATTCGACCATTCAGCTTCTACGGAAACAAATAATTGTTTCTACTTTTGGCACCAAGCCAGCAATTTCAGGGAAAGGGGAAAGGCGATTGAATCGACCCTATATCGTTACTGGTACGTTTTTTTTTATCGACTTCTTTATCGGCCCTGTAAGCTAACCTCGGCAGGATTTAAACTCAAAACATAAAGGACCGTAACTATGTGCTACAACGAATGATGTCCGATGCTGCCAATCCACCGCCTTTACAGAAACAAATGATAGCGATTTGCATAAAATTGAATTAATGGGAAAATCGAGTAAATGACCAGGTCGCAAACAACGCAATAAAATATTTTGACATCAAGAAATAAGTGAAGTTTAAAGTAAGTGAGTGAGTGAGTGTGGGCGTGAGTGAGTGAGTGTGGAGTGGATACTTCGGTCATTCCAAACATCGCATTATTTATTTTACATTTCCTTCGTAGTAACATTTAACCCAGATTATCTTAAGTGAAATTTTCCATATGAATCATGATTTCTACGAAATTTCTAATTTTATAAACATCCGAAAAAATATATTGCGTTTATGTAAAGTAATATGTCTTTATGTTTAACAGATGTCACTTCTCATAGATAAAGTTGTGGATCACTTAGATGACAACTTTGCATCTATTGCTAGATCTGATAAAGACGTAGATATGAAAACGTAAGTTGTGTTTATATTAATTGCATCATTTTACGTTCTGAGTTCAAATCCTATCGAGGTAAATAGTAGAATGCCAATAAAGTACTGATGTGAATTTAATATTTCTATAACACATCTTAATAAAGGTGAGTTCTCTAGTTGTTAGGGTGTTGGGTTTATGATCGTAAGACCATGAGTTCCATACCTCGACTGGGTGGTGCATTGTCTTCTTGGTCAAAACACTTCATCACTCGTTGCTTCAGTCCACTCAGCTCACAATGGGTTGCGCCGCGCGGAACAGACCGCAAAAGCATTCCCGCGGACAATGGCAGCGACACCTACAACAACAGCCACCCCACCTCGCGGGGCTCCTTCCTCAGACGGGCAGCCGACGTTCCGATCTTGCGGGGGAGCTCAACAGTACGGGGTCCAAGTATGCCTGAGGTCTCGACGGTGAGCGTTATGATGACCCCGAAAGGATGAAAAGTAAAAATTGCCTTCTATGGGATTTGAACTCAGAGCGCAGTGAACCAAAAGAAATACTGAGTATATAACTTTTCTAACCATCAGAGTTTACTCTTGGTATACACTGGACGTCATTTTGACAACAGCTTTTGGTGTGGAAGTGAATTCACAAAAGAACCCTGATCACTTTTTAGTAAAGAGCTTCAGCGAGTTTTTTCAAACAAACTTTCAAGGAACTTTCGGATCCATATTAGGTAAGAGACAATACTTATATATTCACTAAATATCATAGGTACAGGCATGGATGTGTGGTAAAGGAGTTCGTTTGATATCTAAGTGGTTTCAGGTTCAGTCCCACTACGAAGAACCTGGTGCAATTGTCTTCTACTGTAAACCCGAGTAGACTAATGCTTTGGGAATGAAATTTAGTTGGCGGAAACTGTGTAGATGTCCATAGTATATGTTTATATATATATATTGTTATACTTTGGGAGGGTCATGTTGCCAATAAGAAACACACGCACCAGTTGCTTTCACTTCAATTTATTATCATAAATTTATAAATTCCTAAATTTATAAATTTATTATAATAAATTGAAGTGAAAGCAACTGGTGCGTGTGTTTCTTATTGGCAACATGACCCTCCCAAAGTATAACAATATCGGTTTCAACACACGTTTTCAGATAAAGAATCTTGCTAAACAAATTCAGAAACGAAATATATATAAAATATATATAAAATTGTCATCGAAGCCTCTAAGTTGTTGAGGATTTGCCTCCAAATACTGCTCACAAACTTCCCTAATGAAATAGCACCAGTCTATAACTGTCCGTGCGGAGAGTCCCGTTTCTCTAATGATCTGAACTTGTGCCTGATCATAGCACCACATGTATATAATAACAATAATTGTTTCTACTTTAGGCACAAGGCCAGCAATTACTCAGTGCATTACTGGTACTTTATTTTATCGACCCCGTAAGGATGAAAGGCAAAGTCAACCTCGGCGGGATTTGAACTCAGATCGTAAAGGGACGTAACTATGCTGGAAAGCATGGCGTCCGACCCTCTACCGATACTGCCAATTCACCAATAATGTGATCCAGTCGCACATGGCTTCGATCGAAAAAAAAATTCCGTCGCACCGATTGACTGAATTTGCCGCGGTTGCATCGCCATCTGCATTTATCGACACCCGCAGAATATCGGTGCAATCGGCACGCCTCATTACAAACAGACAATTGACACTGTTTGCCAACAAACGCCGTCTCGCCAACCACTGTAGCCCTGTGGTGCTTTGTTTTAAAAACAGACTATTCTCTGCCCTTCTGACCCCAATCCGTTCTCATTCTCTGCCCTTTTTATGACCCCAGTCCGTTCTGTTATGGCTTGAATCAAGCCATAACAGAACGGACAGTATCAACAACATTTACAATCGAAAATGAAAATAATTAATGACAATAAATGTAGTTTCATTTTCATGACGTTGAAAATGAAAATAAATTTACTTTCATTTTTCAGACCGCTAAAAGTCATGAATGCCAAAAATGATATTGTTCCTCTTTTCTTTCGTAATATTTTCTTTTATATTTACCTTCGCTAGAACGCTGTCTTGTTGATATGTTGA
Organism: Eledone cirrhosa; assembly: GCA_964016885.1. Classification (NCBI taxonomy): domain Eukaryota; kingdom Metazoa; phylum Mollusca; class Cephalopoda; order Octopoda; family Eledonidae; genus Eledone; species Eledone cirrhosa. The sequence goes on along the minus strand of OZ024754.1, from coordinate 11,964,749 downwards.
CAAAGTCTCCCTCTCTCTGTGTTGTCTGACAGCGCTCTCTCCCTTTCTTGTGTTATCCATGTTGAAAGAAATCTTTTTTTCAAATAATATTTTTACACAATACGACACCCCGTAAAGGGGTGCCGTATTATTTACGAGTGAACCCTTGTATTAGGTGGGTCACTTCTTCTAAACTTTTATCAAGTTTAAAACTTGAATAAAAGGTTTAGAACGGTTGAAAACGAGGTAAACTGTTAAAAGAAAACACAAAAAAATGGAGGCGATAAGAAGCGTGGCTTCACTTTCAATAATAATTGTTTCTACTTTTGGCACAAGGCCAGCAAATACCCAGTACATTACTGGTACTTTATTTTATCGACCCCCGTAAGGATGAAAGGCAAAGTGAACCAATATGCAACCAGCACTCGTAGACTAATACTGTATAGAAACATGTGTTAAAGAATGGAGTTTGTTTAAATTTTTCTCTTCTAACCTATACCTCATACCTAGTCGTTTGTTTTTCCTATACATTTATATATATTAAAAAAATGAGGTGTCCTATATGAGTGAGAGTATAAGGAAAAAAGATGAAATCGAAAATGTAACTGGAGTCTTTTTTTTTTAAATATATTTATTTAGTTCCTTTACCGGTTTCGCAGTAGAATTGAGATGGAGGGATTGTGGTTTTTCATGCGAGAAAAACCACAGACCCTCCATCTCAACTCTACTTTTGAAAAGCACAAGAACTGCGAAACCGGTAAAGGAACCAAATAAATATTTTTTTTTTAAAAGAGACTCCAGTTGCATTTTCGATTTCATCTTTTTTCCTTATCATTTCATTCATTTCATTTTACGCCCGCTTTTTCACTGCTTGCAAGGGTGGGACGGGAACTGATGCTGGCTTGATTTCTACAGCTGGATGCCCTTCTTAACACCAACCTCATTTACAGTGAGTGCTGGGTGCTTTTTTGCCGTGGCACCTCCACGACCACTTTGCAGTGGAATGATAGGGACCCCAGTCCCTATCATCTCATTTCTACAGCTGAGTAAACTGGAGCAATGCGAAATAAAGTTTCTTATTCAAATGTTTAAAATTTGGCTTCGTTTATTACTGCTATATATATTTCGGTGACACCCATCTTTGGCTGTGACCTCTTCAGGCAGTCCGAATTAGTGTGGTAGAGATGAGTACACATGTTGTTGAGTTGTTTAACTCTGTCAATACTCTTATATGCCCAGTTCCTGGTTGGGTTGTTGTTTCATGATTCCAGTTCCTCAGTGAAACAACAACCCAACCAGGAACTGGGCATATCAGAGTATTGACGAAGTTAAACACCTCAACAACATGTGTACTCGTCTCTACCACACTAATTTGGACAGCCTGAAGAGGTCACAGCCAAAGATGGGTGTCACCAAAATATATATAGCAGTAATAAACGAAGCCAAATTTTAAACATTTGACTTATTTATTTTATTTTATTTTACATTACTCCGGAGTAACCAAACCAACCTGCTCACTTCGTCGAGTGCTCTAATCTGCATACTGAGGTGTTGGTATACAACCAACATATACTCAAAATATATATATATATATATATATATATATATATATATATATATATATATATACGATATTAAACAAATGGAAACTATATTTATAAAACCATATTTATTTCATTATACATATTTCAGGGATACCATATTAAAAATATGGCATGCCTTCGTCAGATAAAATACAATATATAAACAGTTTTATAAATAATTTTGATGTACCATATATTGTATTTTATCTGACGAAGGCATGCCATATTTTTAATATGGTATCCCTGAAATATATATAATGAAATAAATATGGTTTTATAAATATAGTTTCCATTTGTTTAATATCGTATATCTACTCCAAAAACTTGTTGAGTGCTTTATATCAGTTATAAAATATTTACTTGTTGTAACCCAACAATTTTAAATAAAACTTTTGCATATATATATATATATATATATATATATATATATATATATATATTTATTTATTTATATGGATGGATTCAGTTTGAAGCTGGTAGGACCATTACTCAACAGAGTACTCGATACTTGGGGCAGTAGAGTATGGTTATATTATAAAGAGTCAGGACCCGATGGCCAAGCTCTTGTCGTTTCAACAGCTAGTTCCAGCTTGATTGCCGAAGGGCTTGGTGGTAACTGACCATCTCATCAAAGAAGGGCATACATTATTTATCCAATTGTAAATTCTCTTCAGACTGTACCTAGCTGTTGAAATGGCAAGAGCTCAACCATTGGGTCCTGACACTTTATAACACATAGACAGACAGACAGATAGACACACACACACATACACACACACACACACACACACACACACACACACACACACACACACACACACACACACACACACACACACACACACACACACACACACATATATATATATCGTCCCCTCAATCTATTTTATTTCTCATTCTTTCTTCTGATGAAGGACTAGCGTCAGAAACGTTAAGACCCTCTTCCTGCTATTTTACGCCTTAACCTAATATATTTCTTCTATATACTGTACCGATTGCGTTGTTATTTCTGTTTACCTTTTACATATATATATATGTTTATATATATATATATATATATATATATATATATATATATATATATATATATATATATACACACACACATACATACATATACACATACATACATCATGATGATGACTGCCCCTTCGTTATCGAGTATGGCCATTGCATGATACACTATTATTAATAATTATTAATTAATTCTATCGTGCAATGCCTGTGTGTGAAGATATTTTTTAAAGTGAGGAAAGACTGTGCACTGAGCCAATCCCACTCTCTGAGCGACAGTAGCTATAACCCGAAAAGATCAACATCAACGGTAACTACTGAGCCGCAGGTTTTATATCGGAGTTATCCCACTTTCCTGAGTTGCCTTCTCCTAGAAGAATGCCCTTACAAAGGCTAGGGGTTCTTCACTCCCAGTGGTTTAACTGTGTGATCGGGTGTCCAGCCCGACTATTTCTATGTCCCCGCGCATATACATACACATGTACATCTGTATATACATATTTACACACTTTTGGATGGTCGTTGACTCTTATGAGTTCTTCCACCCCATACATACATACATATATTTGTGTACGTACATATGTATCTATGTTTATATATCACCTAATAGATATGCCTGCTTATTATAAGAACTAACATCAGAACACTAAATGACCTGATAAAATATCTGTATTATGCCCAGTGTTATTTCATCAACGGTTTTTCCATTTTATAGGTTATTATCTCGCATTTCATTACAGTGCTTTATCGTCCATTTTGGAGATTGCTGAAAACTTTACGGATTCCAAACAACTACAATTCCACAATGAAAAGAATTGCTGCTTTTACTAAACTTATTGTGAAAGAACGCAGAGAAGGAAATATCGTAAGATTTGGAAAAAATTACAACTTTGTCAAATACTTCCAAACTTACAAGGCTGCGAATTAACTGAGTCGTTAGTACATTAGATTAATAATTGTTTCTACTTTTGGAACAAGGCCAGCAATTACCCCAGTACGTTACTGATGTTTTATTTTATCGACCCCGTAAGGATGAAAGGCAAATTTAATCTCAGCGAGATTTGAACACAGCATAGCTTAGTAAGGCGGAACGAATACCGCAAAGCATTCGATCCGATGTCCTATCGACTCTGTCAATTTGCCGTCTTTATCTAAAAAAATGTCTTATAAATGATATTATAATAAGTTGACCTCGATGCTTTTATGTCTATAGAACGTATAAGAATTTTGAAAAAGATATCGGTTGTTATCTGTCGGGACAGTGCATCCTTTGAAAGCTCCATGCTTTCTGAAATTCGCAAAAACTACACCTGATATTCCCCCTCCATACACATGCATGATTCTGTGTGTATATCATGACTCATACATTGTTCCCTCCTGACATTTGTACATTATTCTATGTGCTATACATACACCTTTGATGAGTTGTAGTGCACCTGAGCACTGTACACAATAATTTACATTATTATTACATCTCTGGTGCTTCCTTGATGGTGAACAGGTGTGGTTGCCGTTCGCCAGGCACGTTTTCCCACAGCTCGTCTCCTTGACGGAGCTACAGTCCTGGGTCAGAAAAAGACTGAGGGATAGCGCTTAGAAACTGGAATGTCTCCAGGCGCTCACTGCCCTCTGCCAGCTGGGCACCAGTATCGGTGGAACATCCACCTCGGCGTTCTATAGAGGACTAGTGGAGGGGGAAAGCGACGACATTCTCGGAGAGATCCTGGGCGTCGAAGAAGATCAGCTGTTTGCTCTCTTCCAGAGAACTTTCAGCCCGGGGCCTATGGATAACTTCCAAAAATCCCTGGCCTGGCAGTACTACCGGGGAGAGCTGCCGGTTCGAGATAAGCTCTACAGGCACGGAAGTGCCGTCAGCCGAGCCTGTCCGAGATGCGCGCAGAGCAACGAAACCGTCGTGCACGCACTCGTTCAGTGTCCGAGCATTGCTGACTTGTGGAGCTATGTCGTGTAGGACTGATCCGGTTGTCGACTGAGTCCATTGTGCAGATGGTCTCGCCGTCTTCCTTTGAGGAGGAATGGCAGGTGGTTTTTATCTGCCTGGTGGCCATAGCGAAAGAGATTGTGTGGTGGACAAGGTTAAAAGGGTTAAAGACAGACACTTTCCTCTTTGGCGAATCCCTAATTAACTTTTTCAAGTTTCACTTGAAGAGGAAAATCAGGGTGGAGAGGCAAGTGCTGCCTTCTAACAAGTTTGTTGAAAGGTGGGTGAATGTAACGAGAATGGTCCGAGTGAACGGGACCGCTCTGAATATACGTCTGTAGTTTGAGAGATGGAAAAATTGAGAGAGGGCGCTTGCCCTGGTGGTCAGGGTGGCCGTGGTCTTTTGTGTGGTTTTCGCCACGAGTAACCCTCGGAGGTTTCCCCCACTATTGGGGAATTTTTCATTGTTTCAATTTTCATTTTTATTGTTTATATATATATATGTTTCTATGTCCTTTTTTTTCTTTTCTTATATAAATAATAAAAATATTTACACGCACAAAACCCACATCGTACCGTCCTGTACCGTCTGTAATGTGTTTCTTGATGTCAGCCCTTGTGGCCAATAAAGAAATCATAATTATTATTATTATTATTATTCTTTGAGTCTCAGTCATTGAGGTTATTTAACTGGAAAGTTTGTTGAAATGAATATCAAGCCACTACCTGCAGCCTCAGATATTCAGGACGTATCAGAGGGTTCTTGCTGTTCCCAGCAAGCATGCCTTTTGAAGTGTTCCAAAAAGCGTGGCGGGGCCAATTTTCTTTAACCATCCTTGGAAACTCTTTGAGATAGTACCTAGTGCGCCTATGGCAATCGGGACGACTCTGACTTCATGGCAGTTCCAAATCCTTTTTACCTCCCACTTTAAGTCCTGGTATCGGTTAATTTTCTCCCTCTCCTTTTCATAATAATAATAATTATTATTATTATTGTTGTTATTCCTTGAATCTCAGTCATTGATGTTGGTTAACTGGAAAGTCCGTTGGATTGAATATCAAGCCACTACCTGCAGCCTCAGATATTCAGGACGTATCGGAGGGTTCTTGCTGTTCCAAGCAAGCATGCCTTTTGAAGCGTTCCAAAAAGCGTGAAGGGGCCGATTTTCTTTAACCATCCCTGGAAACTTTTGGAGATAGTCCCCAGTGCGCCTATGACAATCGGGATCACTTTGACTTCATGGCAGTTCCAAATCCTTTTCACCTCCCACTTTAGGTCCTGGTATCGGTTAATTTTCTCCCTCTCCTTCTCTTGCACTCTCGTGTCAAACGGGCAGGCCACATCCACAATCAGACACGATCTTTTTTCTTTGTCCACAACCACCAGGTCAGGTCTATTGTGTTCCAGTTTTTTGTCCGTCTGTATCCTAAAATCCCACAGCACCTTCACCTGATTGTTCTCCATCACCGCCTCTGGCCTATGCTCATACCATTTCTCAGAATGTGGTAAATTGTTTACTTTGCACAGGTGCCAGTGGATCACCCTGCCCATCACATCGTGTCTCCAGCCCTTATAGTGGGTCTGGGCTAGGTGTTTACATTCGGACACAATGTGAGCCACAGTCTCCTCTCTCTCTCCACAGATCCTGCACAGTGGGCTAGCCTCCTCCTTGTAGATATGGTGCTTCAACCACTTCGTTTTGAGGGCCTGCTCCTGCGCAGCCATTAGCATTCCTTCTGTAGCCTTTTTGAGGTCTCCTCTTCTCAACCAGTTCCATGTCTGTGGATCTCTAAATTCAGTTTTCTCAAAGAAAGTACTATGAAGGGATTTTCCCTTAAGGCTGCTCTTCCTCCTTGATGTTATTTCCTCCTTGGACATCCCCTGGCCTACTGTCCCCTCCTTCAGTACAGTTCTGAGCATTGGCTCCTTACTATAGGTCACGTATTTGTATAGGTTGTTTTTCTCCATCTGAACACAGTCCTCTATGCTGATAAGACCTCTTCCACCCTCAGATCTCCTTAGGTAGAGTCTATCGACATCACTCCTCTTGTGGAACATGTTGTAGATAGTCAATAGCTTCCTAGTCTTCCTATCCATTTCTTTTTGTTCAGCAACATTCCATCTCAGAATTCCCGCACTGTACCTAATAATAGACACAGCTCGGGAATTTACTGCGCTTATGGCATTTCTGCTGTTCAGATGTGACTTCAATACGCTCTTACTCTCCGAATGTATTCAGTTCTTAACAATTCCTTCATTTTTTTTATTATTATTATTATTATTATTATTATTATTATTATTATTATTATTATTATTATTATTATTATTATTATTATTATTATTAGTGGAGGCACATGGCTTAGTGGTTAGAGCATTGGCCTTGCAATCGAAAAGTTGTGAGTTCAATTCTCAGACTGGGTGATGTGTTGTTTCCTTGAGCAAGACACTTTATTTCACATTGCTCCAGTTTACTCAGCTGCAGAAATGAGATGATAGGGACTGGGGTCCATATCATTCCACTGCAAAGTGGTCGTGGAGGTGCCACGGCAAAAAAGCACCCAGCACTCACTGTAAATGAGGTTGGTGTTAGGAAGGGCATCCAGCTGTAGAAATCAAGCCAGAATCAGTTCCCGTCCCACCCCTGCAAGCAGGAAAAAGCGGACATAAAATGAAATGATGAATGAATGAATTAGTATTATTAGTATTATTATTATTATTACTCCGAGAACTGAAAGAGATATATTTTTGCAGCAAAGAGAAGATATTCTCCAATCTATGCTCAACGCCCAGGCAGAGGAAGCTAGAAATAAGAAGGGAACAAGGACATCTGGTAAATTATTTACAATATTTACTACTAGTGGGGCTGTGTCCATACAAACAGGGGCGGTGGATTTGGGGGAGGGGCGGGGGCTATGACACCCTACCAATAATTATATTTTTCACTCCAAACTACCAAAACACTTCTATTTGTGTATGCGCTACAATATATCCAAGTTTTCTGACCATTTTAGAGCGCAAAGAGCTAAACTAATCACTACAGCTAAATCGTTTAAATTTCCCTCCACCCTATCTCACCTAATTCAGAAATGCTTCCACCACCCCTGCACACACATACACATCCACACCAATTAACAAATGAATAGTTTCCAATCCCAAAGATAAATGGAAATAGCACTCTCTGGTATACTTAGATACACTAACAGAAAACAAGCATGTGTAGTGTGCATATTGATATTATATGCAAATATACATGCAAGTAGATATGATATGTCAAATAAACTCGTAATTGAGAATATGCACAGAAATTGAACGAAATCTGCGTTACACTCTCTTCTGTAATCAGTAAAGTAATTCATGATACATTAAAAAAAGACGATATTATATATAAACTGCATTAGGAGAAAATTAGCGACGGAAATATATGAACATTTATATAAGCGAGGTAATAAATGTTATAATATAATTGTTTCTACTTTAGGCACAAGGCCAGCAATTACCCAGTTCATTACTGGTACTTTATTTTATCGACCCCGTAAGGATGAAAGGCAAAGTCAACCTCGGCGGGATTTGAACTCAGATCATAAAGGGACGTAACTCTATGTTTCAAAGCATGGTGTCCGACTCTCTAACGATACTGCCAATCCAAATGTTATAATATAATGGACGCTAACCGGAAGTGTTGACATTTGAACATTTTAAAAGAAATTAATCTTAAAATAAGCAATCATTATATATAAGAATATCTATGTTTAATCAACAGCTACGAAATTTAGTACATAAAGTATGTAATATTCATTCATTATTTATTCAAGGGCAGTGGATTGGCAGTATCAGTAGAGGGTTGGACGGCATGCTTTCTAGCATAGAGTTACGTCCCTTTACGGACTGAGTTCAAATCCCTCCAAGGTTAACTTTGCCTTTCATCCTTACGGGGTCGATAAAATAAAGTACCAGTAATGTACTGGGTAATTGCTGGCCTTGTGCCAAAAGTAGAAACAATTATTTATTCAATGTGAGGATTGGCAGTATCGGTAGAGGGTTGGACGCCATGCTTTGATGCATAGAGTTACAGTCCTTGCCATTCTGAGTTCAAATCCCGCCGAGGTTAACTTTGCCTTTCATCCTTTCGGGGTCGATAAAATAAAGTACCAGTAATACACTGGGTAAATTGCTGGCCTTGTGCCAAATGTAGAAACAATTATTTATTCAACGTATAAAGTACCAGTAATGCACTGGGTAATTGCTGGCCTTGTGCCAAAAGTAGAAACAATTATTTATTCAACGTATAAAGTACCAGTAATGCACTGGGTAATTGCTGGCCTTGTGCCAAAAGTAGAAACAATTATTTATTCAACGTTTAAAGTACCAGTAATGCACTGGGTAATTGCTGGCCTTGTGCCAAAAGTAGAAACAATTATTTATTTAACGTATAAAGTACCAGTAATGCACTGGGTATTTGCTGGCCTTGTGCCAAAAGTAGAAACAATTATTTATTCAACGTATAAAGTACCAGTAATGCACTGGGTAATTGCTGGCCTTGTGCCAAAAGTAGAAACAATTATTTATTCAACGTATTCTAACTTATTTTACTAACGGGACAAAAGAAATATATTGAGAATGCAGTCCTCCACTCATCATCATCAGCATCAACGTTTAACGTCCGTGTTCCACGCTTGCATGGGTTTGGACGGGGGTAGTCCCACTTGAGGCAAGAGTGGTTGTCTTGCTCGCATAGGACTGTCTGGCAGGTTTTCTACAGCTGGATGCCCTTCCTAACACCAACCACATTTACAGTGTGGGTCTGGGAGGTTTTTACCGTGTTGCCTACACGGCCACATTACAGCGTGGACTGTGTGTTTTTTTGTCGTGACACCTACACGATCTCATTTGTTTCGGCCTGGATGGCGCGGCACCAACATAACTTTACATAGAACGGGGTGGTGTGGATGGGGTGGGAGTGGTGGCGGGACGGGGTGTATTTTGTCCTTTATTATATTATGATTTATCTTCTTTTTACTGTAGGTTTGACTGACGATGTGTTAATCGCGCAAGCTGTGTTGTTTCTGTTAGCTGGCCACGAAACAACAGCGACTACACTAGCATTCCTCTCATATTCTCTCGCTGTACATCCTGAAATACAAGACAAGCTATACCAAGAGATTGTATCAGTGTTTGCTGAGGTATGACTTTCAATACATTCACTGCGTTCTATTGTTTTATCACTAGTGAATGTTTTTATGCCCCATCAGTCTCTCTCTGTCTTTCTCTCTCTCTCTCTCTCTATATATATATATATATATATATATATATATATATATATATATATATATATATATGTATATATATATATAACGAAGGAAATGTGGTAAGCAACCAGATGGACCATAACGCACCAAAGTACTCAATACTTAGGGTAGTAGAGTGGGTAATAGGAACGAGTAGGACCCCCGACGGCTGAGCTCAAGCTGTTTCGCTGGCTAATTCTGGACTAAAATGTTAGTCCAGATTTAGTCCAGAATTAGCCGTCGAAACGGCTTGAGCTAAGCCGTCGAAACGGCTTGAGCTCAGCCGTCGGGGTCCTACTCGTTCCTATATATATATATATATATATATATATATATATATATATATATATATATATATATATATATATACATATATACATATATATATATATATATATATATATATATATATACATATATATATATATATATCATCATCATCATCATCATCATCATTTTACGTCCGCTTTTCCCTGCTTGCAAGGGTGGGACGGGTCTTATTCAGCACAGCATCTCTCCACTCGTCACGGTCCCTCGTCATCTCCACCGTGAGCTTCAATGATCTGAGGTCTGTATATATATATATATATATATATATATATATATATATATATATATATATATATATATATACATATATATATATATATATATATATATATATATATATATATATATATATATATATATATATATATATATATATATATATACATATATATATATATACATATATATATATATACATATATACATATATATATATATATATATATATATATATATATATACATATATATATATATATAGTAATAATTAGGTTAAAATATCCAATATATAGAACAACTCACATCCGTAGAGCATGTTTGAATATAATTAAGGCTAGTTACTACAATGGCACCATACCAGCTACGTACAGTTCGTTAGCGCTAAGGACCAACTAGTTTAACCTGGAAAACAAAGAAAAGAAAATAATGGGATAGTGGACCTCAAGCTGTGGTTTCTGTCCTACATAGAAAGCTAATCATAGCTATGATAAAGGTAAAACAATATTGTCTCAGAGGAGAGAGGCCAGTGGTCAACAGAGAGAATCCACAAGGTGAGTGACAGGTGGATGAAATATAGAAAAGATTGAATGTGGTGCGGGACAAGTAGAAGTGTGCAGGCGCACAGAAGTGATTGGGAGAAGGAAATAAAGAAAGGTGAGTTTATACACATACATCTGGAATCAAAAGCTCATCAGCCTTCTGTCAGCGCAATAATGGAATCATATAAACCAGTGGTTCCCAAACTGGGGTCCGCGGTCTCCTATAAAAACGCATATCCAATTAGCAAAACCTCTTCAGAAAGCAGTAGAATTGTCATGAATTTCATAAAAGTTTGTCTTTGAAAAATTTTGGAAATGCTGCCATAATACGATAGGGGACCGCGAGGCATCCAAAAAATGTTAAGGAGACCGCTGAGAAAAAAATTGGAAAAGTTTGGGAGCCACTGATATAAACCTTTTTGTATATATTGTTATTTTGTTATATGTATAGTTTGTACCTTCGGTCAGTTATCTTGGTTTCACATTTTATAACTATGGTGTTTAACTCTGGACTTAATGTTTGTTTTTAACTTTCGATCCATTGAGTGCTTCATGATTGCCTCAAAACAAATCGAATAGTACCTGCTGTACTGCAGCTGAAGTTCGATTTACAAATATTATATATATATAAAGGGCGTGGATTGGCAGTATCAGTAGAGGGTCGGACGCCATGCTTTCCAGCATAGTTACGTCCCTTTACGATCTGAGTTCAAATCCCGCCGAGGTTGACTTTGCCTTTCATCCTTACGGGGTCGATAAAACAAAGTACCAGTAATGCACTGGGTAATTGCTGGCCTTGTGCCTAAAGTAGAAACAATTATATATATATATATGATGATGTCAACATGAATGAACCTGTTATTTTTATCTAAAGACATTTTTTCCAATTCCATCCCGCCCGTTCCCTCAATCTATTTTATTTCTCATTCTTTCTTCTGATGAAGGACTAGCGTCCGAAATGTTAAGACCCTCTTCCTGCTATATCAAGTGTTAACTTAATATATATATACCTTCCATATACTGTACCGATTATGTTGTTATTTCTGTTTACCTTTTACATATATATATATATATATATTCATTAGTTAAGCAAAACAAGACCACAAATTTCACAAGGAAGACATTATTAAAAGATTGTCAACATATTTTAGTTTGATGTAAGGAATGTAGAGAATAATAATAATATTAATAATAATAATAATGTCCGTTTACAATTGTTTCGCTACTCCATATAATATTTCTGGATCAAATGACTATATATCATAATTGATCTGGTCCAGTTGAAAATAATTAACATATTTAAAAACAGAGCGGCTCATCGGAACTTCAAAGGAATATAAATTAAAATAAGGAGAGAATGTTACATAATGTAATGTTCCATATATTGGTATTTCACTATGGTGCCCTGGGTGTATCAATTGTCAGCCATAATCAAGCAGTATTCCTATCTCCTCTCCTATCTCCATCTCTCTCTTTAAGATTGGTTACTCTTGAACTGTGTATATACATATGTATATATATATATATATAGAGAGAGAGAGAGAGAATGTAACGTGCAGTTACTGAAGGTTCACAGCAGAGATCCGACGAGCTTTTGATTCCAGAGTCGGGCTAGATCGATACACATCGAACCTTTAGCTCATCAATAGCGAAACACGTGTCACTACTCAATGAAGACATAACAAATCGTCCTTATACTATATAATATAATATATGTGCTACACAGTAATAGAGAAGACCCGCCTTACCTAAGTACAAAGTGAAACCTACTACAGTCAGTAGGCACCTCTAACAAAATACACCCCCGTCCCGCTACCCCCACCCCATCCACACCACCCCTTTCAATGTAAAGTTATGTTGGTATCACAACATCCAGCCCGAAACAAATGAGGTCGTGTAGGTGTCACGACAAAAAAACACACAGTCCACGCTGTAATGTGGCCGTGTAGGTAACATGGTAAAAACCTCCCAGTCCCACACTGTAAATGTGGTTGGTGTTAGGAAGGGCATCCAGCTGTAGAAAACCAGCCAGACAGTCCTATGCGAGCAAGACAACCACTCTTGCCTCAAGTGGGAAAACTCCCGTCCAAACCCATGCAAGCGTGGAACATGGACGTTAAACGATGATGATGATGATGATGATGATGATATATATATATATACATATGTATATAACTTCCTCTCCCCACAAATTGCAGGCCTGGTGCCTAAATTAAAAATTATTATATTATATGGAGATATCATATTATCTTATATGCAGGAAAGACCTGATTACAACAATATACAAAGACTTCCATATTTAGATATGTGCATAGACGAAACCTTACGTATGTATCCATCAGCCATTAGGTACGTGCTTTCTTTCACATTCTGTCTTATTTTGGTTTTTACATACAGTGGAACCTCAGTCCACGAACTTAATTCGTTTACGAAGGCTGTTCGTCACCTGAAATGTTTGTAAACCAAAACAGTGTGAGAGTGACTGTGTGAGAAAGACAGATAGATATCACCATAGTAACCAACTACACAGCAAGTGACGATTTCTCGCCGATACTCGTAGCTTGTTGCCAACCGTTGTCGTCGGCTTGAGTGTTCATGAAACGAGACGTTTTATGTTTGGAAAAATTGTTCGTTATGAGAGGTTCTACTGTATATATGTGTTTATATTGTAAGTCTGCTTGTGAAGTTAGCGAGCAAGTGGCTGCACATTTCGCAGACACAATTCTCAAGATGATTCAGTATGATATAATTGTTTCCAATTTGTGGCACAAGGACAGCAATTACCCCAGTGCATTACCGGTACTTTATTTTATCGGTGAAAGGCAAAGTTAACCTTAGCCAGATTTGAACTCAGATCGTAAAGGGTCGTAACTCTATGCTGCAAAACATGGTGTCAATGTGGGATAGGTCTGCGTTTTTGAATTACAGGTAAATTTTATTTTCTCGCCTGTAAATTGTTATAGCAATATGTGCCACACAGCCCGGGGTTCGAACATATGACTTCACAATCATGAGTCGAACACCCTAACCACATGCCTTCCCTTTTCATTCAGTCTAAAAAGTCTAAAGTCTGTGCTAAGCCAGAAGGCCCATTAGGCTGGTGCTTATCCTGGTTTCATGGCGTGAAGCGACTGAGAGTACAAGACTTCCCCCTGAACAGGACGCCAGTCCATCGCAGGGTTAAACCTCCAGCTATTGCTGGTACTCATTTTCAGCTGAGTATACTGGAGCAACGTGAAATGAAGTGTTTTGCTCAAGAACACAACACGCAACCTAGGAATCGAGCCCACGACATTATGATTGTATGTCCATCACCCTTACCACTAGGCCACGTGCCTCCACTTTCACTCAGCACCTTCCACATATATTCCAGGATTCAAAGAGAGGTAAAAAACGATGTCCAAGTAAATGGTTGGACATTTCCAAAGGACACAGATATAAGTTTATCAGTCTACCCCTTACATCATGACCCTGAATACTGGCCACAACCTGAACAGTTCAGACCCGAACGGTAAGGTTAATTATTATTATTTCTTCAAACCTAACCCTAAAAAAAAAGGAAAATATCAAATATGTAATTATTTTCATCCACAGCGCTTCTGGATAGATGGAAAAATGGCCGAGTCGTTAGAACATCGGATAGAATACTTTATGGTACTTGTTCCAGCTTTCTCTACTCTACACCGGGGAAGACAAGCACACCGGTTCTCACCAAACATTCACTTTTGGCTCCGGGACATTTTTGAGCCACATCCCAATAACTGCTTGTGGTGGCAGGCTAAATTTAGTGAAGAACTGGATGTTTGGTGAGGAGATGGGCCCCACCAAGTACTTCTAAATCTTATTAGCTTCTAAGCATGATAGACACACAGTGAAAATCTAGAGTGCCACCCCAACAACTGGCTGCACTAGTTATGAGATGGGCCCCGCCAAGTACTTCTAAGGCCCATTGAAATATCAAGATAGACACACAGTAAAAATCTAGAGTGACACCCCAACAATTAACTGCACCAGTTGTGGGAACTTAATTGGTTGATTGTTTCTTATTCTTTAATTAGAAACACTAATTTAGATATTTAGATTTGTTTCTATTTGAGCAGAATTTTAGTTATATATAATTTTTTATAATCTCAACATTAAACTGAAGCATTGAGAGCAGGGGTCTCATTTGCCTTAAAAATGTGAGGGGGACAAACCAACATTTGTTGATTCTTAAAGAAGCATGTTAGTATTGCTTATGGTGCCTTTATTTACACTAATTAAATTTTATATATTCAAATGAAGTTCGGATATAAAAAAATAAGCTTAAAAAGAATTTATTATATCAAATAAACAAAAAATAAAACATAGTCGTTTGAAAAATGTGGTTATTATTGTTTTGAAAAAGCAATGCAAATTAGAAATGTGAGAGTGAAAAAGTAAGTAGAACAAACAAAATAAGAGTTTAATTTTTTATTTTATATTTCATGATATTTTGAGCTTATGATCCCTTTTCCTAACATTTGGCTGTACTTAAATATATGTTTTCTTATTCAGATTCTCACCTGAATCAAAAGAGATAATTCACCCTTATGCTTATATACCATTCGGTGCAGGACCAAGAATATGTCTGGGAATGAAATTGGCACGTTTAGAGTTGAAATTAGCAATGGCTCGACTTGTTAAGAAATATGAATTTACAAAATCATTCAAGACCGATGTGAGTTTACTGTATTTATTTGGTTTTATATTTCTGAAAGTAGCTGATTACTTCTTCTTCTTCTTGGGAGTGTTGTCAGGGCAGAGTCTTCAAACACTTCTTCCAGTGGGTCCTGTCAGAATCAACTGTCTCCAATTGATCTGGCTGGATCCCCAAGCATGACCAACCAAGCTCATGGATGTTATCCAACCATCTTGCTTGGGGTCTACTCCTGGGTCTCCTGCCAGTTGGTTTCGCCTGTAAAATCTGTCCAGTGATTCTCTCCTGAGACATTCTAACCACATGCCCATAATATCAGAACTGTGATTTCTCAATTCAGAGAAGTAATGGCTCTACCTGGAGTGACTCTCTGATCTCCAAGCTGTGCACTTTAAAACAATTAGTTTTTAAAACAGAAACTTACAGGTGCAGATATGTCTGTGTGGTTATAGAGTTCAGTTCGCAATCACAAGGTTCTGGATTTAGTCATGCTGCACGGAACCTTGGAAAAAAAACTTCTACTATAGCCTTGGTTTCACCAATATCTTGAGCATAATTTGGTAAGTGGAACCTGCAGAAGTCTGTCATATATGTGTGTCCATGTCTATATTTACATTTGTGTCTGTGTCTAATTTTATGTCCTGTAACTTAGCAGTTCACCAAAAAAAGATTGATAAAAAATAGTACCAGACTTGAAAAAATATGTGCTGGTGTCGATAAGATTGATTTTCTTCATTTCCTCCTCCATCATCTATAACTATGTCTTTTTTTTAGGGGGGGGGGGGGGGGAGTCTTCACCTTTACTTACTTCCCTCCACATTCATTTCAATCACTCTTCTCACCCTGTCACTTTCATCCTTCCTCAACACATGACCCAACCATCTCATTTCATTTCTTTTCACAACATTCATTATTAGTGGTTCTATTCCTGTCAATCTTCTCACTCAATCACATTTATCCTTCCTCAACACATTACCCAAAGGATTATATATATATATATATTTGAGAGACTGAGCATAAGAGGAATTAAATGCTGTGTGCAGGAGAGGAGCAAAAAAAAGCACCCAGCCCACACTGTAAAGTGGACATGTAGGCGCCACAGAAAAAAAGCACCCAGCACTCACTGTAAAGTGGACGTGTAGGCGCCACAGAAAAAAAGCACCCAGCACTCACTGTAAATGAGGTTGGTGTTAGGAAGGGCATCCAGCTATAGAAATCAAGCCAGAATCAGTTCCCGTATGAGCAAGACAAGGTCAGCCGACCGGACACTGCCAACAACAGGACAACCCGTCTAACCCATGCTAGCATGGAAGAACGGATGTAAAACGGTGATGACGATGATGATATATATATAAATATATATATATATATATACACATATATATATGTGTGTGTATGTATGTATATATATATATATATATAAGGAAATAATATGAGAATGTCTTCTTAACTCCACTGTGCTGTTTTCTTTTATTTGTAGGAAAACATAAACTTTGTAAGTCACTTTTTTCTTGCTGCTGAAAATGGTATTTGGATTAAAATAAACCAACGATAGATGCAAAATCAAAAGAAGGGAACTTAAATGTATGTTATGATTCATAAAGCAATAAAGACAACCAAATGTTTGAGGCTCTAAAACAATAAATGTAGTAACCCCTCAACCTATTTTTCATTTGTTTTTATTTTGTAAGATCTGAGTTGCAGCTTGTGTTGTTGTTGCATCTAAGGAAGGTGAACACACACATTCTTATGTGTACTGATGGGGATACATATATTGGCCCTATTCCTCACAAAATATTTTAGTTCTCTATCATAATTACTTTGATGTTCACATCTGTTTTAAGACTGAGTTGTCATTTTTAATGCACCATAGAGTTATGTTCTTTTACAGTCTGAGTTCAAATCCCACCATGGTTAACTTTGCCTTACATCCTTACGGTGTCAATAAAATAAAGCACCAGTAACATATTGGGGTCGATTTAATCGACTTTCCCCTCCCACCAAATTACTGGCATTGTGCCTATACTAGAAATCATTATCATAGCAGGGTTTGCAAAATAGTTGTTAGATACTGACGGGAATTGATGAAACTGTGTAAGGGTTTAAAAGATAGACAGGGGTCAACAGAGGGTCTAGAAAATTCAGGAGAAAAATATTGTTTAACTCTTTAGCATTTAAACCTGCCATATCTGTCCAGAATTCTCTCACCTCTTTCTGTTCAAACTGGCTGTAAATGGCCACTCATACTGATGTTAAGGTATTGTTTACAAAATAAATAATATCAAAATCTCGTAGATTCGATATTATGTGAGATAATTATGTGAGGTAAAGCCTTTACCGTGAAAATACAATAGTATATATATAGAGTAATGTAAATGCTAATGGGTTAACTTCGAATGTTTAGTATTTAAATATAATTTAAAAGCATGAAATCTTTGCTATGAAGATTTATATGTAACAGAGAATATTTGCATAATTTGGCAGCTTTCCCACATTGTGAAGGTAAGAAAGCTGTGAAGAAAATCTTCTCACTGATGAGATTATAATAGGTATAGAAACGACAGTAATTTCAGATTCAGAACTTTAACAATATATGTTACTAAATGAGTCAGTTTTTAAAAGTTCTAGTATCCTCATAGCCTATGTAAGTTAATGAGTCCTAGTAATGATTTGAAAAGACATATCAAGTATAATGTTCAACAGAGAACGTATATAGTAAATTCATACTTGGTTTTGCTCTGAAAATTGTATTTGTCACAAGAGTTGTGGTTAGCAATAGTACTAACATATTGTGATTCATAATAGAGGTGCATCATCATCATCATCATCACCATTTTATGTCTGCTTTTCCCTGCTTGCAAGGGTGGGAGAGGTCCTCTTCAGCACAGCAATTCTCTATTTGTCACAGTCCCTTGTCATCTTCTCTGTGAGTTTCAGCGATCTGAGGTCAGCTCTCACCACCTTCGCCCATGTTTTCCGTGGATATAGAGGTACATGGATACACTAGAAGAGGAAGACCAAGGTTAACATATGTTGATGCCCTAAGGACAGACACTGGTCTGTTGGAGATGCAGGATATGGCAGCGATAATGAGGGACAGAGACCGCTGGAGAGAACTCGTCCATGGATCTCGGGAATTTTACCTGCCTTAGATAGATAGAGGTATATACAATATGCTTATGTATAATGGCTTCAGATTTAGGCACAAGGCCAACAATTTGGGAGGGAGGGGAAAGACGATTAAATCAACCCCAGTGCATTACTGCTACTTCATTTTCTCAACCTCCATAAGGATGAAAGGCAAAGTTAACCTAAATAGAGATTGAACTCAGAACATAAAGGAATGTAACTTTATGTTGCAAAGCATGGTGTCTGATGCTCTAACAATACTACCAATCTACCAGCCTTAGGTTTATGTATAAACATATATATGTTTCACTGTGGATGTTTTAAGCAGTGATCATGTCACAAATGTCTCAGTATCCATGTGAGAACACCAAACATCAGTGCTTCAGGGTTTTTATCCATCATTGGTAATATTTACTCACAGTTGTTGTTGTAATGCATTTTTGACATGTCAAATTCTTATTGGAGACCTAAGATCTGGCAAGCAACCTCAACAGTGATAGTGAGATTGTTACGCAGCATGTACCTACAACTCCATCAGGAACTGAGGGTCCAAACAAGCAAGCAACAGATACAACAAATACCACATTTGCTCATTAATTCCACTAACAATTTAGACATAATTTCTTTGAATACTGGTTGAGCTGGAAAGTTATACTATTTGAAAAAACTGCATAAAAAGATTATAACATGGAAACTTCATTAGTATTGAATAGAGGTGAGTGGGTTTGCAGAAATGTTAGAACAGCAAACAAAATGCTTTCCGGTGTTTAGTTATGGGGGTCAATTGTTGGCCTTATGTCTAAATTAGAAATCATTTAGAATAGGGTTAATATTTATGAACCATTTAATTACTAAATGAATTTAATATTTATTCAATCCAATTTATACATAAAATTGAAATATATACATCTCTTGCATGAAAAATATATGAAGTCATGTTTCCTGTTTTGCCTTCATTTGAGTTTTTTCAGTAATTTGATCGACCTGAAACAAATATTATATGATATACATAAATCATATAACTTCCTTACATGTAAGCTTTATTCATAACAATACAAAACGCCATAATACATATAAGTGTTTAACCCTTTTGTTACCATATTTTTAATGAAAGACACAGTTCAAGGATTTTCAAATCATTTTGAAAATAATCAAGAATGTGGAGGGATTAAATGAATCAATAGATTTTCTCATTATTAAGTTGATGTTTGGAACACAACAAAGGTTCTTACTTAAAGTTATGATGGGGGTGGGGTAGATAAATATAAACACTTCAAAAGAAATAATTTTGTGTTGTAAAACTAGGGACAGTTTTATTTATTCAGAGAGACTGCCCTCTTAGATGGGCTGCCTTCATCATGGCTTACTGTATCCTACCCCATAAACATTTTAAAACATTCAATTTTGTATTATAGAACCAAAAGCAATTTTATGTCATTTGGTATTAAAAGGGTTAAATAACTTATAATTACCTCTCTACTTCTTTATTCTATTGTCTCAGAAAAATAACACTCTTAGACATTTTTTTAGTCCTATCATTACCATTTTTCAAATGAAAGACACTCTCAGTGATTTTCAAATAATTTTGAAATTAATCAAGAATTTGAAGGTATTTAATAAATTAACAAACTTTTCTATTATTAAGCTGATGTTTGGAACATAACTTAACAAAGGTTGTTACTTAAAATCATTATGAAAGGTTTTTAGAACCAGGATCAGTTTCAAGAAGTTTGGTAACAAAAGGGTTAATAGATTCAATACATGAGGGCATAACTGCAGTAAATGAATAGGTGTGTGATAAGAGGATCTTTCCAGTTATTTACAGTTTCAAAGTTTCAACTATAAAATTGATGTCTGAAGAATGCATTAATGTATAGCAAGTATGAGGGACTTTACCGTTGCCAACAACATAAGAGTGCACAGTAACAAAAGGTCAAATATAAACTAGGAGAACTTGTAAACATTTAAGTGAAAACAGAATTGACAAAATGGTTTCTGATTTAGGCACAAGGCCAACAATTTTGGAGTAGGGGTAAGTTGATTAAATTGGCCACAATGCAGGTGTTGTTGTTGTTGTTGTTGGACTTACATCGCTTCCAGCACGTACTCCAGTTGTTCAAACAATGAAGGAGCATACTGATGAAATTAGCAAGTGGCTGAGCATTCCACACATTCAGTGTGACATGGTGTGTAAGAAGGCTGGTCCCTCTGAATTACAACTATAGCTGAGTGGACAGAAGAAGGAGCATTATGTTATAAAGTGTCTTGCTCAAGGATGCAATTTATCACTGGGAATCAAACTCACAACCTTACAATTGTGGGCCAAACACCCTAACCTCTAAGCCACTAATTCTAATGATTATATTTATAAACAGTAGACATACAAAACAAACAACAGTGATTGAGAATCTTACCTTGTCTATAATCATAATACAGCCAACAAACATGAAGAATAAGACAGCTAGAGGTGTTAAAGCATATACCAGGGCTTTACTCTTTTTATCTGGAAATTATGAGAAAAATTAGAATCATTAATAAGAAAAAACAAGGTGTATGCCAATGCTGGCCCTTTGAATTACAGGTACACTTCATGTTATAGTGTGAGTGGTTGAGCTTTCCAGAGATTCAGGCACTCTTAGCATAGTTCTCAGGGAGATTCAGCATCATACAGTGTATGACGAGGCTGGCCCCATAATTAGAGGTAAAGCTCATTTCCTCCAGCTGAGTTGACTGGAGCAACATGTGGACACAATGTGCCTCTAGGAATCACACAATCTTATGCTTATGAGCCAAACACCCGAACCACTAAGCTACACGCCTTCACCAATTTGTAAGTAGAACAATGAACATATGCAAGACTTTTCTAAATCTATACACATATATTTTACTATAGTTGTTATCTAAATTCAGTGAGCAAACTTTCTTTCATGGAAACAAATCTCTTTTCTATGGAAAAAAATTCAAAACATTAAACATTACATATATATATATAATAATTGAACAGATTCCATTGCACAGATGGTCCTATAGAAATAGTGGACACCTTCCGTTACCTGGGTGACAAAATCATCAGTGGTGGAGGGTGCTCTGAAAGTACAGTAGCTAGAGACAGAACGGGATGGAAAAAGTTCAGAGAGCTTATACCACTATTGGCCACTAAAGGTTTCTCTCTAAAAATGAAAGGCAGGCTGTATGATGCCTGCATACGAACAGCAATGTTACATGGCAGTGAGACCTGGGCATTGTGTGCAGAGGATATACGCAGACTGAAGAAGAACGAAGCTTGCATGCTCCGCTGGATGTGTAATAGTAATATACGTGAACGGCAAAGCATAAATGAACTAAGGGAGAAATTAGGAATAAGAGGGATCAGATGTTGTTTACTCGAGAGAAGACTACGTTGGTATGGTCACGTGATGTACATGAAAGACGACAGCTGTATAAAAAAGTGCAGGGCAATAAAAATAGACGGTAGCCATGGAGTAGGCAGACCCAGAAAAACCTGGGACAACTTGATAAATTCCGACCTCACACACTTACACCTCTCCAAGACAATGTCACTGGACCGAGATCTTTGGCGCTACACAGTAATACAGAAGACCCGCCTTGCCTAAGTACAAAGCGAAACCTACAGTCAGTAGGCACCTCTTAACAAAAATACACCCCCGTCCCACCCCACCCCCCACCCCATCCACACCACCCCTTTCAATGTAAAGTTATGTCGGTACCACAACATCCAGTCCGAAATAAATGAGGTCGTGTAGGTGTCACGACAAAAAAACACACAGTCCACGCTGTAATGTGGCCGTGTAGGTAACACGGTAAAAACCTCCCAGTCCGCACTGTAAACGTGGTTGGTGTTAGGAAGGGCATCCAGCCGTAGAAAACCCGCCAGACAGTCCTATACGAGCAAGACAACCAATCTTGCCTCAAGTGGGAAAATTCCCATCCAAACCCATGCAAGCGTGGAAGATGGACGTTAAACGATGATGATGATGATGATGATGAATAACATAACAGATTCAGTGAAGCAAGTATGCTTCATTTCTTTTTAGCTGCCACAGATCTTCTGCACTCAAGAGCCATATCTTGCTGACATGCACTATAGCAGTTCAAATACAACCATCACATACTCTGCCCTTCATATTGAGAGAAATGTCTTTTGTTGTCAGCTGAGGTAACATCTTTCTGAACTTCTTCCGCTCTCGTTTCTCTGGTTACAACACTTTCAGTATATCCACACCCACTGTTAATGAGGTCACCTAGATAGCAAAAACTTTCTACTAATTCTAGTGAGCTTTCCAAGTATTTGAAGAGGCTAGTTTCCTGAGTAATCATCTTGTTGCCTACTCCTGTCATCCTGCCATATAGGAAGCCTATCTTCTCTGCCAGCGTATATGTGATCCTGCTACACCTCCCATGCATTCAATGTCCACACTGAGTGCACTGTATGGAGTTTCTACTTACTCCTTTTTGGCATATCAAACATGGCCATTTACCTGAGGGTATCAGAGTCCTATCATCTTTGCTATTTACTAAAACTTTAGTCTTTACTATGTTTACTTGATTCCAGATTTTGTTTCCATGTCTGGAACTTCTGCCCTAATTCTTCAATAATTTCTGCCGAGGGCTAGATCATCAGCATACAGGAGTTCCCATGGACATCCAGTCATGAATTCCTCTTTTATGGCCTGGAAGACTGTAATAAATAGGAGGCTTCCCTGTATTCATTGTTAACCCTCACCTTGCTAGCCGTACTCCTATACATGGCTTCTACAGCTTTCACAAGCCATTCAACTATTCCTAGCTTCTTGAGTGCCCACCAGATATAGAGAATGTGGGATTCTCTCAACACAACTTTCTCTCTCTAGCCATTTAATTTCTCTTCACTTTATCTCAATAAAACCATATCTAGCTGGGCTGCCTAACTGAAAGTTGAACATTTAATTAGTTCTCTTAACCTTTAACATACTAGAAATTTTTATGAATTGCTTCCCTTCACAATGCATAATATATTAAGTGGGATTACTCTATCGGCAACTTAATGTTAACAAATTTTCTAGAATAAAGAAACATTTAAGATTTAGCAGGGAAAAGCGGACGTAAAATGATGATGATGATGATGATGATGATGATGCCCCCAATCAACTTACTCCCTGCTATGAAAATATTCAAATGAAGTATTGTGATGTTGTGTGGTTATGGTGGTTTGGGGAAAGCTGGTGTATATAATACAAATAAGAAATTAAGATCTGAAAACTAGAGTAAAACAAAACAAACACCAGTTTACACTTTTACCTTATTTTGAAGTAAGGAAAACTTTTTCCAAAAGAAAGAAAATATAGTGTGAGGGTAGCAATCTGAACTTTGCTGCTGAAATACCATGAAATATAAGGTAAAAGAAGGAACTGTTGTTTTGTTTTCTTTTGTTTCTATTAGTTTACACTAGTTTCATTTCCTTTATTTCTAACTTACATTCTACCAGCTTTCCAGAACCAATTCTAACCACATATTCTACAATGCTTCATATGAAATAACTACTTCCTTCCTATTTTTCTTTATCTTTTTTTGTGCTTATTTTGCCTCCCGTTTGGCCTCCCCTATTTAAATTTATTACTTTTTTTAATTTAAATTTCTATTTTTATTTTTATATTCTTATATCTGTGTATCTGTTGTTTTTTTTTTTTTGTTTTTTTTGTAAAAAGTATTAGATACTTCCCCTAGTCTGTCGTGGCTTACTAGCTCTATACGAACGTTTAAATTGATTCAATAAACTAATCACATACATCCAGCTGGTAGTCACTTTAAAAAGTATTGATCATGTGCAAGCATGTAAAAGACATTAACATGACAATAGGAGCACAAACTGGACAGTATGTATGTAGCGATCCTTGACACCTGATGGAGTTGAAGAGGTGTCGTTGATGAGGGTTCAACCAAATAGGAAAGTGTCTGCCTTCAATCCTTTCAACCACAACCTCTTTCGCTACAGCCACCAGACAAAGGATAACTGCCTGTCCTTCCTGGCGAAAAGAAGTGGTGAGTGTAACCTTCACAATGGAGTCAGTCGATAGCCAGATCCGTCCTGCTGCTGACAAGTGGTACAACCATCACCCTGAGGCTGTAACTGAAGGAGAAACAGTAACAATTCTTTGGGACTTTCCTGTACATACTGACCAAACCATAAAAGCTAATAGACCTGACATCATTATAAAAGATCAACATAACAAGGTATGTTTGTTGATAGATATGAGCATCCCATGTGATCACAATATCGCGGCAAAAGAATTCGACAAGATAATAAAATATAAAGATCTGCTCATTGAAATTGAGAAAATGTGGCACCTCAAGGCCGTTACAATACCAGTAATTGTGGGAGGACTGGGAATGATCAAGAAAGGAACAGAACAATATTTGCGAATGATTCCTGGTTTACCCTCTCTGCACGAGGTGCAAACAATTGTTTTGACTGGTACTGCACACGTATTGAGAAGAGCACTATCTCTGTAAGATTGATATCCTTTCTTGTGTGGATGTATGTGTGTGTGCGTGCATGGATATCTTTTCATCATCATCACCATCATCATCATCGTTTAACGTCCATATTCCACGCTTGCATGGGTTTGGACGGGAGTTTTCCCACTTGAGGCAAGAGTGGTTGTCTTGCTCGCATAGGACTTTTTTATTTATATATATGTATGTGTATGTATGTGTATATATGTGTATATATGTGTATATATGTGTATGGGTATGTATTTGTATCTGTGTGTGTGTATGTATATATATATATACATGTATATATATAAATGTGTGTATGTTTGTGTGTGGATGTGTATATGTGTGTATGTTTGCGGTGTGAGTATATATGTATGTGTACATGTGTGTGTGTGTGTGTGTATATGTGTGTATATATATGTATGTATATGTGTATATGTATATATGTGTGTGTGTGTGCATATGTATATATATGTGTGTGTATATATGTGTGTATATATGTGTTTATATATGTATGTATATATTTGTGTATATGGCTATATATGTCCAACCCTTGCAAGCAGGGAAAAGTGGACGTAAAATGATGATGATGTATATGTGTATATATGTATATGTGTATATGTGTATATGTGTATGCATATATACATGAGACCAAGGTTGACATATATTGATGCCCTGAGGACAGACACTGGTCTCTAGGAGATGCAGGACATGGTGACAATGATGAAGGACAGAGACCACTGGAGAGAACTCATCCATGGATCTCAGGAATTTTACCCGCCCTAGATATATATATATATATATATATATATATATATATATATATATATATAGATATATATATATATATATATATATTGGAATAAATGCTCTGAAATAGCGATATATATGTGAAGATAGACATAGAATATTCGAAAATATTCTGTATGTTTATAATAAACATTTTGAAGACCTAATCGCTATAGAATAGAATACGTCACGTATTACAATTAGATTCTCGATAAAAGCAAGGGAAGTAACCTACGCGTTTCATTCTTATTAGAAATCTTCAGGATTACATATCCAGTGCTTTTATCGAGAATGACACAGCTAGAGACTTATAGAATACTTAGCTGTGTACAGGAACTGGTTTGAAAGAGCGGTTGCCGGTCCGGCAGAAATTAGAAATTCTTATTAGAAATTCTTATTAGAAATTCTTATTAGAAATTAGAAATTCTTATTAGAAATTTCTAATAAGAATGAAACGCGTAGGTTACTTCCCTTGCTTTTATCGAGAATCTAATTGTAATACGTGACGTATTCTATTCTATAGCGATTAGGTCTTCAAAATGTCTATTATAAACATACAGAATATTTTCGAATATTCTATGTCTATCTTCACATATATATCGCTATTTCAGAGCATTTATTCCAATTTCTAATTTCTGCCGGACCGGCAACCGCTCTTTCAAACCAGTTCCTGTACACAGCTAAGTATTCTATAAGTCTCTAGCTGTGTCATTCTCGATAAAAGCACTGGATATGTAATCCTGAAGATTTCTAATAAGAATGAAACGCGTAGGTTACTTCCCTTGCTTTTATCGAGAATCTAATTGTAATACGTGACGTATTCTATTCTATAGCGATTAGGTCTTCAAAATGTTTATTATAAACATACAGAATATTTTCGAATATTCTATGTCTATCTTCATATATATATATATATATATATATATACAATATATTAACAAATAGAAACTATATTTATAAAACCATATTTATTTTATACATATTTCAAGGGCCACCAAGGCAAATTATGGTGTGCTTTCATCAGATAAAATACAATACAGATTAGTTTTATAAATAAATATTGACATACCCTTAAAAAAAGACAACCTTACCGGTTGGAGCTTCCTGGAGAGTGGAGATATTATATTTATTGAGGGTGATAGAAAGTTATGATTGAGTATGTAAAAGTATATTTACTCCACTCAATGTTGAGTGCTTTATATCAGTTATAAAAATTTTTTAAGCTTGTTGAATCCCAACAAATTAAATATAACCTCTGCATATATATATATATATATATATATATACCTTGCAAGCAAGGAAAAACGGACGTAAAATGATGATGATGATGATGATGATGATGATATATATATATATTTTTTTAAGCTGTAAATTATAATCAATGTGCTGTGTTAACAGGCTTACTAATGTATACAGTGAATTTATTTTCTCTCTCTCTATCTCTCTCCCTCTCTCTCTCCCTCCCCTCTCTCTCTCTCTCTATCTCTATCTCTCTCCCTCCCTCTCTCTCTCTCTCTGGCAGGAGATAATGATACCACCACCACTAATAACATTATTAATGAAATATACAACAACAATATTAACAACAACATAAACGACAACAACAAGAAACATCATCAGTAACATCATCATCATCACCGTTTTACATCCATTTTTTCACACTAGCATGGGTTAGATGAGTTGTCCTACTGTTGACCATGCCTTGCTCATACAGAACTGATTTTGGCTTGGTTTCTACAGCTGGATGCCCTTCCTAACGCCAACCTCATTTACAGTGAGTATTGAGTGCTTTTTGTTGTGACACCTAACTGAAACAATAACAACAAAAGACAATAACAAATGCTCTAAAAGAACTTTATTCATTATCTCTTGCCAACAAAGATGTCAAATTATCCCAGGCCAAATGAATTGTGAGAATGGACGATAGAAGAACTGCAGAAATGGCAAAAAAGGAAATAGCAGTTTCCTACTACTGTGTATTGAAGTGAAACTAACACCTGGAAATAGCATCAGGTTCTCAAGTGGAGAAGGTTCTGAGAGAAATATAGTCAGATATGTACTATGTAGCAAGAACAAGGTGGTTTGCCAATGTAAAGATACTTCAGAAGTGAAGACATCACATGACAACACCCAGTGGTCCCCCATTCCAGCGAGGAGTTTGATTCTTCTTCACAAACCTCTCAAGGAGAGCAGTCAGACTAAGAATATCAAGTGTCAACCATATTTTGACATATGGTAGATCTTGTCCTCGTGGAGGTTGACAGGTACCTGGATGTGAGGAGGATTAAGCAAGAGAACCAGTCTCAGATTAGCCTAGAGATCGTTTTGGGTGAAGCCAGAAAACCTAGAAAAACTCCCAGACTTTATCCACCTGCCAAACAAGGCAAAGCTGCAACTTCCATTACAAATTTCCCGATCAAAGTGGAAAAAGTTCCCTAACAAACTGCAACAGCTTTGTGTCTATGACGAAAGTAAACCACCTAGTTGGAAGAAATCAGTTATGGTCAGATGTGAAGAGGGATGGACTACCAGATTTAAATGCCTATGACAGTATATTTCACAATAGCACACCTATGATTCTATCAGCAGATGAAAGCCTACGATAAGATTTGATACAATACAATTTTGAAAATATCTACTTTGAATGTTTCAACCTCTAATTATAAATAAATCAGAATCTAGCAGTTGTAAAGACATATTAAAATATAATTTGAAAACAACAATGGAATATATATAGAGAGAAAAAGGGAAAAGAAAATAGTATATCTACCCCTGGCTTCACTGTCTACTCCAGATAGATCAACTTGGCGGGTACGAATAGCTAGAAGAAAACAGTGACATTTTTATTTATAGGAATAATTTGAAAACTTGAATGCAAGCAACAGCTGCTAAAACAGTTGAATGCCATCAATAACAACATGTAAGTCTGGGAATGCAAGCAACAGCTGTTAAAACAGTTGAATGCCATCAATAACAACATGTAAGTCCGGGAATGCAAGCAACAGCTGCTAAAACAGTTGAATGCCATCAATAACAACATGTAAGTCTGGGAATGCAAGCAACAGCTGTTAAAACAGTTGAATGCCATCAATAACAACATGTAAGTCCGGGAATGCAAGCAACAGCTGTTAAAACAGTTGAATGCCATCAATAACAACATGTAAGTCCGGGAATGCAAGCAACAGCTGTTAAAACAGTTGAATGCCATCAATAACAACATGTAAGTCTGGGAATGCAAGCAACAGCTGTTAAAACAGTTGAATGCCATCAATAACAACATGTAAGTCTGGGAATGCAAGCAACAGCTGTTAAAACAGTTGAATGCCATCAATAACATGTAAGTCTGGGAATGCAAGCAACAGCTGTTAAAACAGTTGAATGCCATCAATAACAACATGTAAGTCTGGGAATGCAAGCAACAGCTGTTAAAACAGTTGAATGCCATCAATAACAACATGTAAGTCTGGGAATGCAAGCAACAGCTGTTAAAACAGTTGAATGCCATCAATAACAACATGTAAGTCTGGGAATGCAAGCAACAGCTGTTAAAACAGTTGAATGCCATCAATAACAACATGTAAGTCCGGGAATGCAAGCAACAGCTGTTAAAACAGTTGAATGCCATCAATAACAACATGTAAGTCTGGGAATGCAAGCAACAGCTGTTAAAACAGTTGAATGCCATCAATAACAACATGTAAGTCCGGGAATGCAAGCAACAGCTGTTAAAACAGTTGAATGCCATCAATAACAACATGTAAGTCTGGGAATGCAAGCAACAGCTGTTAAAACAGTTGAATGCCATCAATAACAACATGTAAGTCTGGGAATGCAAGCAACAGCTGTTAAAACAGTTGAATGCCATCAATAACAACATGTAAGTCTGGGAATGCAAGCAACAGCTGTTAAAACAGTTGAATGCCATCAATAACAACATGTAAGTCTGGGAATGCAAGCAACAGCTGTTAAAACAGTTGAATGCCATCAATAACAACATGTAAGTCTGGGAATGCAAGCAACAGCTGTTAAAACAGTTGAATGCCATCAATAACAACATGTAAGTCTGGGAATGCAAGCAACAGCTGTTAAAACAGTTGAATGCCATCAATAACAACATGTAAGTCCGGTAAGAATACCCACAAAGGCAGAAATCAGCGGTCGATAAAGAGAAAGGTAAAGTTGTGAGGTGGGTGTCAGGTAGATGAAACATGTTTATCTCCTATATAATGTAGTTGAAGCATTGAAGATATAATATAACTGGTTTCTGATTAAGGCAGAAGGCCAACAAATTTAGGGAAGGTGAAAGTCGATTAAATCAACCCCCCAGCACAATACTGGTACTTTATTTTATCGACCTTGCGAGGATGAAAGGCAAAGCTAACCTCAGCGGGAGTTGAACTAAGGACTATGTCACAAAGCATGTTGTCTGATGCTCTACCGATACTGCCAATCCATAATAGGATCCTTTCAAACATGCCAAGATCCTAAAATTTCATGGTGGTCCTTCGTCATCTCCTCTGTAACCTTCAGCTCTCACCACCTCTGCCCATGTTTTTCGTAGTCTTCCTCTACTGCATCATCCTTCCACCAGGATTTCTTGGCACTTCTTAACTCAACGGTCATCTTCCATACACATCACATGGCCATACCAATGCAGTCTTCTCTCCCGCACACTACAGTTTATCCTTCTTATACAAAGTTTCTCTCTCAACTCGTCTATGCTTGGTTGTTTATGCACATTGAAATTACACATCCATCGGAGCATGCTTGCTTCATTTCTCTCCAGCCGTCACATATCCTCCGCAGTTGCAGCCCATGTCTCACTACCATGCAGCATCGTGCATCTCATGCAGGCATCATATAACCGACCTTTCATTCATAAGGAGAAACCTTTCATTATCAACAGAGGAAGTAGCTCCCTAAACTTCTTCTATCCTGTCCTTATTCTAGATACTATGGCCATGGAGCATCCCCCTCCCTTGCTAATCTGATCACCTAGGTATCGGAAGCTATCAACCACCTCTATAGATCCTACCTGCATTTGAAAAATGTGCCTATCACTGACACTTCTACTATCAAATTTCCCTGAACATTACTGCATATGAAGTTTTCCCTTCCTGTTAGTTTGCCTGCTGTCCCACTACACTTCTTGTGTACCCAAGATATGCATTGTGTACATTCTATAGAGTTTATACCAACTCCTTTTCTACATATCGAACATGGCCATTTCCCTGATGGAATCAGAGTTTTGTCCTCTTCCCTACTTATCAACACTTTAGTCTTTGCTAGGCTCACTCTCAGTCCTCTTGATTCTAACTGCTGTTTCCATAGCCAGAATTTCTTCTCTAGCTCCTCTACTGATTCTGCTAGAAGTACTAGATCATCAGCATACAGTAGTGAGACCTGGTCGTAGTGTGCAGAAGACTTGTGTAGATCAGAAAGAAACAAAGCTTGCATGCTCCAGTGGATGTGTAATAGTAATATAC
This sequence comes from Eledone cirrhosa, assembly GCA_964016885.1. NCBI lineage: Eukaryota > Metazoa > Mollusca > Cephalopoda > Octopoda > Eledonidae > Eledone > Eledone cirrhosa. The sequence continues at coordinate 11,933,281 of OZ024754.1, read as the reverse complement.
GCGAACGGCAAAGCATAAACGAATTGAGAGAGAGGCTAAGCATAAGAGTTGTGTGCAGGAGAGGAGATTGCGTTGATATGGACATGTGATGTGTATGAAGGATGACAGCTGCATAAAAAGGGGCAGAGCACTAGAAGTTGATGGAAGCCTTGGAGTGGGGAGACCCAAGAAGACCTGGGATATGGTGATAAAAACTGACGTTGCCCAATTGCACCTCTCAAAGGCGATGACACAGGACCGTGACCTCTGGTGTTACGCAGTAATACAGAAGACCCGAGTTCCCACATATACATAATATACATACACATATACATAATATACATACATATATATATATATATATGCATAATATACATACATACATACATTCATATTCATATATATATATATACATACATACATTCATATATATATATATATACATGATGGCTGCCCCCTCGTTATCGAGTATGGCCATTGCACAAGAAAAAAAATAAATAAAAAATAAAATAAAATAAAATAAAATTAAATTAAAAAAAAATAATAATACTAATAATAATAAATAAATTTTAAAAAAAAAAAAAAAAAATTATATATATATATATATATATATATATATATATACATACATACATATATACATACAAACATATATATATACACATATACATACATATATATATACATATACATACATATATATATATACATATACATATACATACACACATGCACACACACATACACATATATATATATATATATATACATATACATACACACACACACACACACACATATATATATATATATATATATATATATATATATATATATATATATATACAGGGTGTGGACGATATGTGTTCGCAATTTTCAACTGCTAATTTTATGCAAATTTTTTTTACTTCCGTTGTCACTCTTGTCTTCATAAAAACAGTGACTATATTTCCATTATTTATTTTCAGAATAATTGATTAAGAATAATTTTGAAGCTCCAAATTTGTGGAAGAGACACAGAGTTCTACTTGGAATCCGCGCCGGGAGGACAAATAAGGAAATTTCAGACTTTCTCAGCGTCAGCAGGAGAATGGTGGAAAAGGTCAGAAAGGTATTGGAAGATTCAGGATTCGACTACGAAGCAACATCAGCGAGGAAAACACATGATCGACGATCTGACGCCTTCAGAACGCCCGAGTTCAGGATATCATCAACAATGAACCTAGCAAGTCGATGCGTGCCATTGCAAGGGAGAAAGGCGTGGATGAAAAGCTCATTAGGCTGGTGGTACATGAAGACATTCGCTACATTTCATACAAGATGAGGAAAGGACAATTTCTGTCAAAGACGATGCAAGAAAAGCGACTGAAGCACACAATGAAGCTGATCAACAAGTTGAAACACCCACTGGAGCCAGATATGCTGTGGTTTTTCTCCGACGAGAAAAAACTTCTGCCAAGACCAGAAGATAACTCCCAGAACAATAGGTGGCTCGCTGTCTCATCCAAAGACGTGCCTAGAGTCATGCAGACAAAGTTTCCAGCGACAACATTGGTCTTAGGTGTCGTCAGCAGTCAAGGTGACGTCAGCAGTCAAAGTGACGTCGTGCCACCTCACTTCTTCCCTGAGGGCCTCAAGCTGAACACCGATGGCTACATCTGCGTTCTGAGCGAGGTAGTAAAGCCCTGGATCGACCAGGTAGCTGCAGGTAGGCCGTACGTGTGGAAACAAGACTCGGCGCCCTGCCATACCAGCCGAAAGACCCAAGCCTTCGACCACACTTCACCTGACATCTGGCCTCCCAGCTCGCCTGACTGCAACCCCCTCGACTTCTTTGTGTGGGGCGCAGTGGAACGAGACACCAACAGATCTAGCTGCAATACGAAAGACGATCTGAAGGCCAGGATCACAAGTGCCTTTAGGGGCCTAAGTCGGGGAACAGTGACGAAGGCCTGTAGCCAGTTCCGAGGCCGCCTTGAGGCCATCATCAAAGCCAATGACGGATTTATCAAGTGAGATCGAAAGAACAAGTCATGAAGACAAACTGACCCAAGTTTGATAAATATATCTTAAAAAATAAAACTACTGTGTTATTTTTTCCTAGACAGTAATCTTGCGAACAAATATCGTCCGCACCCTGGATATATATTGTATAGAACATTTAATATAAAAAAATACATATAATATATAGGTTTTGCTGAGAGGCTCTCACCTGTATCATAAACAGATACTACACCTGCACCTCCACACCTGTCGGCTGGAGCAGTTTCACATGTTACATCACATAATTTATCAAAACGTTGAACACTGCTTATAAAGGAGTTTTCACAGCCACAACTGGCACTAGAAGAAATAGATTTTATGTATATATATATATATATATATATATATATATATAAAATATTAAACAAATAATGAATAAAACAATGAAACAGTTCCTTATATTAAACAAAAAAAGTTCATTATTTAACGATCGTTTCTAGGATATATATGTGTTAGAATTGGTATGCATATTCAACAGATCTATGTACAAAATTATACAGAATTATACAAACTATCAAGATTAAATATACATACCAACACATATATACGCCGTCTTCAGAAATAATGAAATATATTTATTGATAATAACAACAATTCAAAATTTCAGGTCCGTTTGGGAACAAAATTGACCAATGAAAATACAAAAGGTTTTATGCAGTTCGGTGTGTGTATATACATGTAACTACCCTTACACATATTTTACAAAAATGTATGCTCAACATGTATACGCATACCAAAAGGATGGATGCAAATACAAAATTTCAAGGTTAATGTCTCTGTAATTTTATAATGCACAGATAAGATGCGTATAGACACATAAATATGAAATAAGTGTATACACATATTCTCATACTCACACATATCCGTACAATCACACACACGCGCGCGTATATGCATAAACATACACATAATTACGAACATACAAACACACACACACACCCCCACTCACATATATATATATATATGTGGATATCATAAGCACATGGATATTAATTCACTCACATAAACACTGCCAC
>OZ024754.1:11867743-11925243 GCA_964016885.1 Eledone cirrhosa | reverse complement strand
TCATTACATCTCTTCTTTCCATGATATCCGGAATACATTGAGTTCTTCATACGGATTGGACACTACCGTAAACTCTTGGTAGATTTATCTACATATATATATATATATATATATATATATATATATATATATTATATATATATATGTATACATATATATGTATATACTCGGTAATGTATCTTACATTGCCCATTGAGTGCGCTGAAATACAACCGGTACTGGCATTGATAAATATGCTGGGTCCGTCAACCCTTATTATTATATATACATATATATAGGAGGTATAAATACATACACATATATGCTTGTGTGTATGTCTATATATATATATAGATATATGTATGTGTTTGTGTATGTTTAAACTATCTACTAATTTATATGTGTGCTTATATATATGTACGTATGTATATATATGTGTGTGTGTATCTAAGGCGGGTAAAATTCCCGAGATCCATGGACGAGTTCTGTCCAGCGGTCTCTGTCCCTCATTATCGCTGCCATATCCTGCATCTCCAACAGACCAGTGTCTGTCCTTAGGGCATCAACATATGTTAACCTTGGTCTTCCTCTTCTAGTGTGTCCATGTAGGGGCTCCCAAAGAAGCACTGAGTGCAATGTCAACTCTGGATGTCGGTGAGCATGTCCAGCCAACCTCAGTCTCCTCTGTGTCACTTTTGAGCTGACTTTTGGGATGCTCCCATACAGCTCTGAGTTTATATATATATATTTATATACTATTACAACCTGTCTCATAGTTGGAGATTAAACTGGCAACCGCACCAAGCTTGCTTGGTGAGGAGGGTGATATTTGGACATCTTGCGGGATGAAATACAAGACCCGTCAAAGGGCAGAGGAACTCAGCAGAGTCAACGGCCATCCAAATAGTTTTTTTTTTTTTTTTTTTTTTTTCACCTGGGAGTGAAAGGCCCTCAGTTGTTGTCACAACACCTTTCTAGGAAAGGGAAACTCTGAAAATAAAACCTGCAGCTTCGGAAGCATCCGATGATGTTGACCAGTTTTCCTTTTCAGGTAGTGTTTTCGATGCTCAGAGAGTGGGATTGGTCGAGTGCAAGGCCTTTCCCCACTTAAAAAACCTTCAAAACACAGGCATTGCTTGTTCAGGATACGTTACAGGTTCGTTTGGCTGGCCGTAGCCTAAAAGTGGACCAAACTCTATAATCTGACAAGAGTTTTGCAGCCATCATATACTATTAATTTATATATATGTGTGTGTGTTATATATATATGTGTTATATATATATATATATATATATATATATATATATATATGTGAAGTAATTGCGTCGGAAAAGTCCAGGAAAAAAGAGTGCTCTATGTAGGTAACAGAGCTTAATAGTTATGTCATAAACAACATAAGGCAATTATTCCATTTACCAGTGGTTTCTTAAAAGCAAAAAATGTTGCTTTAAATCATCAGAATGAAAAAATCCTGGTGTATTTATTGACGTTGGATTTTAAAAACAAAAATCTATATGCCTCACTTTCATATAGATTGCATTTTTGTTTTTAAAATAAATACACCAGGATTTTTTCATTCTGATGATTGAAAGCAAAATTTTTTGCTTTTAAGAAACCACTGGTAAATGATATAATTGCCTTATGTTGTTTATTACATAAATATATATATATATATATCAAAGGAGAGATTAGATATATATATATATATCTAATCTAATCTCTCCTTTGATATATATATATATATATATATATATATATATATATTAAAGGAGAGATTAGATATATATATATATATATCTAATCTCTCCTTTGATATATATATATATATCTTTAAGTCATTTGGAAGCCTCGACAATGCAAATGGGTAAATCTCCGGGTAACAAGGTCCGGTGGTGGAGAGAGAGATGTAAGTGGGTGTACGTTGAGATGCGTGGTGTGTATAAGATGTTTGAGATGTGTAGAATGAAGGGAAGAGTATAAAGGATAAAAATAAAAATAACAACACAAGAGAGAGTTACCTTGGGAGAGATTTAATAGTCCCTATATATTTCGGATTCACATCCATCAACTGGGGTTTTTTCCGGGGTGGAGGAAAAGGTTGTCTGTCGGACAAGTCTGGAACGCGTCTTTCGCTGTTTGTTGTTTTGAATATCGAGATATTTTGAATATTGAGATATTCAAAACAACAAACAGCGAAGGACGCGTTCCGGACTTGTCCGACAGACAACCTTTTCCCCCACCCCGGAAAAAAACCCCAGTTGATGGATGTGAATCCGAAATATATAGGGACTATTAAATCTCTCCAAAGGTAACTCTCTCTTGTGTTGTTATTTTTATTTTTATCCTTTATACTCTTCCCTTCATTCTACACATCTCACACATCTTATACACACCACGCATCTCAACGTACACCCACTTACATCTCTCTCTCCACCACCGGACCTTGTTACCCGGAGATTTACCCATTTGCATTGTCGAGGCTTCCAAACGACTTAAAGATATTTACTTATTGTTCCACAATGCTTCAAGCAAACTTCAATACTCTCATATATATATATATATATATATATCAAGGAGAGATTAGAGATTATTGGTGAGAATTATAAGTCTGTAGTGAAGAGGACAGTCTGCTCAATGCGTATTAAGTGCAGGACAAGTGAACATTGAAAGTAACCAAGAAAATGGACCTATTGATTCAAAAATTGATAGGTTTTATTTTTATGGATCGAATTATGGTCTGGCCTTTGAAACAATTGTAAACCAATAAATATTTTTTCAAGAATTTGGTTGTGTATTCTCTTACTATCATTTTGATATATATATATATATATATATATATATATATATATATATATATATATATATATATATATATATATATATATATATAATAACTAGAAATTGATTAACATATAAATAAACATGAATAATCACAGGAGATAATTTTTACAAGTGTGTAAGCACACATAGCTAGGTAGGTAACTAAATAAAGTTAACCAGAACTTCAAAAATAGATACCTTATAAACAATTGTTCTCGGTATGGTGAACTAACTGTTGTGTAACCACTTCTATATATATATATATATATATATATATATATATATATATATATATATATATATATATATATATATATATATATATATATATGTATATATGTATTTACATTAACAGTTTGTCTCATTTGTGCATTGCCAGTGGTTTCATAAATGTAAACACATCTAACTCCTGAAAATGCTTTTAAATAAGTGACAACAAAAATGGATGTAGCTATATGGCACAAAGCACACTGCCAATCCCCCACTCACCAAAAATAATATCAAGTAAATATAATAATATTAATATTGTTTCCTTACTTGACAGAATATCCATAATATTTATATTTACGACAGTAAAGTGCGCAGTCTGTGAGGTATATGATATCAGTAATCTCCTTCTGTTTTCTAATAGAGACAGAATTGATTGAAAAACAACCAACATCAACTACAAAGATGAAAATATTGGAGGTATTTAATAGATGAAAATATTGGAGGTATTTAATAGATGAAAATATTCAAGTAAAATTGATAGCAGAAGTGTCAGCGATAGGCACATTTTTAAAACACAAGTAGGATCTATAGAGGAGGTTGATGGCTTCCGATACCTAGGTGATCAGATCAGCAAGGTATGACGATGCTCCAAGGCCATAGTATCTAGAATAAGGACAGGATGGAAGAAGTTTAGGGAGATACTTCCTCTCTGTTGACAACGTGAGATGTGCAATGCTGCATGGTAGTGAGACATGGGCTGCAACTGCGGAGGATAAACGAAGGCTGGAGAGAAATGAAGCAAGCATGCTCCGATGGATGACCAATGTCAATGTGCCTGAATGACCAAGCATAGACGATTTGAGAGAGAAACTGTGTATAAGAGCGATAAACTGTAGTGTGCGGGAGAGAAGACTGTGTTGGTATAGCCATGTGATGTGCATGGAGGATGACTGTTGGGTGAAGAAGTGCCAAGAAATCCCAGTGGAAGGAAGATGCAGTAGAGGAAGACTACGAAAAACATGGGTGGAGGTGGTGAGAGCTGACCTCAGATAGCTGAAGCTCACAGAGGAGATGACAAGAGACCATGACGAATGGAGAGATGCTGTGCTGAAGTGGACCCATCCCACCCTTGCAAGCAAGGAAAAGCAAACATAAAATGATGATGATGATGATGATGATAGAATAATGACTCTGCTGTTTCCTCAGAAGAAACGGTCTAAAACAATAATTAGATAGAAACAATAAAGATAAGAATCTAAATCTCTTACTATACCATTGTCATCAATCTTTGTCTTGTAAACATTGGCATCATGGGAGGTATTTTTACAATTTACCAGATTGTTGCTGGATGATATGCAAGAGCACAATCTGAAGAAAAAGATTATAATTTGACAAGGTTATTGGCAAAATATTTTTTACTGCTTGTGCTATTCGATATGTTCAGGATAGCTGGGCCACTTACCATGAAGATTTTGTCAGTGTTGGTGGGGGGTGAGGTCATGAGCTTATCGTTGTGGACAGAGTCAGGTCGTGCCACCTTTACCAACATATAAGGTGATGTTCAAGAGGGACCTTGATTATTCCAGCACCTTAGCTTCATTGTAACCTATGGCAATTGCCACAAAACTGCCTGAAATTGACTCTGGTTCTATGATTCAAAACTATTATTTTAAAGTATATATAGGGTGGTTGATTGGCAGTATCGGTAGAGGATTGGACGCCATGCTTTCTAGCATAGAGTTACGTCCCTTTATGATCTGAGTTCAAATCCCGCCGAGGTTAACTTTGCCTTTCATCCTTACGGGGTCGATAAAATAAAGTACCAGTAATGTGCTGGGTAATTGTTGGCCTTGTGCCTAAAGTAGAAACAATTATTTTAAAGTATATATATTTATCTGAGACCCTTCTAGTATAATTTTATGTAAGAACCTTTGTTGAGTTATGGGCCAAACACCAGCTAATAATGAGAAAGTTAGTAATTTTACTCAATCCTTCCAGATTCTGAATGATTTTCAAAATGATTTGAAAATCATAGTCAGTGTCATTCATTAGAAATATGGTAACAAAATGGTTAAGAATTAAATTAGCAAGCATGTCAGCAGAGAATTCTTCATAGTTCGATGTTCTCAACTGTTTTTTCCATCACACATAATTTTTTTTTGTTTTTGTCTTTGTTGTTTGTTTGTTTTTGTTTTATAGAGATTTACTTGCTATTTCTTTGGCGGTTTTTAAGGCTTTTTTTTAAAGGGCCTGATTGCTAACCCAATGCCTAACCCTCCTCCTTTATGCTTGGGAACAAGCTATGACCAACCAATAACATCTAGTGGCGAACATTACTTGAGGACCTCAGACACACAACAGGAATTGGTTGGACAAGTGTAAAGAGAATCATAGCATATTGACCATGCTGGTGGGAGCTTCAACCATGTGCACCTTAAGATACAGGAAGACCTAAGACTTAGGGCTAAGATAAAAACTATGTCAGTTGAGATGTGGTGGCTGTAGAAAAGTAAAAGATACTTGAATAATTACATGTGAAGCCCAACTTACCTGGAAGATTCATTAAAAATAGCAAATTTGAAGTCATGAATCTTGCAGTAGCGAATACAGTAGTAAAGTGAGACTCCAAACTGTGGCTTAGACTTAGCATCACCGGGATTCATTTTGATTGAAGATGCACATCCATAAATGTCTTGAGTTCAAAATATAAAACAAATTGATCTTCTGTTTAGGATCTTTACAAGACCAGACTAAAAATGCTACTGTACTGAATTACATATAATATGATTATATATATATATATGTATCTATATGTGTGTGTGTGTTTGTTTTTGTTTAATAACATGTGGTCGAGAGCTTTTATTCGGAATGTTGAGCGGAAATATTTTTTCCTTTGTTAACACTTTGAATTTACCCGCTAAAAACCGGAGGGTTGCTTCCCTTGTTGGAAATAACACGTGACAACGAAATGTTTGAAGGCTGTCTATTGTGGCAGTCGCATTTAGTTTGCTCACACCAGTTTGAGGCAATAGAATGGAATGCCTGCTGATGAAATGAATCCCCTGTTCGATCATGGAATACCACAAGCTTATGTGTTACGTAAGTTGGATAGATGATTTCGGGTTCATAGAAACATACCAGATGTATTGCAGAATATTGTCCAATCTGTCCAGGTCTGTTTTTAACCTGATTAGTTCTTTCGTTGTTTTGGTATTGTATGGTTGGGTTTTGCCTACCGCAATTTTCAATTTGTCAAGCTATTTAAATGTATGTTATTACTCTAAGGACCTTATTGAGTGCTTTGCTACTCATTCCTTATTGTAGGTCGACTTTGCTTGGTCTTCGATTTTACTAAGCTTCCACTTGTGTGTGTATGTATATATATATATATATATATAAAATATTTAAAAAATAATGAATAAACAAAGAAACAGTTCCTTATATTAGAAAAATTCATTATTTTACGATCGTTTCTAGGATATATATGTGTTAGAGTTGGTATGCATATTCTATAGATCTATGTACAATATTTATGGACACTACCGTAAACTTTTGGTAGATATATATATATATATATATATATATATTAAGACAGGGGGGAAGAAAAAATGGCTTCACTTGTGCTTTCAACAAATTTATTTTCTTCACAAAATCCAAAAAGAATTTTTTTCCGGATTAGAAAAAATTTTTTTCCTTAGAAAAAATTATTTTATAAATTAAGTTGTTGGTTTTTATAAAATAATTTTTTCTAAGGAAAAAAATTTTTTCTAATCTGGAAAAAAATTCTTTTTGGATTTTGTGAAGAAAATAAATTTGTTGAAAGCACAAGTAAATTTGTTGAAAGCACAAGTTTGTTTACAAACGAACAAAGCGACGTTAGCGCCGCTAAACTGATACGTGCATATATGTATGTGTACCTGTATGCATATGTATATATATGTGTATATATATATATATATGTGCATGCTACTGTACGTCTGTATACATATATGTATGTACGTATACATGCATACTTACATTTAAGTAAGTGCCATACTAAGAGTGAGAAATGAAATTTCGTTTTCATTTTGTTTCAATTTATCGTTTTCGGTATGCCTGACCGATTTAACTCACTCAATATGCAAATTAGGCTGCTCAGCCGTTAATTTTCATAAGGAAAGTATATACTTTCGAACGTTCAACTATCTGGCAGATGGGTAAACGGTGCTGATGATAGCTAACAAGCTTGAAACTAGTACATCGTTCCTGTGTCAGTGTTGAACAAAAAGGTGACGTGGTTGCCTTAACACCGTATGGCATAAATTCAGGCTGTTCAGTTTGTTTACAAACGAACAAAGCGACGTTAGCGCCGCTAAACTGATACGTGCATATATGTATGTGTACCTGTATGCATATGTATATATATGTGTATATATATATATATATGTGCATGCTACTGTACGTCTGTATACATATATGTATGTACGTATACATGCATACTTACATTTAAGTAAGTGCCATACTAAGAGTGAGAAATGAAATTTCGTTTTCATTTTGTTTCAATTTATCGTTTTCGGTATGCCTGACCGATTTAACTCACTCAATATGCAAATTAGGCTGCTCAGCCGTTAATTTTCATAAGGAAAGTATATACTTTCGAACGTTCAACTATCTGGCAGATGGGTAAACGGTGCTGATGATAGCTAACAAGCTTGAAACTAGTACATCGTTCCTGTGTCAGTGTTGAACAAAAAGGTGACGTGGTTGCCTTAACACCGTATGGCATAAATTCAGGCTGTTCAGTTTGTTTACAAACGAACAAAGCGACGTTAGCGCCGCTAAACTGATACGTGCATATATGTATGTGTACCTGTATGCATATGTATATATATGTGTATATATATATATATATGTGCATGCTACTGTACGTCTGTATACATATATGTATGTACGTATACATGCATACTTACATTTAAGTAAGTGCCATACTAAGAGTGAGAAATGAAATTTCGTTTTCATTTTGTTTCAATTTATATATATATATATATATATATATATATATATATATATATATATATATATATATATATATATATGTGTGTGTTCCAAAGTGGTTGTTTTGGTAAAAAGGAGCAACATTCGTAGTTTGTAGTTACGATGGTGATTCAGTATAATAATAACATTAATAAAGATGCTGATGTTACAAAAATAATTTATTCATTATAATTATTTCAACGGTTCTCCCATGCAATCAAGGTGTAAATCATGCATTTGTTGTTGTCATGAGAACAGTATCTTCTGATGAAATTCGATTTTGTGATATGCTGCCGACAGGAAAAGAACACACGTCCTTCTGCTTGTGTGTCCAGCAGACATATGAATTCCTGAAAGGGTCTCCCACCCTTCGTGTTTACAGGAGTAAAGTGCTATTCACGTGTCAAGAACTCATATGTCTGTTGGATGCACGAGCAGAAGAGCGTGTGTTTTTTTTCCTGCTGGCAACATATCACAAAATTGAATTTCATCTAAGGATACAATTCTCATAACAACAACAAATGCATGAATTACATCTTGATTGCATAGGAGAACCGTTGAAATAATTATAATGAATAAACGAATTTTGTAACATTAGCATCTTTATTAATGTTATTATTATATGGTCGTGTAGGTGTCACGACAAAAAAAAAACACACAGTCCACACTGTAATGTGGCCGTGTAGGTAACATAGTAAAAACCTCCTAGTCCACACTGTAAACGTGGTTGGTGTAAGGAAGGGCATCCAGCCGTAGAACACCTGCCAGACAGTGCTATACGAGCGAGACGACCAATCTTGCCTCGAGTGGAACAATTGCCGCCTAAACCCACGCTAGCGTGGAAGATAGACATTAAACGACGATGATGATGATATATATATATTAAGTGTTTCTGTAGGAAAGGTAAAGGAAAAGAGAGTGCTCTATGTAGGCTACAGAGCTATTTAGTTATGTAATAAACAACATAGGACACTTATTCCATTTACCAAAGGTTTCACGAAGACAGACAAGCTCGACACAGACGTCTGAAATCGTTCATCAGAATGAAATTTTATTATTTCATTCTGATGAACGATTTCAGACGTCTGCGTCGAGCTCGTTTGTCTTCGTGAAACCTTTGGTAAATGGAATAATTGTCTTATGCTGTTTATTACATAACTATATATATATATATATATATATCATCATCATCATCATCATCATCGTTTAACGTCTGTGTTCCATGCTTGCATGGGTTTGGACGGAGGGTTTTCCCACTTGAGGCAAGAGTGGTTATCTTGCTCGCATAGGACTATCTGGCGGGTTTTCTACAGCTGGATGCCCTTCCTAACACCAACCACATTTACAGTGTGGGACTTATATATATATATATATATATATATATATATATATATATATATATATAGAGAGAGAGAGAGAGAGAGAGAGAGAGAGAGAGAGAGAGAGAGAGAGAGAGAGAGAGAGAGAGAGAGAGAGAGACGCGATGCGTTATGTCCTTGAGCAAGACACTTTATTTCAGGTTTGCTCCTTCTACCTGGAGTTGCGACCGATAGATAGTATTAGCAATTGGAAAGACCAATGGAAACATTGTTCCCTCGGTCCGATTTGACGAAAGTCGATCGACTGTCGATATATATATTCTTTTGGTTATTAATTAAGAAACCAACTTACTATATGTTTGACAAGCTGGATGGTGAGTTGCCTCCCATTCTTTGTTGGCGCCATGCTTTGCATGAGGAATACAACGTTTACTAAACTCCAACTCTGAAATAAATCAACTTGATATTTTCATTATTATACCATATTTTCTCTGTAAACTGTTAATACTGGTACCACAACAAAAAGCACCCTGTCCAACCCTGTAAAATCGTAACGCTGGAGTCATGATGTCCCAATGAAATGCTTCCAGTACATGCTGTAAAGTGGTTAGCATTAAGTAGAGCATCCATCGACAGAAACCAAGCCAGAAACAGATCCGTATGCACAAGACGTGGTCAGCTGACTAGTTAAGCAGCATAACATCACAACCCATCTAACCCATGCAAATAGCAAACACAGAAACTAGACATGGAAAAGTGATGATGGTAATGGTGGTGGTGGTGGTGTTGGTAGTGGTGGTGGTGGTGGTGGTGGTGGTGTTGGTAGTGGGGGTGGTGGTGGAGGTGGTGGTGGTGGTGGAGGTGGTGGTGGTGGTGGTGGTGGTGGTGGTTGTGGTGGTGGTGGTGGCGGTGGTAGTGGTGGTGGAGGTGGTGGTTGTGGTAATGGTGATGGTGATGGTGATGATGATAGTGGTGGTGGTGGTGGTGGTGGTGCTAGTAGTGGTGGTGGTGGTGGTGGTGGTGATGATGGTGATGATGGTGTTGATGGAGGAGGAGGAGGATTTTGTTTTATCTTTTTTTTAGAAAGAAGGACAGTGCCTATGACCTTGTTTCATGACCTCTGAGATTGGTGGGAGGAAGGAAACCAGGGAGGAAAACCAATCAGGTGACCACATCTTGCTCATACATCCATTTTTGGCTTGATTTCTATGGCTGGATACTTTTCTTATTGCCAACCACTTTACATCATGCACTAGGAGCTTTTCATTGTAGCACTTGCACTACCACTTTTCAAGGGGGACCGGGCACTTTTTGTTGTGGCACCAACACTACAACTTTACAGGGGAGGAGGACCGAGTGCTTTTCATTGTGGTGCCACCAATACCACTATGCAGGGTGGACTGAGTGTTTTTTGTTGTCGTACCAGCACTGCCACCTTACAGAATGGACTGGGTGCTTTCTGTTGTGATACCAGCAATAGAGCACCCTGGTGGACTCCACTAAAGCGAAACCAAGAATCAAACTAGACATCAAACCAGATATCAAACCAGGCATCAAACCAGGCAACAAACCAAGAATCAAACCAGACATCAAACCAGACATCAAACCAGACATCAAACCAGATATCAAACCCAGACATCAAACCAGATATCAAACCAGACATCAAACCAGATATCAAACCAGACATCAAACCAGACATAAAAAAAAATATCAAACCAGACATCAAACCAGATAACAAACCAGACATCAAACCATATATCAAACCAGATGTCAAACCAGATATCAAACCATGCATCAAACCAGACATCAAACTATGTATCAAACCAAGTATCAAACCAGGCATAAACCAAGTATCAAACTATGTATCAAACCAAGCATCAAACCAGACATCAAACCAGGTATCAAACCAGACATCAAACCAGACATCAAACCATATATCAAACCAGACATCAAACCAGACATCAAACCAGACATTAAACCAGGTATCAAACCAAGCATCAAACCAGATACCAAATCAGGTATCAGCTAGGTGACAGATTAAATCAAATGAGAGTAACCATTCAAGTTATATATTTCAAACATTATTATACTTACTGTGGTCATTTGCTGAGAAGAACTCTGAAAAGGTAAAGTTTAAAAATACATAAAATTGTTCCAAATGCCAGCATAATAATTCTTGCTAATGTTGGCACAAGGCCAGCAACTGGGGGTGGGGAGTTGATTTTATCAACACTTGTATTTAATTGATACTTTATTATTAAATCCCTTCAAATTCTTGATTATTTTCAAAATGAATTGAATGCCATATGACATCTTTCATTAGAAATATAGTAACAAAAGGGTTGAAGCTAGAAATTGTCTGTAAGAAGAGAAATGAACTTGATAGGTAAAGATGAAAGCCTACTTACGGTTCTTCAAAAGACTGATCTTTTGGTATCCACCACATTCCTGATAGGGATTATCTTCACACCTTAAAAAGCATGGTTTCTCTTTGTTACTTTCTTTTGGTCCTTTGTCAACGCAGTGACAGATATTTCTACAGTAAATAAACATACAAATAACTTTGATAACTTTAATAGGTTTCGGCCAGTATTGGCCCAGGCGATGTCTAATTTAATAGTTTCTGTTGAAACCGGCTGCAACCGGTCGCTCAAACTGATGCCAAGGTACCATTCTCAAAATAGATATGTAGTGACCTACATTCCGCGGGCTCATATACATTCTCCATGCGTTATTTGGCTCAGCCCAGCCAATGACCGCCAGCAGATGAGAATGTATTTCTACGCACCCTGAGGGAAAAATTCCCTGCGTCGATTCGAGAAATCTCTCTTGCTGCTTGAACGTCGAGGGATCAACACAAACAACATGTAACAGTGAGATATGCACTTTGGCCTGCCGGCCTTCCTTGGGCCTGGCACAATGCCACATTCCTTTTGTAACCCTTTTATGTTGAACTTCAACCATACAATTTAACAAACATTACTTTGTGCTACAACATACCTCGCTGCTAAAGATACTTTCAAAATCTCACAGATCCAATACTATGTGAGACAATTATGCGAGGTAAAGTCTCCACCGTGAAAACACAACAGCACAACAGCATATATAGAGTAATGCGAATGCTAAAGGATTAAATTGAAAGTACCTTCTTAATTCAGAATAAAGGTACAGATGGCATTTTGTTGTTCTGTAGTGGGTGTATGTGTATATTTAGCGGGTGAGTATTAGTAGTGTTAATTGGCTGTATGTATACAGGGTCAACTACACGCATGTGTGGACATCTGTATATATGTGTGTGTGTGTGTGCATGTTTTTGTGCAGTTGCAAAAGTGTGTTAATGTATACGTGTGTGTTAATGTATACGTGTTAATGTATATATGTGAGTGGGTGTGCTGGTGAAAGTGTTCATGTGTTGTTGAGGGTGGTACGTGTGCAGATGCACTAACACACACACATCATTTTTTGCACATGTGCATGTAGTGGGGTTAGTAATGTTAATTGGCATTTATATATATATATATATATATATATATATATATATATATATATATATATATATATATATATATATATATGAGTATATATATACATATATATATATACAAATATAATTTCAGCGAGATCGTATTTCGGCGGTGGCCAAAACAAAACAAAACGCAATCTTTGAGATATGCCGGAAAATGCTCAATGGACTAAGAAGAAACCAGAACAATTAACATCTGTTATAAAGGCCAGATAAAATGAAAACAGTAGTCGTGAAGCCATCAGCCACCAGAGTCAAAAAAACGAATCAAGCTAAAGAGGTTAAAAATATATATATATATAAACGTTTGTATATGTATAATAAAGCCAAAACAATGCAGGTATGGACATAGAATAAAGGATGCAAATGCAAAAGATATTGTTGACAATTAGTCTTTTACCTTAGATTTATTTAAATGTCCTTAATTTTCGAGATAATATCTCTTCTTCGGAGGGAACCTATTTAGAACACTGGTTTAACCGCTTTACTTCCCTCCGAAGAAGAGATATTATCTTGAAAATTAAGGACATTTAAATAAATCTAAGGTAAAAGACTAATTGTCAACAATATCTTTTGCATTTGCATTCTTTATTCTATGCCCATACCTGCATTCTTTTGGCTTTATTATACATATACAAACGTTTATACCTCATTACACAATGCTTCAAGTGAACTATAACTTCCTCCTATATATATATATAAACTGTAGTGTGTAGGAGAGAAGATTGCACTGGTATGGCCATGTGATGTATGGAAGATGACCGTTGGGTGAAGATGACTGCTGGGTGAAGAATCCCAGTAATCACAGTGGAAGGAAGACACCATACAGGAAGACGATGAAAAACATGGGTGGAGGGGGTGATAGCTGACCTCAGATCGCTGAAGCTCACAGAGGAGATGACGAAGAACCGTGACAAATGGAGAGATGTTGTGCTGAAAAGGACCCATCCCACCCTTGCAAGCAGGGAAAATGATGATTATAATTGTTTCTACTTTTGGCACAAAGCCAGCGATTACCCAGTGCATTACTGGTACTATCGACCTCTGTATGGATAAAAGGCAAAGTTAACCTCGGCGGGATTTGAACTCAGATCGTAAAGGGACGTAACTATGCTGGAAAGCATGTCCGACCCTCTACCGATACTGCCAATTCACCGCCCTTTTGTTTATATATATATATATATATATATATATATATGTATATATAT
Source organism: Eledone cirrhosa (assembly GCA_964016885.1). Classification (NCBI taxonomy): domain Eukaryota; kingdom Metazoa; phylum Mollusca; class Cephalopoda; order Octopoda; family Eledonidae; genus Eledone; species Eledone cirrhosa. Next base: position 11,911,170 of record OZ024754.1, on the reverse strand, counting down.
GTATATATATGTGTGTATATATATATATATATATATATATATATATATATATGTGTGTGTGTATATATATATATATATATATATATATATATATATATATATATATATATATATATATATATATATATATATATATACATATATATATATATATATATATATATATATACATATACATATATATATATATATCATCATCATCATCATCATCAACGTTTAACGTCCGTGTTCCACGCTTGCATGGGTTTGGACGGGGGTAGTCCCACTTGAGGCAAGAGTGATTGTCTTGCTCGCATAGGACTGTCTGGCAGGTTTTCTACAGTTGGATGCCCTTCCTAACACCAACCACATTTACAGTGTGGGTCTGGGAGGTTTTTACCGTGTTGCCTACACGGCCACATTACAGCGTGGACTGTGTGTTTTTTTGTCGTGACACCTACACGATCTCATTTGTTTCGGCCTCGATGGCGCGGCACCAACATAACTTTACATAGAACGGGGTGATGTGGATGGGGTGGGGGTGGTGGTGGTGGGACGGGGTGTATTTTGTTAGAGATGCCTACTGGCTGGAGTAGGTTTTACTATATATTTAGGTAAGGCGGGTCTTCTCTGTTACTGAGTACCGCCAAAGGTCTCGGTCCAGTGACATTGTCTTGGAGAGGTGTAAGTGTGTGATGTCGGAGTTTATCAGCTCGTCCCAGGTTTTTCTAGGTCTGCCTATTCCGTGACTACCGTCTATCTTTATTGCCCTGCACTTTGTTATACAGCTATCGACTTTCATGCGCATCACGTGTCCATACCAACGTAGCCTTCTCTCGAGTAAACAACATCTGATCCCTCTTATCTCTAATTTTTTCCTTAGTTCGTTTATGCTTTGCCGTTCACGTATATTACTGTTACACATCCAGCGGAGCATGCAAGCTTCGTTCCTCTCTAGTCTGCGTATATCCTCTGCACACAATGCCCAGGTCTCACTGCCATGCAGCATTGCTGTTCGTATGCAGGCATCGTACAACCTGCCTTTCATTTTTAGTGAGAACCCTTTAGCAGCTAATAGTGGTATAAGCTCTCTGAACTTTTTCCAACCAGTTCTGACTCTAGCTACAGTACTTTCAGAGCACCCTCCCCCACTGCTGATTTTATCGCCCAGGTAACGGAAGCTGTCCACTATTTCTATAGAACCCTCTGCGCAATTGAAAGAGCTAGTAGTTTGTGGGCACTTGCTGCTACTTATTGCACCAGAGCACCGGCCACATGTAAAATCTATGTTCTTAGTTAGCTTACCTGTGATCCCACTACATCTTTTATGCACCCATACTTTGCATTTAGGACATAAAATGGAGTTTCTACCTACGCCTTTCCTACACACCGAGCACGACCATTTCCCAGAAGGGACCGCCGCCTTGTTTTCTTTCCTACAAACTAGTACTTTGGTCTTAGCCAGGTTAATTTTAAGTCCTTTTGACTCTAGGCCGTGCTTCCATATTTGGAATTTCTTCTCTAGCTCGGCCATTGATTCCGCTATGAGTGTCAGGTCGTCTGCGTATAGGAGTTCCCATGGGCAGCCTGTCTTGAACTCCTCTGTTATAGCCTGAAGGGCAATAATAAATAGTAGTGGACTGAGAACAGAGCCCTGATGGACGCCAACTTTTACGCTAAACTCTTCACTATATTCGTTGTTAATTCTAACCTTGCTGACTGTTTCTTTATACATGGCTTGTATAGCCCTCACAAGCCATTCGTCAACGCCTAGTTTTCTAAGAGCCCACCAGATAATGGAGCGGGGGACTCTGTCGAAGGCTTTCTCCAAGTCGACAAAAGCTAAGTAGAGGGGTTTACCTTTAGCTAGGTACTTCTCCTGTAGTTGTCGTACTATGAAAAGAGCGTCTGTGGTACTTTTGCCTGACACAAACCCGAACTGCATTTCATCTAGGTCAATTCTCTCTCTGATTAGTTGCGCTATTACTCTTTCCGTGACCTTCATGACCTGGTCAATTAATTTAATGCCTCTATAGTTACTCCTATCTAGGGCGTCTCCTTTACCCTTATAACAGTTAACGATGATGCTGCTATGCCAGTCCTTCGGAACAACCCCATTCTGTACGACTTGGTTAACTATGCGGGTGACCATGGTGTGTCCCACCGTGCCAGATGCCTTCAGCATCTCAGCAACTATTTCCGAAGGCCCAGCCGCCTTACCAGTCTTCATATCCTTGATTGCCTTACTTATTATACTCCCCTCGACTAACACTGCTGGTCCCTCTATTGGGTCGATATGGGGGAGACTGCCTTTCTCCCAATTATTCTCCTCATTTAGAAGCCTTTCATAGTGACACTTCCAAGCTACCTTCTTATCAGCGTCGGTGATGGCAAGTGTGCCATCGTCGTTTAGTACACACTTCTCCCCGACAATATCACGGTTTTCCTTGACGCATTGCCTAGCAATCCTGAACACCTCACGTTTTTGGTCATCGCGTTGTAGAACATGCTTGAACTTTCTTTCCTCAGCTTCCCTTCTTGCTAAGTACACTTGTCTCCTAGCTTCCCTCCTGGCCACTTGATAGTCCTGGCCATATATATATATATATATATATATATATATATATATGGAGGCTTAGTGGTTAGAGCATTGGCCTTGCAATCGAAAGATTGTGAGTTCAATTCTCAGACCGGGTGATGTGTTGTTTCCTTGAGCAAGACACTTTATTTCACATTGCTCCAGTTTACTCAGCTGTAGAAATGAGATGATAGGGACTGGGGTCCATATCATTCCACTGCAAAGTGGTCGTGGAGGAGCCACGGCAAAAAAGCACCCAGTACTCACTGTAAATGAGGTTGGTGTTAGGAAGGGCATCCAGCTGTAGATATCAAGCCAGCATCAGTTCCCGTCCCACCCTTGCAAGCGGACGTAAAAGCGGACGTAAAATGAAATGATGATGATGATGATGATGATATATATATATATATATATATATATATATATAATCTTTTACTTCTATGGAGTCCACCCCATGAAAATAGCACAAGATGGGTGTCAATAAAAACAACTTTGTAAAAACATAATAAAATTAAATTTTTAAAAAAGACATAAATTAACTCATTACTTGTAAATAATTCCTGCAAATCTTTTCTTCAGTCCTCTGCAATGTTTGAAACACTGAGGATGTCCTGTTGTGAGTGGAATGGATGAATGTTGGTAGGCCTGGAGTTCTCTGGCTGCTTTGTTGTAACGATAACAACCAATATACACTGTAAAGAGAATACGACAGTGAAGAAGAACTTCTTATATGTGTGAGAGAGTGTGTAGATGCCTCTGTGTGTGAGTGTATGTGGCTGTGTGGATGCCTGTATGCATGTGTGTGTATGTGTGTGTGTGTGTGTGTATAGATGCCTGTGTGTGTCAGTGTGTATGGCTTGTGCGTATGGCTGTGTGTGGGTGTATATGGCCATGTGGATGTCCATGTGTGTGTGTGTGTGTGTGGGTGTGTGTGTGCGTATGTCCACATGTGTGTATATGTCCACATGTGTGTGTATGTCCAAATGTGTGTGTCTGTGGTGTATGTGTGTGTATGGTTGTGGGGGATGTCCATGTGCGCGTGTGTATGTCCACATGTGTGTGTCTGTGTATGTGTGTGTATGGTTGTGGGGATGTCCGTGTGTGTGTGTGTGTGTGTGTGTGTGTGTGTATGTCTGTGTGTGAGTGTGTATGTCTGTGTGTGTATGTGAGTGTGTATGGTTGTGGGGATGTCCCCATGTGTGTGTCTCCATGTGGCTGTCCACATGTGTGTGTATGTCCAAATGTGTGTGTCTGTGGTGTATGTGTGTGTATGGTTGTGGGGGATGTCCATGTGTGCGTGTGTATGTCCACATGTGTGTGTCTGGGTATGTGTGTGTATGGTTGTGGGGATGTCCGTGTGTGTGTGTGTGTGTGTGTGTGTATGTCTGTGTGTGAGTGTGTATGTCTGTGTGTGTATGTGAGTGTGTATGGTTGTGGGGATGTCCCCATGTGTGTGTCTGTGGTGTATGTGTGTGTATGGTTGTGGGGGATGTCCATGTGTGCGTGTGTATGTCCACATGTGTGTGTCTGGGTATGTGTGTGTATGGTTGTGGGGATGTCCGTGTGTGTGTGTGTGTGTGTGTGTGTGTGTGTGTATGTCTGTGTGTGAGTGTGTATGTCTGTGTGTGTATGTGAGTGTGTATGGTTGTGGGGATGTCCCCATGTGTGTGTCTGTGGTGTATGTGTGTGTATGGTTGTGGGGGATGTCCATGTGTGCGTGTGTATGTCCACATGTGTGTGTCTGGGTATGTGTGTGTATGGTTGTGGGGATGTCCGCGTGTGTGTGTGTGTGTGTGTGTATGTCTGTGTGTGAGTGTGTATGTCTGTGTGTGTATGTGAGTGTGTATGGTTGTGGGGATGTCCCCATGTGTGTGTCCACATGTGGCTGTCCACATGTGTGTGCGTGTGTGTGTGTGTCCAAGGAAGCTTTCCAAACCCCATTAATTAATTGTATTGGCAGTATCGGTAGAGGGTCGGACGCCATGCTTTCCAGCATAGTTACGTCCCTTTGCGATCTGAGTTCAAATCCCGCCGAGGTTGACTTTGCCTTTCATCCTTACGGGGTCGATAAAATAAAGTACTAGTAATGGACTGGGTTATTGCTGGCCTTGTGCCTAAAGTAGAAACAATTAATTAATTGTATAGTCTTATATTCATAATATCCTTTATAGTTGAGTATATTGGTATTACATTTGATATATATATATATATATATATATATATATATATATATATAAAACAGAGAATGTATGTCTGTCTGTCTGTCCGATCACTAAAACTCGAGAACCACCCAACCGATTGTTTTCAAACTTTACACATGTAATACTTATGGTCTTGTGAGTCCCTAGGGACCGCATTAGGCGATTTAGCGATCTCTCTCTATAATTCTTAGTCTTTCTCTTTTTAGATAGATACACAGATATAACGTTGCGCCCTTATAATATCTGTCTGTATGACTGGCTGTCTGCATTACGACATTATGACACGGTGTGTGTGTGTATGTATATATATAGTGTGTATATATATATATATATAGTGTGTATATATATATATATATATATATATATATATATATATTGTGTGTAACGTTTTTCGAAATATTTACATCTGCGTTCACAGATTGATTTTTTAGTTTCAGAAGATCTCGTTAAGGGTGAAAGCAGCGATTCTTTGCTTAAACTTTAATCTGTTATTTTAATATATATATATAACTAGCAGTTTAGCCCGGCGTTGCTCGGGTTTGTTCATTTGCTATGAAAAGTTACATACAGGTAAACGTGGCTTGAAAGCGAATAAGCTTATCAATTAAGTGCATAAAGCAATTGAACCGGTTATTAAAAGTTACGAACCAATTAGCATTTTGGACAATCAATGATGGGTTAATAATCTTCCAATAGCGAATTTAGCAGACTAAAGTTGCAAAATGGTGGCCCTGATGCCGCTGGGTGTCAGATCTGTCCGCCATGGGTGACCCTACCAGGAAATAGTTTTCCAGACGGCATAGCTCCAACACCTCCACCAACATCTGTAGCACCTCTTTGTAGACGATATTGCATGTCATCCCTTGAGGAGTTTAAGCAAAAAGTCCATTCCTGCTCCCTATGCAGGAACAGGCAACATAAAGTTGGCCATGGGAGAAGCATGGCTCCCCCAAATGGATGCCCACCACCGACAATGTTTGCCCTTGTGACTTGTTAATGGACATGGCAAAACATGGTCTCACCGGGAATTGGGATCGCCGGAAATCGAACGGGATATCTGACGGCGAGGGGAAAAGGTTCATTCTTGGCAGTGTATTCGGCAGAATTGCCAGAATTTATCAAAAATCGTCCCAGGTTTTTCTGGGTCTGCCTACTCCGTAACTTCCATCAATTTTGATCCCCCTGCACTTTTTTATCCAGCTGTCGTCTTTCATGCGCATCACGTGACCATACCAACGTAGTCTTCTCTCGAGTAAACAGCATTTGATCCCTCTTATACCTAATTTCTCACTTAGTTCATTTATGCTTTGCTGTCCAACGTAGCATGCATGCTTTGTTCCTCTTCAGTCTGCGCAGATCCTCTGCACACAATGCCCGTGTCTCAATGCCATGTAATGTTGTTGTTCGTATGCAGGCATCATACAGTCTGCTTTTCATTTTTAGAGAGAAGCCTTTTGTGGCCAATAAACTTTTTCCATCCAATAAACTATTTCCATCCCGTTCTGACTCTGGCTACTGTACTTTCAGAGCACCCTCCACCACTGCTGATTTTGTCACCCAGGTAACAGAAAGTGTCCTCTATTTCTATAGAGCCATCTGAGCAATAGAAGGAGCTAGTATCCTGTGGGCACTTGCTACTTATTGCACCTGAGCACCGGCCACATATAAAATCTACGTTCTTAGATAGCTTACCTGTGATCCCACTACATCTTTTATGCACCCATACTTTGCATTTGGGACATAAAATGGAATTTTTGCCTACTCCTTTCCTACACACTGAGCATGGCCATTTCCCAGAGGGGACCTGTGCCCTATTTTCCTTCCTACAAACTAGAACTTTAGTCTTAGACAAGTTATACCTTTTGATTCTAGGCTATGCTTCCATGTTTGGAATTTCTTCTCTAGTTCAGCCATTGATTCAGCTATGAGCGTTAGATCATTTGCATATAGAAGTTCCCACGGGCAGCCGGTCTTGAACTCCTCTGTTATGGTCTGAAGGGCAATAATAAATAGGAGGGGACTAAGGACAGAGCCCTGATGAACACCAACCTTTACGCTAAATTCTTCACTATATTCGTTGTTAATTCTAACCTTACTGACTGTTTCTTTATACATGGCTTGTATAGCTCTCACAAGCCATTCATCAACCCCTAGTTTTCTAAGGGCCCACCAGATAATGGCGCAGGGGACTTTGTCAAAGGCTTTCTCCAAGTCAACAATAGCTAAGTATAGGGGTTTACTTTTAGTTAGGTACTTCTCCTGTAGTTGTCGTACAAGGAAAAGGGCGTCTGTGGTACTTTTAGCTGACACAAACCCAAACTGCATTTCATCTAGATCAATTCGCTCTCTGATTAGTTGCACTATAACTTTTTCTGTGACCTTCATGACTTGGTCAATTAATTTAATGCCTCTATAGTTTCCTGTATCTAAGGCATCTCCTTTACCCTTGTAGCAGTTAATGATGATGCTGCTACACCAGTCCTTCGGAACAACCCCATTCTGTATGACTTGGTTTACTATCTGGGTGACCATAGTGTGTCCCACTGTTCCAGACGCTTTCAGAATTTCAGCAACTATCTCCAAAGGCCCAGCTGCCTTGCCTGTCTTCATATCTTTGATTGCCTTACTTATTATACTACCTTCAACTTGCACTGCTGGTCCCTCTATTGGATCGATGTGGGGGCAGACTATCTTTTTCCCATTTATTCTCCTCATTTAGTAACCTATCATAGTGACACTTCCAAGCTGCCTTCTTATCAGCATCAGTGATGGCAAGTACACCATCATCATTATGGACACACTTCTCCCCGACAATATCATGGTTTTCCTTGACACATTGCCTAGCAATCCTGAACACCTCACGTTTTTGTTCCTCGCATTGTAGAACATGCTTGAACTTTTTTTCCTCTGCTTCCCTATCTTGCAAAGTACATTTGTCTCCTAGCTTCCCTCCTGGCCACTTGATAGTGTTCTCTACTTCCCCAATCCCACCATACTTTCCAAGCCTGCTTTTTGGCCTTGATTGACTCCTCCACCTTACTGTTCCACCACCACGTTACTCTCCTCCTGCCTATAGGTCTGCTCCAGCCACAGATTTCATCTGTCACCTTCAGCAGGTTAACTTTCAGGAATTCCCACTGTTCCTCTATATTGTACGTCTGTAATTGCTCTTCCTTACTGTCAAAAGCATCAAGTAATATGCTTTTAAATTTTTTACTGGCTATGGGGTCCTTTAACTTCCCTATTCTTCTCCTTAGGGTAGTCCTCTTGTCATCGAGTACGTCTATTCCTGACTATGAGGTCCCTAACTATGAGGCTATGTTGGGAGGTGCAGTCTTCATGGGGGGGGGGGTTAGTGTTTACAACAGACACTCTGTCACGTCTTCTAGTAAGGATATAATCTATCTCACTGGCGTGTTCCCCTGATCTATAGGTGATCAAGTGATTGTCTCGTTTTTTGAAGTTTGTATTACAGATAGTTAGGTTATTAGTGTCACAGAATTCCAGTATTCTGAAGCCTTCCTCATTTCTAGTACCAAACCCATAGCCTCTATGGATTCCGTCATAGCCGACACAATGTTGTCCAACATGACCATTTAGGTCGCCAGCAATAATTATGTAGTCACTGTCGGTTAGTTGGGAGGTAGTGAACATTAGTGACTCATAGAATCTGCTTTTATAACGCCAGGCAGTCCAGATTGGGGTGCATATGCGGATATTATTGTCACAGTAGTTCTATTTAGGACAAGTCTTATTTTAATAATTCTGTCGTTCACTCTATTTACGTTAATTACCTTATCTACCCATTTTTCTGCTAACATAATTCCTACTCCACCCAGCCCATTGTCATTTCCTGCCCGTTTTTTACCCACAATGAATCTAGCAGACCCACCCCTCCACCTGGTCTCTTGAACACAGCAAACATCAACTTCCTTACGTTCAAGCATCTCTACAACCCCTTTAGAGCGACCTTTTAAAGTGCCTACATTCATGGTACCAACTCTGAAGTTTTCGATTGCGTTTGGTGGGTGGAAGGGATGGGTTGGAGGTGCAGGGAGGGGTGAGGGAGATGGGGTTATGTTTGCCATCCGTGGCCGAAATAAAGAGGAGTCCTTGCATTCTCGTCCGGCAACATGAGGTGAATTTATCTTTATCTTTGGCATTGTCATTGAGTGTCTAGATTCTTCAGACTCTCCAGAATTCTATAGTCCATCTAGCATATCGAAAAGCAACCAGGTCTAAACTTAAGGAGTGATGGCCGAGGCGGTGGTTTTGTGAAAGAGATTGGTAAGAGAAACATATAAGCCGCTGAATTATGATTGAGCCAAATAATAATGGTGGCGAGTTGGGACGGGGGGTTACAATATAATCCTAGAAATTTGGCCTTAATTAAACGAACATATAACAGTAATCAGAGTTTAACCCTTTAGCATTCAAACCGGCCATATCCAGCCAGAAATATCTCATCTCTTTCTGTTCAAATCAGCTGTAACTGGCCACTCATACTGATGTTAAGGTATTATTCTCAAGATAAATAACATCAAAATCTCATAGATTCGATATTATGTGAGATAATTATGTAAGATAAAGTGTTTACTACCAACATACAATAGTATATAGAGAGTAATGTGAATGCTAAAGGGTTAAATACAAGAAGATTTTTTTCGAGGGACTGACAGAATTATGGGAGTTTAAAATACAAGAAGATTGTTTTGAAGGTCTGACAGAATTATCGAATAACATTGAAAAGATTAGATTCTAAGTTAAACGGACGATATAATACTGATAGGAAAAACTTGGATAAAAAGAAGGAGGCCTGGAAATGTCACTATGAGAAACTGATGAATGTGGAGAACGAATGGGAGAGAGTGAAATTACCCCCAGTAGACGCGACAGAGGGACCAGCTATTGAAATTGATGAATATAGGGTACAAGAGGCAATTAAGGAAATGAAGAATGGTAAGGCTGCTGGACTGTTGGGGATAGTTTCTGAGATGCTGAAGGCATCAGGAGAAGTAGGCACTGAACTGGTTGCACACATCATCAATCAAGCTATATATGGTGGTGTCATACCCACAGACTGGTGCAGCAGTATTCTCATAAATTGCTACATATATAGCTATATATGGCGGAGTCATACCCAATGGTAATGGGGATGCTCTAGAGAGGAGCAATTATAGGGGCATAAAGCTGATGGATCGGGTTATGAAAGTGGCAGAGAGAATATTAGCACAACTGATTAGAGAAAGGGTCAAATTAGAGTATATATGGAGTTTTGTGAGGAATTCCAGATACAAGAAGGTGTACATCAGGGTTCGGTCCTCAGCCCGCTCTTGTTCATTATAGTCCTCCAAGCCATAACAGAGGAGTTTAAGACTGGCTGCTCATGGGAACTTCTCTGTGCTGATAATCTGGTTCTTATAGCGGAATCAGTAGAGGAGCTAGAGAATAAATTCTAGCTCTGGAAACAGCAGTTGGAATCAAGGGGACTGAGAGTGAACCTAGCTAAGAGAAAAGTGTTGATAAGTAGAAGAGAGGACAATACTCCGATTCCATCAGGGAAATGGCCATGTTCGATATGTAGGAAAGGAACTGGCATAAATTCCATAAAATGTACACAATGTAGATCTTGGGTACACAAGAGATGTAGCGGGATAGCAGACAAACTAACAGGTAGGGAGAAATATATATGCAGTAGATGTACAGGGAAATTAGACAGTAGAAGTTGCAGTGATAGACACATTTTTCCAATGCAGGTGGGTTCTATAGAAGTGGTTGATAGCTTCCGATACCTAGGTAATCAGATTAGCATGGGAGAGGGGTGTTCTGAGGCCATAGTATCTAGAATAAGGACGGGTTGGAAGAAGTTTAGGGAGCTGCTTCCTGTTGACAAAGAAGGGTTTCTCCCTGCGTATGAAAGGGCGGTTATATTATGCCTGTGTGATCTGCGCGATGCTGCATGGGCAGCAACTGCAGAGGATATGCGATGGCTGGAGAGAAATGAAGCAAGTATGCTCCGTTGGATGTGCAATGTCAATGTGCATGAACGACCAAGCATAGACGAGTTGAGAAAAAAACTGGTTATAAGGGAGGATATGTTGTGGTGTACAGGAGAGAAGGCTGAGATTGTATGGACATGTGATGCGCATGGAGGATGACCGCTAGGTAAAGAAGTGCCAAGAAATCCCAGTAGAAGGAAGACGCAGTAGAGGTTGACCACGAAAAACATGGGCGGAGGTGATGAGAGCAGACCTCAGATCACTGAAACTCACCGAGGAGATGACGAAGGACCCGTGACAAGTGGAGAGATGCTGTGCTGAATAGGACCCGTCCAACTCTTGCAAGTAGGGAAAAGCGGACATAAAATGATGATGATGATGATGATGATATATATATATATATATAAAGATGTAAATCCAAAGAATCATTAGATAAAATGTATACAGTATTTCCTCTCCCAATCAGTATAAATCAACCACATAAAAAATCATTTAAACGAGGCTATAAGTTTAAAATGTACTTATGAAGGAATAATAGACAAATGATACAGATTATTTTACGCGATGTACAGCTATATGACACTTATCTAATTATTTCTTCTAGCCTGTAGAAATTGACTAGACAAATAGTTGACTACACAGAATTAGGTACAATATAGAAGTTTGAAGAAAAAATGCGCATAAATTTTACCAGAATTCTCTTAGTCTTTACCAACCGGTGGTTTCGTTATATATATACTCTTTGAATTTAATATATACTCCCGTAAGGTTGAGTAAAACTTTAGGCAGTATTCGGCTGCGCTTTCTAGCAACCAGCCTACTCGCCGACAGGCACCAATCACAAACTTTCTGACCACTGGCCACGTGATGGTTCTTAGCCATTTTGGATTCATTTCTGGCGGGGATCATGGTAGAAGAAACTTAGTCCAGTCTGGGGTATCTCCTGGTGAGTTCCAAGCCTTGCGGATCTATCCAAGACCGGGTATATCCAAAAGGTGGAACGAAACCACCGAGTGTTGGTGTCTGTGTCTGTGGTGGTGTTGTGGTGGTGGTGGGTGGTGTGGGTTGGGGGTGGTGTGTGTGTGTGTGGGGGGGGGGGGGTGTATAGGTGTATTGCTGCATGAAAGGCAAAGCTAACCGCGGCGAGATTTGAACTCAGAATTTAAAAGTATGTAACTTTATACCACAAAACATGTTATCCGACGCTCTTCCGATTCCGCCATTTCCCGCCCTAACGTTAGTAAAATAATTGTTTCTACTTTAGGCACGAGGCCGGCAATTACCCAGTGCATTACTGGTACAATTCCCCGCCCTAACGTTAGTAAAATAATGTATACCATTCCTCTCCTCATTTAAAGAAGAAGAAGAAGAAGAAGATAGGTTGTGTAACAACAACAACAACAACAACAACAACAACAAGATCATGTACGTGAAAAGCTTCTATACCCACCAGCGTGACAATTGATGTAAAAAGAGAGTTTGAGCAAAGCTACCAACAAAAGCTTACACATTCCGCTTCTCAGATCTCAACCATACCTGGATATACCATAGAAGGACCAGTTTACAATGTCGATATATATATATATATATATATATATATATATATATATATATATATATAAACTCGTTGCTAGGGCCGACGTAATAAATACGATCTTCGCGTGCACTCAGCTTTACACGTACTAACATAGAAAAACACACGATATACATGTACATAAACACACATATACGCACACGCGCACACACACACAGACACACACACATACATACATACATACATACATACATACATACATACATACATACATACATACATACATAGTAAAATTATGTAAAACATTCCAAAAATGTTGCATCTAATAACTGCATATACACATGTACAGATACAAAGCATATACACATGCACACATGCAACTCAAAACATACACATCCACACATACAATAACATCCATACCTACACATGCATGCATACATACATATCTACCTAGTTGATGTGTAAATTCCAATGAGAGAGTCTTGTGTCTATGTTAGAAACCGACTCTCTCTCTATTGGTAAAACTTTGTGAAATTATAAAACCAGAAGAACATACATACATACATCATCATCATCATCATTTTACGTCTGCTTTTCCCTGCTTGCAAGGGTGGGACGGGTCTTATTCAGCACAGCATCTCTCCACTCGTCACGGTCCCTCGTCATCTCCACCGTGAGCTTCAATGATCTGAGGTCTGTTCTCACCACCTCCGCCCATGTTTTTCGTGGTCTACCTCTACCACGTCTTCCTTCAACTGGCAATTCCTGGCACTTCTTCACCGATCGGTCATCCTCCATGCGCATCACATGTCCATACCACCTCAGTCTCCTCTCCCTTACACTACATTCTATCCCTCTCAGACATAGTTTCTCTCTCAATACATTTATGCTGGGTCGTTCACGCACATTTACACTGCACATCCAACGGAACATGCTTGCCTCATTTCTCATATACATTATACATATATATATACAAGCTTACCTACTATGCATATTCACATGAACAGATACAAAGCATATTCACATGCACACATACAACTCAAAACATCCACATCCACACATACAATAACATCCATACCTGCACATACATACATATCTACCTAGTTGATGTTGTGTAAATTCCAATGAGAGAGTCTTGTGTCTATGTTAGAAACCGACATACATACATACATACATACATACATACATACATACATACATACATACATACATACATACATACATACATACATACATACATACATACATACATATGGCACTAAGGAATACTGGTGGAACCTGAAAATAAAAACTGCCACCAAATTAAAGCACAACCGGCCTGATATTGTAGTTTGGGACCACACATTGAAAACGTGTTCTGTTGTGGAGATCAGCTGCCCACTTGATATAAACGTTGTCAGAAAAATACAGGAGAAGGAGGACATCTACGGACAATTGATGAGGAGTTTACAAATCCAGTATCCAAGATACACCTTTAGCTTCATACCCATCATTATTGGTGCTACGGGTTATATACCAATACTTGGACCAAAGTATGACTGAACTTGGATTTGCGGACAAAAAGCGCAGCTCCCTAATTCATAGTCTACAAATGGCTGCGATAGCTGGCACCTTCAAAATTTGCAAAACATTCTTGCGATTCAAGGGATGACAATTTCTTTTCTTTTACAACCTTGCCACCAGGAAGGTGGCCGGTCAAAAAAATATACTCGAAATTAAGAGAAAGAGAAAACATAAAAGAATTGACCAATTTACAGAAAAAGTTGTGCATGGATACTTGAGGTGTAAAACACAGACCATAGAGGGGATAAACCACTCAAAAAGCCTGGCATGGAGTTCCGACAAGTTTATGACATCACACCTTGAGGGATATCTCTATGCAATACAGGAACAAGAACTCCCTACCAAATATCTGCTGCACAAAAGAGGAGGGCCAGCAGCTGACAATAAATGTAGGCTATGTAAAACAAAGATCGAGGATGTAAGCCACATTGTTGCCAGCTGCGAAAGAATGTCATCTCGCTACTACCTCCCCATGAGACACGATGGGATAGCTAGAACCATCTGGAACGCACTTCATCATCATCATCATCATCATCATTTTACGTCCGCTTTTCCCTGCTTGCAAGGGTGGGACGGGTCTTATTCAGCACAGCATCTCTCCACTCGTCACGGAAAACAAAATTAACAACAAACGAGGAAGAATATATTGAGACAGATGGCACTAAGGAATACTGGTGGAACCTGAAAATAAAAACTGCCACCAAATTAAAGCACAACCGGCCTGATATTGTAGTTTGGGACCACACATTGAAAACGTGTTCTGTTGTGGAGATCAGCTGCCCACTTGATGTAAACGTTGTCAGAAAAATACAGGAGAAGGAGGACATCTACGGACCATTGATGAGGAGTTTACAAATCCAGTATCCAAGATACACCTTTAGCTTCATACCCTTCATTATTGGTGCTACGGGTTATATACCAATACTTGGACCAAAGTATGACTGAACTTGGATTTGTGGACAAAAAGCGCAGCTCCCTAATTCATAGTCTACAAATGGCTGCGATAGCTGGCACCTTCAAAATTTGCAAAACATTCTTGCGATTCAAGGGATGACAATTTCTTTTCTTTTACAACCTTGCCACCAGGAAGGTGGCCGGTCAAAAAAATATACTCGAAATTAAGAGAAAGAGAAAACATACATACATACATACATACATACATACATACATACATACATACATACATACATACATACATACATACATACATACATACATGGTGGCTGCCAACTCGTTTTTCGAGTACGGCCACTACTTTATATCCATGTTGGAGAACCCCTACCGATGCGCTGAACGAGTGTGACTTTTTAGTCCAGCCAGCGACTTGAAAACTCTGGTACAAACACTACACTTGTGACAATTATTGACACATAGTGCTGGGCCCATGGTATCATGTGACGACAAGTGCAGAGAGATCTCCAGACATAAAGCAATGCCTGTGCCGTGAAGCTTTTATAGTGAGCAAAGGTACTGCACAAAGCCAGTCCCACTCTCTTAACAAAGATGATATTTACCAAAAAGAAGAACAAGTCAACATCATTGGATACCATCAGGGTTGCAGGTGTTATATCAGAGTTTTCCTTCTCCTAGAATTCTGCCTTGACAAAGGCTAAGGGGTCATCTCTCCCGGTGATTTTGGATGGCCATTGTAAGTATGTAAAGAAGAAATTAAAAGATGGTTAAAAAAGTTCCATATATTTTATTACGCGCATTTCGAAAACAACAACATCCTGGGACAAAAAGTGTGTCCTCATCAGATAAAATAAGGTAACATGATATGAGGCCTAAAAACACTTGTGAACAGGAAAGTGTCCAGTCAACATAAAATATATAATTATGTGTGTGTGTGTGTGTTATTGACGGACGTGAGATATACTCAATACCGAAGTTCGTGGGGAACTGAAATGTCGCTGTGGTGGCCCCTAGTCTGAATGCTGATCGTTTTGTTCACCACACCGAGCCAAACTTACTTTTTTAAGCGAGCCCTGACTCGGGTAAATATCCCCGCTTCTGAAACCGGCTGGATTGTCCCTGGGTTATAGGTAGATGTCTCATTTGGGACGCTACGGTCAGTGACTCTTTCGCTCCTTCCCACATCCTAGATGCTGTGGTAAAAGTGAGGGTCACTGCTTCCGTAGCCGAACGGAATAAAATTTTAAAATATAGGAAATGTCAATACATGTGGCATTCAAATGTTTGAGGTAGCTGGGCTGTTGACAATGAAGTTGTTGTCAGGTAATGTCTGGGGATGCTTGGTTTTCCAAAGCCTTAGCCTCGCCATCGCCCGCAGTAATGCTGCCAGCGTGTTGGCTTCACGATTGGGAGTCCAACACCTGAACCGTCTAATTAATGTTTAAATATTTGCAATATTTACTACAAAAGAGAATGGAAATAATTGAAAGTTATTTTCTATATTTAAAAAAATAATCATTACAAAATTATTTTTGAAATTTTTGAAGATATCCGAAATTATTGGGATTAAATCCGCAATTTGATCACATATTCCCAACAGTTCTATAAAAATGCGAATGGGAAGACTACTGGACAAAAAAACGAGATTAGCAACGTGTGTTCTATCTAATAAGTAGCCGTAAAGGTTTCAGTTAAATCAGATTGAGTTAACAATCGAAGGGAAGTAAATCTTGAAACATGTAGAAGAAAGTCTTCATAATTCTTTCCCTTCGATCATTATTCGAATTGGTTTAAATGTTGCGACATAACGATGAAACCTCTATTTAGTCGCCGTCAGACACAAATAGTTGCTAAATATTCCTAAAAATGTGTCCGAACACGGAAGAGCCGAATTCCCACCGTCATCGCCCTTATCTCTCGCCTTTCCCCATCTCTCTGTATAGTGAGCAAATGGGGTTCCACGTGCTGGCCGCCCCATAGTCCGGGCGGACAGAATGGAAAAGTCGCTCCCCCGGAAGATGGTAAGGGAGATACGCTGAAATTTTGGAAGTCTTGTGTTTTTTTTTGTTTTTTTTTACATTTTCCCCACTCCACTCAACTATCTACCTATCTTCTGCCAACATGGTGCCTCTATGTGGTCACTCACCCAGTCAACATTTTTGTCAAATATGGATAGTTTAGTGGGATATAATTATTTTTCCTCGATTTTTTTTTTCTTGGACCTCTTAGACTTTTTTCCCGTATTAGCATTACTGATAGGGTTGGGGTTAGAGTTAAGTTTGGGGATAATTTTAGATTTAGGGTTATTTTTTTTTCCTTTTGAACTTATATTATTTATATTTTTTCCGTTTTGTTTCTTTTCTTACCCTGTTCTTTTTCCCCTTTCTACCTTACTAATTTTGTTTTATCTTCGCCTCTAAATATACATCTTATACATTTTTTTGTACGGAAATAAAGTATATATAAAAAAATTAAAAAAAGCTTTACCGACTAGAATTTTCTCAATATATGTTTCAATACACGATTTCATATCAAAAACCTTGCAAAACGAATACAAACTATAAGGTTTAATCTATATATATAGTGGAATGATACGTGATGGGGCCTCTCCACAGCCCCGGCGGACAGAATGGACGGTAGCCACGGAGTAGGCAGACCCAGAAAAACCTGGGACGACTTGATTAATTCCGACCTCACACACTTACACCTCTCCAAGACAATGTCACTGGACCGAGATCTTTGGCGCTACACAGAAATAGAGAAGACCCGCCTTACCTAAGTACAAAGTGAAACCTACTACAGTCAGTAGGCACCTCTAACAAAATACACCCCCATCCCACTACCCCCACCCCTTTCAATGTAAAGTTATGTTGGTACCACAACATGCAGCTCGAAACAAATGAAGTCGTGTAGGTGTCACGACAAAAAAAACACACGCTGTAATGAGGTAAAAACCTCCCAGTCCCACACTGTAAATGTGGTTGGTGTTAGGAAGGGCATCCAGCCGTAGAAAACCCGCCAGACAACCCTATGCGAGCAAGACAACCACTCTTGCCTCAAGTGGGAAAACCCCCGTCCAAACCCATGCAAGCGTGGAATATGAACGTTAAACGATGATGATTATAAGTGTATGATAGCAGAAAACCACCCGGGGCAGTTTTCTGCTAGTCTATATATCTAAAACAGAGAATGTCTGTCTGTCTGTCAGCTCACTAAAACTTGAGAACCATCCAACCGATTGTTTTTAAACTTTAGACATGTAATACTTATGGTCCTGTGAGTGTTTTGAGCAAAAATTATTTCAAATTTTCAATGCCCTAGGGACCGCATTAGGCGATTTAGCGTTCTCTCTATATAATTCTTAGTCTTTCTTTTTAGATAGATACATAGATATAACTGCATTGTCTGCAGCATGCCTGCATTACGTCATTATCACGCGCTCAGTGTGTGTGTGTATATATATATATGTATCGTAATGCAGACAGCAAGACATAGCTTTCCTTCCCCACTTCCGGCGTCTCTCTCTCTCCCTCCCGCTATCCCCCTCTTTTATCTGTCTCTTTCTTTCACTGTCACTCTCTCTCTACGCATCGGACACAGACAGAGAAATTGCTGACGTCATGTGATCCTTTATCTAGTGTCATCTGAGAGTATTTAAATACTGCTTATTTTTAGACTTGTCATTCAATTGGCTGCACTAGACAGAAACTTTACCTATTACACATGGTTTACGGACTGTCGTCAAACACACATTATTGCGAGAGAAATCCTAACCATACGCTACATTTTCAAGATGTTGGTGAAACGTCAGTTAATGGGAAAAGTCAGTCCGAAAGTCCCAGGTATATTATGGATCGCAACAAAAAAAATCTGGCTTTAATAATCAATAATGAAAAATTCGACAAATCGACTGGTTTATTTGATCGACAAGGATCCAATAACGATCATATCAAGATTAAACACGCACTGGAATCGTTACGTTTTAATGTAATTTCCCGTAAGAATTTATCAATGAAACATACAAGACAAATCTTTGAAGATATAGCTTCGATGGATCATGCAAACTATAATTGTTTCGTTTGCATTATATTGACTCACGGTGAAGACGATGACCAAATATGGTGTACTAATGGAAAGATAAAATTTGACAATTTAGTTGAGATGTTGCTTCCTGATAAATGTCCGACTTTAACAGGCAAACCAAAACTCTTCTTTCTACAAGCCTCTCGGGGATTGAAATATGATAGTGGTGAACTACTTCATGACGCCGAAGTTAGTAGATACAGTGAATATAAAAGTATCACGTCTCTCAGGATACCTCTATGGGCAGATGTACTTTTAGCTTACTCTACTGTCCCTGGATTTTACTCATGGAGACATACTACCAATGGATCCTGGTTTATACAATCGTTAGCCAAAGTTTTAGAAGAAAACGGAGGCAAACATGAACTTCTCCGACTCATGACTTCTGTAAATCGTATGGTTGCCAACGAATATGAGTCTCTGAATAACGATATGAATGGAATGAAACAGGTCCCTTGTATAACGAGCATGCTAACAAAACAATTATTCTTTTACCAATAGTAGTGAAATTATCACAACAGTACGAAACAATGTGATGAAATCTGTTATATATTGACGAAATCATATTCAGTATACTTTGATGGTTAAAAATATATATTTATTCTATTAACTGATATATATATATTTATTCTATAAGCTGAGGATTTAAACGTCATAGATATAAACAGATTCGTTTTGTTAGCATGCTCGTTATTATTTGCCTTTCATCCTTCCGGGGTCGATAAAATAAAGTACCAGTAATGCACTGAGTAATTGCTGGCCTTGTGCCAAAAGTAGAAACAATTATTTTTTTATAACTTTAAAGTACCAGTAATGTACTGAGTATTTGCTGGCCTTGTGCCAAAAGTAGAAACAATTATTTTTTTATAACTTTAAAGTACCAGTAATGTACTGAGTATTTGCTGGCCTTGTGCCAAAAGTAGAAACAATTATTTTTTTATAACTTTAAAGTACCAGTAATGTACTGAGTTTTTGCTGGCCTTGTGCCAAAAGTAAAAACAATGGCAAACAATTATTTTTTATATCTATAATTTTTTTCACGAACTATTTCTGGAAATTTCCGTGAAATTTCATTTTGTTAACATAACAGTAATTTTCCCCTTCTAAAATGTATTCCTGCAAAATATCCCTTAAGAAAATTATGAGTTAACAAAACCAAAAATGTATTTATATATTATTTTGGTGCTTTATATTTATAAGGTTCCTAGCAATCGTTAATTGTATTTATTATAAGAGTTTATATTTTCATTCTGAAAGAATTATGAACAATTTATAATGTTATTTATATAATTGATTCAAACAGAAAAAATATTTATATTTGTAATTAAACAAAAGCATTATGTGATATGATATATATATATTTTTTTAAATTATATATTTTGGTGTCTTATATTTGTAACGTTCCTAGCAATAGTTAATTGTATTTATTATGAGAGTTGATATTTTCAACTGTGATTCAAACAGAAAAAAATATTTATATTTATAATTAAACACAAGTTTTATGTGATAAGCACTCTCGAAAACCATTCTTGTTGAGTGCTTCCAATCTATTGTAATACTCATTCTTTGATGTATTCATTGAACCTTGTTTAACTTTTAAATATATATATATATATAACGTTGAAAGAGATAGAAGACTTAACAATGCAAAATGGAATGCAAGACGAGGTAACGAAAAGTAAACGAAAGTTAGCTGGTAATCTTTGTTTTGTTTTTGTTGTTTTTTTATCTGGACAGATAAAAGAACAACAACCAAACCAACAGTATTAAATTCTTCCTCACGATCAGCTCCAGCAGATTCAGATTTGTTTAACATGAACTAAAACGAAGAAAAGAAAATCAAATATTGACTTTAAACCCTTTGAACTCCCAACTGTTGGGCAGTTACTTTTTTTTTTCTTTCAAATAAAAAATTGGAATCTCAACTCCTACGTATTGTTATTTTTTTATGTTTTTTATAATTTTCATATCCATTTATTTCATAATACTTTTTTCCACACATAATACATATCCACACTAACACACACATTTCAACACGTTACACGTTTCCTTCTACACTAACACACACATTTCAACACGTTACACGTTTCCTTCTACACTAACACACACATTTCAACACGTTACACACGTTTCCTTCTACACAAACACATACATTTCCACAGAAACACACACATTTCAACATGTAACATGAATTTATTAGATATTCCTCTCTCTCTCTCTTTCAACCTTCATCTATCTTTTTAAAACTATGTACTAGCTGTTTGGTCCTCACAACTGTCCAGATTTACATGGACTTGCAGCACTGTATATTGCAGATTCACTAGCTGGTGCAATTGCATGCCATACAGCTGCAGCTAAACTTCACAAACTAGTCTCAGCTGCTCCAACCAACTGGATCAACATCATTATCATTTAACATCTGATTTCCCTGCTAACAATGATTCAATGGGTTTATATAGAGCCTTTTTTTTAGACATGGTTTTTACGGTGAGCTGCTCTCCCTTTTGTTGACCTCCTTACAGTGTATATTTTCATGACACCAATGCTAGAGAGGTTGTTGAGCCTTACCCTAAGACAAGAAAAGAGCCTTTTTTCTGCTCTGGGGGGAGCAATAGAAGGGAGATAAGTATGAAATTGTGGCAAATAGGGTGTGATTTGACAGGGTGCTAGGTGGGGAAGGGGTGACTTTTGATAGCATTGTTGAGAGGAGATACAGTAGTGAAAACACCAAAAGAAACATTGTCAAACTCATTTGCTTGACTGTAGCAGTGCTAGCCATTCCAGCTAAATGCTAAACCACACAGGTGAGAGAATATGCCAGAAGTCAAGGTGCTCTCTTTATTGTATCTTTACATTCACTCATTCAATCTAACTCTCTCTAATACATCTTGCTTATAAGTTCCACTATATCTAAATACATGTGTATCACAAGAGAATAATCTCCTTTATTCTATATTGTATTAATATCTTAATGAAAGCTACTTATTGTCATTCTGAAGTTTTACATATTGCTGTTGTGTTATTGTTACAAGGGTTCATTGATTTCCATGGCAATATATATAATATATATATATATATATAAATGAGGATAGGATTTCCAATCTTTTATATAATAAATAGACATAGATAATTATATATAAACGTGTGTGCATGTGTAAACCACCGTTCAAATCCACGAAGACGATGGCCATGAAATACAAACATTGCTGACAACAGATGTTCAGAAAGAATCCCTTATGGTTGTCTCCCAACCTGCTAGAAATAGCAGTTGGATAGGCTAGCATACCCAGAATGTTTTTTCTTCTTTGATGTTATAAAATTAGTATTAATAAACCTTCCTGGGTATACCTTTATTCCATTGGTGTGCTTACTTTTCGATTGTCAGTTTTCGTTTTTGTGTGATGCACAAAGACACCAACCAACAAACATCTCTCTTTTGTATTATATATAGATATGGTAACAAAATGGTAAATATAAATGTGGACACTTTAAAATGAACAGATTAGTATCACAGAACCAACAGTAGTTTCAGTCAGCTATAAAAATCGTTTAACCCTTTAGTGTTCAAACCGGCCAAAACTGGCCAGAATTCTCTACCTCTTCCTGTTGAAACTGGCTGTAACTGGTCGCTCAAACTGATGTTAAGGTATTGTTTTCAAAATAAATACTTTCAAAATCTCATAGATTCGATATTAAGTGAGGTAAAGCCTTTACCATTAAAATATAATAGTATATATAAAATAATGTGAATGCTAAAGAGTTAAATGATGTTGAAATTCAAGCTAGTTAGAATTTGTATCAGATTTGGTTTTCCAGCAAGAGTTTTGTGTCATAGAACCAGATGCAGTTAGGTATCATAAGGGATGAAATTATGTAGAGTGTTCAAACTTATAAAGACCATGAGTTCAATTCCTGGACAGCACATTGTGTTGTTGAGCATGACACCTCATTTCCTGTTGCTTTTCATTTAAAAAAAACATCCATGAAAACTTCATTGAAATAAAACCTCATTGGGAGATAGCTAAACCTGCACAGATGTGAGCTGAGCTGTTATTTCATTTCAAAAGGATTTCAGTTAAAATTCTCACAGACAAAAACAAAACAGAACACAAAAGATTTAATGTGATATATAGAAAGAAAGAAAAAAAGGTTTGTATTGATTCAACTTTGTTAAAATAAAGAGAAAAAAATAGCCAAAGTCCACCTCAATTTGAATAAAGACGATAAAATCAGTCTATAATGTTCCTGCTATAGGTTCAGATAAATTTCAAATAAAATGCAGTGATAAAAATGTTTAATATGAACTGATGAAAATTTCAAGCAATACAAATTCTGAATTATTATTATTATCAACATTATTATATAATCACAGCTTTTTTGTTCAGTTATTGATCAAATTATACTTATATCTTCTGATTATGTAAAAATATCCTCTCTCTCTCTATATATATATATTTTTTTTTGGTTTTAGTAAATATTATTATTGACTAAAATATACATTTTAGCAATTAAAATGCTTCAATCTATCTCACATAACATATAATAAACTTAAAATGATATATAACATTTATATGATATAACATATATGCATACATATGTAATTTCCCTTACATAACAACATAACCAAATTTTACAAAATATATACGTATATATATATAATATATATGTACATATATATATATATATATATATATATATTATATATATATGTACATGTACATATATATATATATATATATATATATATGAACGAGTAGGACCCCGACAGCTGAGCTCAAGCCGTTTCGACATATGTATGTACATATTTATGTACATACATATACATATATATATATGTACATAGATATATATATATACACATACATATACATATATATATACATATATATATATATATATATATTTACATCAATGTATTTGTATTTATATATTATAAATACTTGCATATACACACATATACATAGACACATATATACTTAGATATACACACACATGCATAGACATCCACAATTGCCTGTACATACGTAAACGGGGGGGGGGGGGATATTGTGGATGAATCAGCAAGTTTGGTCATCCACATCTGTGTGTCAAGATATGGACTATGGTGTGTGTATCTGGTTTTTAATAGGTATACGCTAGTATCCCTGCATATAGGATACTCTAGTGTTCCTGCATATAGGTATACTCTAGTATCCCTGCAAAGATACAAGGCAGCTAAATGGGCTGGTGCCAGGAAGGGCATCCACCCACAAAACATTGCTTTGGAAAGGACTCCATGATGAGTATAAGCTTGTCATGGCGCTTGCAAGGCTAACCAACTACTTTAGCTGGGGAAATGCTCATAAAATCCTTGTTGTATATGGACTGTCTATGTAGAAAGCTTTCAGAAGTAAATATAATAAAATTTTCCTAATACAGCTTTGATATGAAATTTTTACACAAATATAAACTTGCTTATTGTGTTCCTGTTTAAAATTAGAAGTCTAAGTCTTCATCAATATCAGAAAATGATTTCTTCATTTATTTTCAGACAAGACAGTATAACTTAGTCTTAAAGCAAAACATGTTTTTAAAAGGATGTGAGGTAGACTCCCAATATCATAGGTACACACTCCTATACAGCTTCTATTTATTTCTATCAATTTATTATCCTTTTCTCAACCAACTAACACATCTTTTAGGTATGTAGAACTTATTACACAAAACAATGTTCATGTTTAACATGCTATAATAACATTCAGTACACTTTGTATTGTATTTAAAGGCTCTTTTTGGTCTTGACAGACCATAGTGTTTGCAATCCGCAAAGTTCTTCTCCAAGGCATGATTCTAGGCATGGTGGTTTGAAAAAGAACAGCAGTCACCTATGTATGTCATTCTCTCTTCTTCATATCACTAATGCTGTCCAAGTGAAAAGCAAAGACTGATACAGCTTGGCACCAGTGTCATTGCAGTGCAACTCATATTTTCCAGCTGAGTTGACTGGACACAATACACTGCCCAGTGAAGAAATTGAATTCACAACATCCTAAGGCACTAAGCCACACACCTTCACATTCTCAATATTTAATATGCATAATATGTTTATACTCATAAACATATTATCAGAATCAATAAGTATCAGAATCAATAAGTAAATTCTCCCTAAAATTCTTCCTCTGATGGATATTTACTTCCATTCATCTTTTAAGATTTAAGAGTTTTACACCCATTTATTTATCCATGCTTGCATGGGTTGAACAAAGCTTAAAGCTTATCCTAGTTTCATGGACATTAAGTGACAGACAGTAAATGACTCCCCTACAAGGTTAACCCTCCAGATTCTTCTGGTACTTATTGTCAACTGAATTGACTAAAGCAATGTGAAATAAAGTGTTTTGCTAAAAGAAAGCACAATGCACCACCTTATCATGGAATCAAACTCACGACATTACAATTGGAAGTCCAATGTTCTAACCACTACATTACAGTGTTAGCCATACAATCTCTTAATGATAAATATTAATTTAATCTATATTGCCTTTATTGATTTAGAAGAAAAATAATTATTTATTTACTTAGTTATTAAATGATTATAAATATTATCTTTGCTCTCACCAACTCAGAATATTATCTTTGTTCCAGATGAGATGCTACAGATGAGATATCATGTTTTGAATACCTAGAGTAACTTGAATTTACTCTTTGATAGGAAAAACAGAGCAAACGCTGTACAATAAAAATTCTTTATCATCATTATCATCACCTTTATCGATATCATCATCATCTTTATCATCACCACCATCATCATTACCATCTTTGTCATTTTTGCCACTATTTGTGAAATATTTTTAACCAGTGAGAATATCATTTTTTGTATGTACCATCTACCGCTCAACAAACACACCTTGTATATAGCAACTACCATTCAACAAACACACCTTGTATATAACAACTACTATTCAACACACACAGTTTGAAGGTACCATCTACCAACCAACAAACACATCTTGCTCTTTTATCAAATTTAGTTTTTGTAAAGCCAACTGAACCCATTATATTGTTCAATATATCCTATTTCAAACAGAAAAAAAAATCTCCCGATTATTTTTTTAAATGTTAAATAACCTATACATTCTATATACATATCTGTGCAGATGTGTGTGTGTATATATACATGTACACACACACATATATGTATACATACCTATGCAGATGCACATATATATATATATATATATACACACATGCACGCATCTGTGCATTTATACATACATATATATATATATATGTATGTGTATATATATATATAAATATATATATATATACATGCACACATACATGTATATATGTCTCAATACATGCATGTGTATGTGTGTGTGTGTGTCTGTCCAATAAAAATAACCTCTAATAAAGATTATTTTCATTTTAAATACTTTTAGTAAGCAGAGAAAAACAAAGGCTAACAGACATAGTTGAAAGCTCTGCCAGTTAAATACGATACAACCCAGACTAACAATTATTTTAAGAGAGTCTATGAGAAATACATCCCGTAACACCCCTTCCTTAGTCTAATCGGTAGCACCCGAAGTCTGTATTGAACGTTTAATATCTCCAGATATTGAACCAGTTCCGGGCTGGATAGATGCCACAACACGTATGGATGCATTTGGTTTTAATATATGTTCTGGTAAATCATGACTATCCACCTCTTCGAACGACATGGCTCGTTCTTTGTAAACATTCATATTTTTATCCAATTCATTGAAAACTTCATAGTTGGGCTCTTTTATAAATTGTTCTTCAGCTATTTTGTATAAATCTTCGTCCTGATCTATATATTTTTCATTTAACACTTTGTAAGTCTCTTCATCGTGGTTTTCATATATTTCTTGCTCATGTTCCTTGTAAATTTCTTGATCCATTATATTATATATTTCTGTAGCTTGTTCTTTGTAAAATCCGGGACCATATGTTTTGTACAGCTGTGGGCCATGTTCTTTTTCAATTTCTGGATAATATTCTTTGTAAATTTTGTGGTCATGCTCTTTGAAAATATCTTGATCATGGACCTTGTAAAGTTCTGGACCGTATTCTTTGTAAATGTCCGAATCAGCTGTCTCAGTTTTAAGTGGTGTCAATGAACAAACTGCTGGGGACTGTAGTTGATTTTGAAAACGATTTCTGTGTGAAAACATTGGATAACTGTCATCATTTGAAGAACATCGATCTTCCATATTTTGCAGCAAACTTCGGGAATTTCCTAGAAAAGATACAAGGAAACATAAAGATCAAAAATACATACATACATATCACAAAGTATATTTCTATTATCTCTCTCTAGATAGATAGATAGATATGCGTGTGTGTGTATATATATATATATATATATATACATATCATCATTATCCTCATCATCATCACCGTTTTACGGCAATTCTTCCATGCTAACATGGGCTGGACAGGTTGTCCTGTTGTGGGCAATGCTAGGTCAAGTGACCATGTCTTGCTCAAACATAACTGATTCTAGTTTGATTTCTACAGCTGGATGCCCTTCCTAACACCAACCTCATTTACAGTGAGTGCTGGATGCTTTTTTCCGTGGCGCCTACATGTGGGTCTTCTTGGTTTCCCCACTCCACAGCTTCCATCAACTTTTAGTGCTTTGCACCTTTTTATGCAGCTGTCATCCTTCACACACATCACATGTCCATACCAATGTAACCTCCTCTCCTGCACTCAGCATTTGATTCCTCTTATGCTTAGTCTCTTGCTTAATTCGTTTATGCTTTGCCGTTCACATATATTACTATTAAACATCCATCGGAGCATGCAAGCTTATATATACATATGTGTGTGTGTGTGTGTATATATATATATTTATATATATATATATATATATATATATATACACACACACATATATATACACACACACACATATATATACACACACACACACACACACACACACACATACACACACACACACACACACACACACACACACACACACACACACACACAATACATCTGATAATTTACATTGAGCCTTTTCTCTTACTGGTAATTGGGTAGTACTTAGTACTACCCTTTCATATTTATAATTATATATAACTCATATATAAGTATAAATATTATTATTATTATCATATATATATATCATCATCATCATCATCAACGTTTAACGTCCGTGTTCCACGCTTGCATGGGTTTGGACGGGGGTTTTCCCACTTGAGGCAAGAGTGATTGTCTTGCTCGCATAGGACTGTCTGGCGGGTTTTCTACAGCTGGATGCCCTTCCTAACACCAACCACATTTACAGTGTGGGGCTGGGAGGTTTTTACCGTGTTGCCTACACGGCCACATTACAGCGTGGACTGTGTGTTTTTTTGTCGTGACACCTACACGATCTCATTTGTTTCGGCCTGGATGTTGTGGTACCAACATAACTATATATATATATATAACATATATATATAATATATATATATATACAAGTTTAAATGAGTTAATAATTGTTTCTACTTTTGGCACAAGGCCAGCAATTATCCCAGTGCATTACTGGTACTTTATTTTATGGACCCCGTAAGGATGAAAGAGAAAGTTAACCTCGGCGGGATTAATAATACAACTCATTTGTATATAACCATATAAAGGCAAAGAACATTTTAAAGCTCAAACCAAACCAAACAGTGAGTGTGTTCTATTATTATTTCTGGCAATATTATAACAATATGACCCTCCCCAAATATAACAATATTTGTTTCAACACACAATTTCATATCAAAAACCTTGCAAAATATATATATATATATATATATATATATATATATATATATATATATATATATATATATATAGAGAGAGAGAGAGAGAGAGAGAGAGAGAGAGAGAGAGAGCGAGAGGCACATGGCTTAGTGGTTAGAGCATTGGCCTTGCAATCGAAAGGTTGTGAGTTCAATTCTCAGACCGGGTGATGCGTTGTTTCCTTGAGCAAGACACTTTATTTCACATTGCTCCAGTTTACTCAGCTGTAGAAATGAGATGATAGGGACCTCAGTCCCTATCATTCCACTGTAAAGTGGTCGTGCAGGTGCCATGGCAAAAAAGCACCCAGCACTCACTGTAAATGAGGTTAGTGTTAGGAAGGGCATCCAGCTGTAGAAATCAAGCCAGCATCAGTTCCCGTCCTACCCTTGCAAGCAGGGAAAAAGTGGACGTAAAATGAAATGATGATATATATATATTATGGAGGCACATGACTTAGTGGTTAGAGCATTGGCCTTGCAATCGAAAGGTTGTGAGTTCAATTCTCAGACCGGGTAATGTGTTGTTTCCTTGAGCAAGACACTTTATTTCACATTGCTTCAGTTTACTCAGCTGTAGAAATGAGATGATAGGGACTGGGGTCCCTATCATTCCACTGCAAAGTGGTCATGGAGGTGCCATGGCAAAAAAGCACACAGCACTCACTGTAAATGAGGTTGGTGTTAGGAAGAGCATCCAGCTATAGAAATCAAGCCAGAATCAGTTCCCGTCCCACCCTTGCAAGCAGGGAAAAGTGGACGTAAAATGATGATGATGATGATGATGATGAGATATATATATATATATATGTGAGGATCATGAAGAAATTTTTTTACCTAGTTTTTTTTGTGTTTTCAACTAATCTGACCCCTGGCATGCTTGCAATTGCCTTCTTTTCTGAAGATGGAATGAGGGGCAATGGAGGGAAACCTCAGATTTTCCTCAGAGATTTCTTCAGGGGCAGGAAGGGAAGCGGACACTCGGAGTTACAGATAAGCACCTCTCAACCATTAAAATTTATAGAAAAGCAATTCCTGTCTGCCAGCATATTTGTTAACTTGCTGTCTGACAAAGCTGTTTGTTTTGTGTTCCATGTATGGAATGTGTAGCAACCTTCTGAAGCACTTATGCTCAAATGACTAGATTCGTCATTCTATGTCAGATGTGAGAGTCCAACTTTCACACTCATACATAACAATTGAACAAATATGAGTGCTAATCATTAATTGTGATGAAGGATCCATTTTCAACAGGGAATAGCTACAATAAAGAAATTTTAGAAAACACTGTAAACCAAACTACCTGGCATTCTTCCTTGTGAGAGAATCTGTGTAGAAGTGCTAGTCTTAGACCGAAATGGGTTAACAGCTGGTACTACAATCAGGGCAAACGATAACAATAATACCTGTGTAGAGAAAGTAAATTTAACATTATTGATCATTATATAGTGGAAAGGTTATAAATTTGTTAATGATTGTTTTTTGTATAAGAATGAAAGAGAGATTAAAATAATAATAATATATAATAATGAAATTATTGAGTACAGTGCTCAGGTGCACTACAATTCATCAATCTATCTATCTATCTAAGGCGGGTAAAATTCCCGAGATCCATGGACGAGTTCTCTCCAGCGGTCTCTGTCCCTCATTATCACTGCCATGTCCTGCATCTCCAACAGACCAGTGTCTGTCCTTAGGGCATCAACATACGTTAACCTTGGTCTTCCTCTTCTAGTGTGTCCATGTAGGGGCTCCCAAAGTCTGAAACTTGGACACTGACCAAGAAACTCACTCAGATGGTGGATGGGTGCTACACGAGAATGCTAAGGATGGCTCTGAACATTAATCAGTATACACTGAGGATGAAAAACTCAGAGCTGTATGGGAGCATCCCAAAAGTCAGCTCAAAAGTGACACAGAGGAGACTGAGGTTGGCTGGACATGCTCACCGACATCCAGAGTTGACAATTCATCAATTGCGACATTTATATTCAAGTGGTTGATGTTAGCAGGGAAAATGGACATGATGTTTCCCATTTCCATTGTTTATTACTACAATGACAATCCAGGAAACCTGGGATTGCAGGGGTTGGGGCAGATGTAACTTGGGTCTTTGAGAACCACTGGACTATACAATTATTGAGGTTTGAGAAGCTTGTTTATGTTAATATGCTACTAGGGTAAAAAATTAACAGATGACAATTCAAAATGTGGAAAAATTGAGGATATCTGGGATTGCAAGGGAACAATGTGAGTTGGGTTTCTGAGAACCACCTGTGTGGACCAAACTAACATAGAAAAAAAAAACCTGCAAGAGTTTCTATAATTTAAGTAGTTATTTGTAGATTCTCACAAACAAACCAGTTTGTTAGTTAACTTACCATAAGACATGTGCTTGTCTGAACTGGTTTATTAGTTGATGACATAATCAAAGATTGTAGCTTCTTCATTTGTGTTACAAGGGAACTACAAAGAGAAATAGTCAAATTCAGTTATTAGCATTAGGCTATGAAGGTTTGTAGGTTTAGTAAGTAGGGTGTACGGAGTTGAGTTTGATCTTGGCAATATTTGAAGTCAGAATGCACAGAGCCACATCAGACACCAACTCATTAATAATTCAACCCTCCATCACCACCACCACACACATGAACTGGTACTTTATTTATCAACCCTGAAAGGGAGAAAAGCAAAGTTGATCTTGGCAGTATTTGAACTCAGAGTTCAGAGAGCTGGAATGAATACCAAGGCATTTAATCTGATGCTCTAACAACTCTGCTAATTCTCCACTGGACAGTGCTGGATTTACCTATAAGATAAATAAGCTATATTTTAGGCCCACACACCCTCAGAGGCCTGATTTTTTAAAAATATATTTTTATTTTATCATTAGTTTTTATTCTTTAATACTAAATCATCAAAAATTATATATATGATGGAGGGTTCAACAGTTTTCTCAGTTCAATTTTTTATGGTTGTTTCGAATGGCTCTTTAATCCAGCTGCTGATTAACACATCAAGCCACATTTAGTACAAATGACAGGATTTTGAGTGGAGCAAGATGGAATGTTTGATCAGATCTTGGTGTTAAATCTTAGATCACAAAGATGGGCCAATCAAGATTTTTTATAGTTCCTTATACCTTCATGGCAGACAGTTCTCCATTTACCATATATATTGATTATATTTTTTAAAGAAGGGCCCTCAACTTTCCTATAGCCTGGGGCCTCAGCAGGTGAAAGTCTGGTCCTTGACATCAGATGAAGAAATAACATATAAAAAAAATAATGCTTTTATTCCAATCAAACTTTAACTTACATATTCTGTTTCTCCAAGTTGATAATCTTTTTGTGTAACTGTTGGTTTTCAACTGTGCAAAATTTAACTCGCTTTTCTAATCCATCTACATATTCTTGGCGCCGTTTTCGACTCTCTTTTGCAGAAATCTTTAAATAGACAAATATAAGGCAATTTAATCCTTTATTACCAACTTTTATTTCAATGTTTTTGTTGATATAAAGTGGCATGAAAAAGCACACAAGCACACAAACTCTTGCATACATACACATACCAATACATATAAACATTAACAGCACTACATGTACATAAGGAAGGAAATCTCTGATTTCTGCCCAGCCCCTAATAATGGATGGTTAATCTGAAAAATTTGGTGACTAATAAATTGCTAAGGTAACTTTCAATCATTCTTCCTTTCTTTTCTTATATTTTCCTTCTTATCCCATTTTTGCTTTCTATCTCATCTCTCAATTCCCTTCTGACTTGTTACCTTAATAATTGTTTCTATGTTTGGCACAAAGCCAGCAATTACTCCAGTGTATTACTGGTACTTTATTTTATAGACCCCCGTAAGGATGAAAGGCAAAGTTAATCTCAGTGGGATTTGAACTCAGATCATAAAGGGTAGTAACTCTATGCTGCAAAGCATGGCGTCCGACCCCCTACCAATACTGCCAATCTACCACTCTACCTTAATAATTCTAACCCACTTACATTGTACAACTTCCTAAACATACCCACTTTTGTTTTTGTTTTATGTGTTTTTTTAACAGTAAATTGTAAGAAATAAACAAAAAAAAGCAGTTTATTTATTTTGTAGAGTAAAATTATAAGACAAGAACTAAAAAATATGACAAACCTTATTTCTTATTTTCCTTCTCACAGATTTTAATGCACGTTCTTCTTCTTTGGTGAGTGGCATGTTGGTTGGTAAGACATAGCCTTCGCGGGTTAATAAAGTTTTTTCTTCATCCGTTAAAATTATTGGCAACTTCTAATAATGAAGAAAATGAATAACAGATTAAGAATAAATGGTTTAATCAGTTTATTATCAACACATGACCCAGACATCTCATTCCATTTCTCTTCAAAACATTCACCAAAGATTCTATTTCCACCATCCTCTACAATTCACTATTTGTTTCTCTCTCTCTCTCTCCCCCCCCCCCCTCTCTCTCTGAGGATATTACCTGTGTCTGTGTTTGTGTGCCTGTCTGTATAAATTTGTGTGTGTGTTGGTGTCGGTGTGTGTGGTTCTGTGTGTGTGTCTGTATGTGTGTGTGTGGGTGTGTTTGTGTGTTTGTGTGTCTGTCTGTATAAATTTGTGTGTGTGTGTGTTGGTGTCTGTGTGTGTGGTTCTGTGTGTGTGTGTGTGTCTGTATGTGTGTGTGTGGGTGTGTCTGTGTGTCTGTCTGTATAAATTTGTGTGTGTGTGTGTGTTGGTGTCGGTGTGTGTGTGTGTCTGTATGTGTGTGTGTGGGTGTGTCTGTGTGTTTGTGTGTCTGTCTGTATAAATTTGTGTGTGTGTGTGTGTTGGTGTCGGTATGTGTGGTTCTGTGTGTGTGTGTGTGTGTCTGTATGTGTGTGTGTGTGGGTGTGTCTGTGTGTTTGTGTGTCTGTCTGTATAAATTTGTGTGTGTGTGTTGGTGTCTGCGTGTGTGTGTATCTGTGTGTCTGTATGTATGTGTGTGTATGTGTTGGTGTGTGTGTGTGTCTGTCTATAAACTTGTGTGTCTGTGTGTCTGTCTGTATAAACTTGTGTGTGTGTGTGTGTGTGTGTGTATATGTGTGTCTGTATGTGTGTGTGTGTGTGTGCTGTGGATGCAGTATAGCTGAAGGGTTAAATAAAGAGTTCACTTTGCAATCCAGCAGCACCCACACCACAACACCACCCACACCACAACACCACCCACACAACACCACCCACACCACAACACCACCCACACCACAACACCACCCACACCACAACACCACCCACACCACAACACCACCCACCACCCACACCCACATCACCACCACTACCACCCACACCCAACCAGGTAGATAGAGCGCATACTAAAGTGTAAAAGACCAGGTAGATAGACTGTATGCTAAAGTGTAAAAGGGCAGGTAGTTTGAACGCATGCTAAAGTGTAAAAGACCAGGTAGATAGACAGCATGTTAAAGTGTAAAAGACCAGGTAGATAGACCGCATGCCTCAGTGTAAAAGACCAGGTAGATAGACCGCATGCTACGTTGTAAAAGACCACACCACAACACAACACCACCCACACCACAACACCACCCACACCACAACACCACCCACCACCCACACCCACATCACCACCACTACCACCCACACCCAACCACCACCACCACCACCACCACCAACAACAACATACACAATAATACAGGGTGTGTACCAGTATTTTTATCAATGAATGAAGTAGTATTTTTATCAAGTTGTATTTTTATCAATGAAGTTGTTCAATGAAATGAGCAACCAACTCCTGAAAAACCAGTTTGTAAGTGGCTAAATATACCAGTGACGTGTGTAACTGTAATGTAATTTTCCAGGTGTATCTGTGTGACGTAGTGTGTGACATAGTGTGTGACGAGGTCAGACCTTCAATTACAGGTACAGTCTATCCCTCCACACAATCCTATTGTGAAGAGAAGCCAGAACCAATGTCTGCAAAGTGAACTCTTTAACCCTTCAGCTATACTGCATCTACAGCACACACACACATACACACACATACATACACACATACACACACACACACACACATACATACATACACACATACACACATACAGGCACACACAGACACACACATACACACATACACATACAGACACACATAGACACACACACACACACACATACAGTCACACACACACATACACACAGACACACATACACACAGACGCATACACACACACACCAACACAAACACACACAGACACACACACAGACACATAGACACACACATACACACAGACACATACACACAGACACACACACGCACATACACACACACATACATACACACACACACCAACACACACACACATAGACACCAACGCACACACACACATACAGTCACACACACAGAGATACACACACACAGACAACAACACACACACACACAAATTTATACAGACAGACACACAACCACACAGGCACAGACACACGCACCCACTCACACACACATACACAGACACACATACGCAGACACACATACACACATACAGAGACACACACATACAGACACACAAACACAGACACCCCCACACTCCCACACACCACACAGACACACACACGTTTATACATACACACATGCAAGTTTATATACAGACACACATACACCTACACCACCCACACCACCACAACACCACCACCACCCACACCATCACCACTCACACCACCACCCACACCACCACCACCCACACAACCACCCACATCCACACCACCACCACCACCCACACCACCACCCACATCACCACAACACCACCACCACCCACACCACCACAACACCACCCACACCCACACCACCACCGCCCACATCACAACCACCCACATCATCACCACCACCACCACCACCACCACCACCCACACCACCACCCACACCACCCACACCCACATCACCACCACCACCACCACCACCACCACCACCACCACCACCACCAACATACACAATAATACAGGGTGTGTACCAGTATTTTTATCAATGAATGAAGTAGTATTTTTATCAAGTAGTATTTTTATCAATGAAGTTGTTCAATGAAATGAGCAACCAACTCCTGATAAACCAGTTTGTAAGTGGCTAAATATACCAGTGACGTGTGTAACTGTAATGTAATTTTCCAGGTGTATCTGTGTGACGTAGTGTGTGACATAGTGTGTGACGAGGTCAGACCTTCAATTACAGGTACAGTCTATCCCTCCACACAATCCTATTGTGAAGAGAAGCCAGAACCAATGTCTGCAAAGTGAACTCTTTAACCCTTCAGCTATACTGCATCTACAGCACACACACACACACACACATACATACATACACACACATACACACACACACATACATACACACATACACACATACAGGCACACACAGACACACACATACACACATACACATACACAGACACACATAGACACACACACACACACACATACATACATACACACATACACACATACACACATACATACACACATACACACATACAGGCACACACAGACACACACACACACACATACAGACACACACACACACATACACACATACACACACACGCACATACACACACACATATATATACACACCAACACACACACTCAAACAGACAGACACACATACATAGACACACACACACACAGCATACAGACACACATACAAGTTTATACAGACACACACACCAACACACACACACTCATACAGACACACACAGACACACACACACACACATACAGACACACACACACAGACACTAACGCACACACACCCAGAGATACACACACAGACAACAATACACACACACACAAATTTATACAGACAGACACACAAACACACAGGCACAGACACACGCACCCATCCACACACACATACACAGACACACATACGCAGACACATACACAGACACAGAGACACACACATACAGACGACCCCCCCCCCCCACACACACACACACACACAGAGACACACACACGTTTTTACATACACACATGCAAGTTTATACACAGACACACATACACCTACACCACCACCCACACCACCACCTACACCACCACCACCACCTACACCACCACAACACCACCACCTACACCACCACCACAACACCACCTACACCACCACCACCACTACCACCTACACCACCACCACCACCACCACCACCACCTACACCACCTACACCACCACCACCACCACCTACACCACCACCACAACACCACCTACACCACCACCACCACCACCACCACCACCACCTATACACCACCACCACCACCTACAGCACCACCACAACACCACCTACACCACCACCACCACCACCACCACCCACACCACCACCTACACCACCACCACAACACCACCTACACCACCACCACCTACACCACCTACACCACCACCACCTACACCACCACCACAACACCACCTACACCACCACCACCACCACCACCTACACCACCACCACAACACCACCTACACCACCACCACCACCACCACAACACCACCTAAACCACCACCACAACACCACCTACACCACCACCACCACCACCACCTACACCACCACCACAACACCACCTACACCACCACCACAACACCACCTACACCACCACCACCACCACCACCTACACCACCACCACAACACCACCTACACCACCTACACCACCACCACAACACCACCTACACCACCACCACCACCACCTACAACACCACCTACACCACCACCACCACCACAACACCACCTACACCACCACCACCACCACCTACACCCACACCACCACCTACACCACCACCCTTCAGCTATACTGCATCCACAGCACACACACACACAGACACACACACAAGTTTATACAGACAGACACACAAACATAGACACAGACACACACACCAACACACACAGACTCACAGACACCCAAACCACACACATACACACACACACACACACACACGCTCCACATGTTGATATGAATAACTGTTTCTACTTTTGGCACAAGGCCAGCAATTATACCAGTGTATTACTGGTACTTTATTTTATCGACCCCGTAAGGATGAAAGGCAAAGTTAACCTCGGCGGGATTTGAACTCAGACCATAAAGGGCCGTAACTCTTTGCTGCAAAGCATGGTGTCCGACCCTCTACTGATACTGCCAATCCACCATAATGTTCTATAATGTGAAAGGAATACTCACGTTGCTTTTGGTTGTTAATGTCGACTGAGAATCATGTTTAATCGTATACGATAGAGAATCTGATGTTTTCTCAGAAGGTAAACGAATAACTTTGATTGTCTGTGTCGGCTCAGTGTTGACAACATTATCATTAAGAACCCATGCATTGTTGGTTGATATACTTTCACCACCGGTACCTTTATAAGACAAGTTTTAAGAAAACAAGAGATATGATATCATTTCAAAAAGGTTATGTAATAAATCAATCGAGTAAAAAAAAGCCACAGTCAGTATAATAACTCCATAGGGGCCGACAGTGAAATACTGAGTGTCTTGGGTATCTAAATATAGAGACAGGTCCTCTCCAGGTCTGAGTACAGCTGATGTCTGATATATATCAAATAGGGTATGGTAAAAACCAGTAGACCATAACCCACCAGAGTACTCGATACTTGGTGAGTTGAGTGGGTAATATGAAAAGAATCAGGAGCCTGATTCTTTTCATATATATATATATATATATATATATATATATATATATATATATATATATATATATATAATATAAGATCAAAAGATGGTTAAAGGAGTTCCATGTATTTTATTATGCGCACTTCAAAAACAAACATCATCATGCAATAATATTTGTGTTTTCATCAGATAAAACAGGAGAACATGATATGGAGGCTAAAAAACACTTGTGGATAGTGCAGTTTTAAATCAACATATTTAAATCAACCATTAAATCACCTCCTATATATATATATATATATATATATATATATATATATATATATATATATATATATATATATATATATATATATATATATATATATATATATATATATATATATATATATATATATATATATATATATATATATATATATATATATATATATATATATATATATATATATATATATATATATATATAGGAGGTGATTTAATGGTTGATTTAAATATGGAGGCACATGGCTTAGTGGTTAGAGCATTGGCCTTGCAATCGAAAGGTTGTGAGTTCAATTCTCAGACCGGGTGATGTGTTGTTTCCTTGAGCAAGGCACTTTATTTCACATTGCTCCAGTTTACTCAGCTGTAGAAATGAGATGATAGGGACTGGTGTCCCTATCATTCCACTGTAAAGTGGTCGTGGAGGTGCCACGGCAAAAAAAGCACCCAGCACTCACTGTAAATGAGGTTGGTGTTAGGAAGGGCATCCAGCTGTAGAAATCAAGCCACCATCAGTTCCCATCCCACCCTTGCAAGCAGGGAAAAAGCGGATGTAAAATGAAATGATGATGATATATATATATATGTATAATAATAAAGTATGAATTCCTACGTGTAAAAAATACATATAGGGAAACAAGTATTATCCAACCATATGCCAATGTGGTTCTATGGCGGGTTAATAAATTAACAAGCCAGAACATATAAAATCAAGGTCTAGCAAATAGAGTTTGTGATTTGAACTCGGGAATTTTATATTCTCCGAGGGAGAAGAGCCTTCTGAAGATTACTCCCCTCTCAATGGAGATCCGCTTGGATTTTCCATTTATTCTGGAGCATGAAACCGCGGTAAAGGCACATATAGTAAGTACAGCGAATTTTTGTTTATTTATTTTAAAACTTTTTCTGTATTTGCTAGACCTTGATTTTATATATATGTATATATATATATGTATATATATATATATATATATATATATATATATATATATATATATACATATATACAAAGAAGGTGTGGTAAGATACCAGGTGGACCATAACACACCAGAGTACTCGATACTTAGGGTAGTAGAGTGGGTAATAGGAAAAGAGTCAGGACCCCAACGGCTGAGCTCTGGCTCTTTCGACCTGTCGGGGTCCTGACTCTTTTCCTATATATATATATATAACGAAGGAGTTGTGGTGAGGAACCAGATGGACCATAACGCACAAGAGTACTCAATACTTAGGGTAGTAGAGTAGGTAATAGTGATAAGAATGGGTAATTCTAATTTAGTCTAGAAATAGCCGTCGAAACGGCTTGAGCTCTGCCGTCGGGGTCATACTTTTTCCTATATATATATATATATATATATATACACACAAATAATGAATAAAAACTTATCAAATATGTTTAGAATTTTGTATTTCTCAATAAGTAAGCTCAATAGACTTTATCTAGAGCCATAATAACCAAATAAAGAGATATATGTATATATAGAGAGAGAAAGAGCCATATATCTTACAAGAAACATGGTATATATTCTGTGTACATATTCTTCTATAGGATATGTATTTGGTATATATACAATATACCATGTATCTTGTACGATATATGGTTCTTTCTCTCTATATATAAAGAAAAGTCTGACATGTAAGAAAGAAAAGTCTGACATTTCAAACAAAACCCTTCATCAGTACAAAAAGAAAATTAATAGTAATACTAAATTAAGTTAGTATTGGTCTTCCAATCATTACACTTACAGCCAGGTGTTTCGACCAGGAGATAGAATTAGCAATGGAAATATTGTTTCCTTGGTCTAATTTTATGCAATTCATCCCACTCTGTAAGTGAATGAGGTCTGCAGGCTTGTCGATAAACATCCTACTTTTTTTCCTTTAACAGCAGAGTATAAAAGGGAGGGCGGGGGCTAATTACTACCCACAAGAGACCAGCCTGAGGGGTGTATACTATGTGCCAATCATAACTCCTAGCAGAAACATCACTTTTTCTGATGACAGTAAGTGAGATTTGAACTCAGATTGCAGAGAGGCAGAACAGATATTCTTTCACAATTCTGCCAATCCACTGCCTCAGGAATGGAATTTTATCTATCAACCCTTAAAGGATAAAAGGCTAGATTTGAACTAAGAATGCAGAGGACCAGAACAAATATTGATGTATTTAACCCTTTAGCATTTACATTACTCTAAATATACTATTGTATTTTCATGGTAAAGGTCTTATCTCACATAATTATCACACATAATATCACATCTATGAGATTTTAATATTATTTATTTTGAGAACAATACTTAAACATCAGTATGAGTGGCCTGTTATGACCAGTTTGAACAGAAAGAGGTGAGTGAATTCTGGTTGGATATGGCCAGTTTAAATGCTAAAGGGTTAATACAATGCTCTAATGACTTTGCTAATTCACCAACTTCATATTGGTAATAACTTCTTTTTCTTTTGTTGAAGGGGCCCAAGTTGAAATGTTAGACTTCTAATCTCTCTATATATAAAACTGAGGATGTCTGTCTGTGTGTTTGTCTGTGAGTTTGAATCCCTAAAACTCAAGACCCAACCAATTTTTGTGTATTACTTATGTTTCAATGTGTATTACTTATGTTTCAGGGACATAAAAAAATTCAACTTTTTGATCCCCTAGGTGAAAAATTGCGTTTTTTCAGCATTTTAGGGGTTTTTTAAGGTGTTATGTCAGATCGATTTCCTTGAAATTGTAACTATGTATTAGTCAGTCTCTTCTTCATACCATAAGCAAAGAAAATCCAACTTTTTTATGGCCTAGGGCCCGCATTAGGTGAAAAACTTCATTTTTTCAGCTTTTTAGGGCTTTTTTGAAGCGCTACGTCTAGCCGATTTTCCTGAAATTTCAAGGCACATAAAAAAATTCATTTTCTTGATCCCCTAGGTGAAAATTAGGTGAAAACCTGCATTTTTCCAGCTTCATCGAGGAAAATCTTAAAGATTATCCAGCCATCAGAGTATTCGATTTATTTTCTTTACATATTGTCCAGGCATGCAGTTTTTCCACGATTAGGTCTGTTGGAGGCCCGCGTTCCAAAATACTTTATCCCGTGCAACGCCGGGTACCACTGCTAGTGATATATAAAGTACCAGTTGAGTACTGGTATTGATTCTTCCTCTATATTTCATTCTCATTTCTTCTCTCTTTCTCTGAAAGAAATCAACTCAATGATAAACCAATAGTGGGGGAAATATCTGCCCTCCTGTGTCCCCAAACCACATGACTACACGAATGAGACAGAGTTAGCCATGAATGAATCCCTTGAACTGGTCTGGCTCTTTCAGTGTATCTCTCTCGCTATAATCTGGAGTAATGCCTTTGCCAATTCTGTCCACTTGGAACATCTGGGCTTTTACTCTTCAAAGAAACAGGACAAACAAATAAAAGAACGTGCCAACCTTTCATTGGTTGATTCATGCTGTAAATCACATCACACACACATCACACATCACACATCACACACACATCACACACATCACACACACACACATCACACACACACACACACACATCACACACATCACACATACACATCACACACACAGACACATCACACACACATACACATCACACACACTCAAAAACACACACATCACACATACAGACACCCACACATACACAAATCACACACACACACACACTTAGACACATGCACACACACATACACACAAACACACATACATAAACACGCATACACACAGATTCACATAAACACACATACAGACACATAAATATGCATGCACACAGACAAACACATATACACAGACACACAGATAAACAAACACAGACACACACACACAGATAAACAAACACAGACACACACACAAACACACACACAGATATAAAATAATAGTAACAGCTGATGACTGCCAACAGGTGTAAAGCATTATAAATATTTATTACAGTAAACTAGAGCAATTCTGCTGTCTAAATTAATGTATATTTTAATTATATCTTTTAAGATCACTATAGCTAATAGCTAGAAAATATTAACATTTTCCTAATTTTCATCGAGGTCTAAGCTGTCATTAGAATGTACTCATGTTGGACTGGAATGTACTCATGTTGGACTGGAATGTACTCATGTTGGCCTTAATTTAGTCAATTGTATTGACCCCTAGTAGTTGTGTTTTTTTCATGTCTGGTATGGTACTTATTTTATTGATCTTATTCTTTAGCAAACTGTTAAGTTAGAGGAAATAAATGTAGACACGTATGTATGTATATATATATAAACATATAGTGTATATATATATATATATGGCGTCACGCAGTAATACAGGGTACCCGACCTCCCATGGGTACATGCTGAAGCATATAAACAATATGCCCCCCCCCCCCCCACCGCAAGGTGGTCGTGGAGGTGCCACGGCAAAAAAGCACCCAGCCCACACTGTAAAGTGGACGTGTAGGCGCCACGAAAAAGCACCCAGCACTCACTGTAAATGAGGTTGGTGTTAGGAAGGGCATCCAGCTGTAGAAATCAAGCCAGATCAGTTCCTGTATGAGCAAGGCATGGTCAGCCGACCAGACACTGCCCACAACAGGACAACCCGTCTAACCCATGCTAGCGTGGAAGAACGGACGTAAAACGGTGATGATGATGATGATGATGATATATATATATATATATATATATATCATCATTCATCATTTCATTTTACGTCCGCTTTTTCCCTGCTTGCAAGGGTGGGACGGGAACTGATTCTGGCTTGATTTCTACAGCTGGATGCCCTTCCTAACACCAACCTCATTTACAGTGAGTGCTGGGTGCTTTTTTGCCGTGGCACCTCCACGACCACTTTACAGTGGAATGATAGGGAGCCCAGTCCCTATCATCTCATTTCT
>OZ024754.1:11787743-11857743 GCA_964016885.1 Eledone cirrhosa | reverse complement strand
ACCTTTACTTTAAGATACCCTAACCATTGAGTTCTCTCAGTTGGGATATAGCTAGTCGTATTACGCACTGAGTTAGGATCGATTACGCTCTCTAT
Source organism: Eledone cirrhosa (assembly GCA_964016885.1). Classification (NCBI taxonomy): domain Eukaryota; kingdom Metazoa; phylum Mollusca; class Cephalopoda; order Octopoda; family Eledonidae; genus Eledone; species Eledone cirrhosa. The sequence goes on along the minus strand of OZ024754.1, from coordinate 11,857,648 downwards.
ACATAACTCTACACACAGTACCCGTTTCCTTTAGACATTGAGCTCTCACAATTACGATTGGTCACATTCCTACCGACTGAACACTACACTAGGTTTTGATCCGTGATCATCTAACCATGGAGTGCTCACTGTTACGGATTGAACAATAATACTTACACACCATTAATGGGCCTACACACATCCTCTGGGTTTTACTATCTTTTGTTATTTTACTTTACCTTGTGTTGGATAACACACTTCCACCACTCAAACAACTATCTTAAAAGCCCAATGGCCCATATGACGGGAAATCGCACTTACGGACGCATTAACCCAATACCCAACCCTACACGGAGTCCCTTGCTGGCCTACATTGTGGTTGATTGCACGCACGGTTTTGGGGACTCGGATTCTCAATGGGACAGCGGTACATACTGAGTTCGATATGAGCTGATTGCTTGCTCTTCACATGGATGTGTATATACACAGACATACACTTTTTTGGTGTGTGTGTGTGTGTATGGGGCTGTGGTTAACCAATATTTCCAATTTACATCGTCAAATTGAGATTTGACCAATGTAGCATCTGTTGTTTTGTGAACTAACTTTCGGTGAATGCTATGTTGGTATATTCTTATATTTGTTGTTTTTTTCTCTGACATCGCTTCGGTGTGTGAGAGAGTGTGTGTGTACCCACCCACACTAACTGTGACCTTCTATAGTTCTACAGGTTTGATACTGTGTTGATGTGTGTATATATATGTATATATATTTTTTTTTTCTTTGACCTCGAGCCAGAGTATGCGGGTGTGGAGTGTGTGTGTACCACTCACATTAACTGTGACCGACTGTATCCCTACAGATTTGATTGATGTCCAGCGTCTTTTGCAGCGATAGAAATCTGACAACTTTTATGACCTCAACTGAAGTTGATGGCAGTCGCCGTATTTTAACTGCTGGATCTTCATATGGGGGAATAAACTCTGTCAGTGAACATCGCTAATTTTCTCCCTCATATCAAGAATTTGATGAGATCAGTGATAATCGATCATGGCTTCACGATCGATCTATCTCTTATTGAAACATGTGTCGTGATTAAATGATTGGAATTTTACCTTGTCTTCGGATTTTCATTTTGATACTTATACTCCGTTTTCCATCATCTAGCTGTTCCCTTGAATAGAATTGGAGATATACTAAAGTGTGGAGAACTTAATATTGCTAACATAAATTTATTGGACCGTTTTACACAACCAATAATACACCTTACTATATAACAATTATATATATATATATATGTGTGTGTGTGTATATGTAAAAGCTAAACAGAAATAACAACACAATTGGTTGGCCACAAAAGGTTTCTCTCTGAAAATGAAAGGCAGATTGTATGATATTTGTATACGAACAGTAATGCTACATGGCAGTGATACATGGGCATTACATGCAGAGGACCTGCGCAGACTGGAAAGGAACGAAGCATGCATGCTTCGTTGGATGTTTAATAGTAATATACGTGAACAGCAAAGCATAAATGAACTAAGTGAGAAATTAGGAATAAGAGGGATCAGATGCTGTTTACTTGAGAGAAGATTACGTTGGTATGGTCACGTGATGCGCATGAAAGATGACAGCTGGATAAAAAAGTGCAGGGGGATCAAAATTGATGGTAGTTACGGAGTAGGTAGTCCCAGAAAAACCTGGGACGATTTGATAAATTCCGACCTTACACACTTGCACCTCTCTAAGACAATGTCACTGGACCGTGATCTTTGGCGCTATGCAGTAATACAGAAGACCCGCCTTGCCTATGTACAAAGCGAAACCTACAGGCAATAGGCACCTCTTAACCAAATATACACCCCAATCCACTACCCATACCCTATCCTCCCACTCCCACCAACACCACCCTCTCTCTGTAAAGTTGGTACCACAACATCCAGTCCAAATAAATGAGATAATGAGATCGAGATCGTGTAGGTGTCACAAGAAAAAAACACACAGTCCACGTTGTAATGTGGCCGTGTAGGTAACAGCCATTCAATGGCTATCATCGAAATATATATAGCAGTAAATAAAGGATTATGAGTTCATGCAATTGACATGTTTCGTCACTATATATAAATATATGTGCGTGTGTGTGTGTGTATGTGTATGTGTGAATATATATGTTAAGGTGTCAATAGATATCCAATATGTATGAGCATGTTTCTCAATAAATAAGCTCAATTAACCTTGGTTCTGAGCACGAGTTATTTAAATTTAACAGATTTATGTAGAGAGAAAAAAGTTTCTATCGTTTGAGAAACACATAGCATTTTGTACATATATCATCAACATCATCGTTTAACGTCCATCTTCCACGCTAGCATGGGTTAGATGGTTTTGTTCCATTTGATGCGGGAATGGTCGGGAGACCATGTCTCACTTGCACGGAAGCGTCTCTGGCAGGTTTTTTTTACAGCTGGATGCCCTTCCTAACACCAACCACATTTACAGTGTGGACTGGGAGCCTTTTCACCGTGTCCCCTACACGGCCACTTTACAGTGTGGACTGTTGTGTCGTCGACACAGTGGATGGAATGGGGAGGGGGTGTACATTGAGTTAAGATGTGCCTACTGACTAGGTTTGTATGCAATGGTAGTTGGGTCTTCTGTACAACTGCATGGCGCCAAAGGTCTCAATCCAGTGTCATTGTCTTAGAGAGGTGTAGGTGGGCAAGGTCAGATTTTATCACCTCGTCCCAGGTTTTTCTTGGTCTACCCACTCCGCAGCTTCCATCAATTTTCATTGCCCTGCACTTTTTATACAGCTGTCGTCCTTCATACGCATCACATATCCATACCAACGCAATCTCCTCTCCAGAACACAACATTTGATACCTCTTATGCTTAGTCTCTCTCTTAGTTCGTTTATGCTTCTTCTTTCACGCATGTTACTATTACACATCCATTGGAGCATGCAAGCTTCATTTTTTTTCTAATCTACGCAGGTCTTCAGCACACAATGCCCAAGTCTCACTACCATGTAATATCGCCGTTCGTATACATGCATCATATAATCTGCCTTTCATTTTTAGAGAAAAACCCCTTGTGGCCAACAGTGGTATTAGCTCTCTGAACTTTTTCTATCCCGTTCTATCTCTGGCTACTACACTTTCAGAGCACCCTCCTCCACTACTGATTTTGTCACCCAAGTAACGGAAGGTGTCTACTATTTCTATAGAACCATCTGGGCAGTTGAAGGGGATATCATGCAGTGGGTCCTTTCTACTTACTGCACCTGAGCATCGGCCACATATAAAATCTACAATCTTAAATAGCTTACCTCTGATCCCACTACATCTTTTATGCACCCATATTTTGCATTTGGGACATAGAATGGAGTTTCTGCCTACTCCTTTCTTACACACTAAGCATGGACATTTCCCAGAGGGTACCTGTGCACTATTCTCCTTTCTACATACTAGAACCTTAGTCTTAGACAAGTTGACTCTAAGGCCTTTTGATTCAAGACCATGCTTCCTCTCGTTTGAAACTTCCTCTCTAGTTTAGCCATAGATTCAGCTATGAGAGTTAGATCATCTGCATATAGAAGTTCCCATGGGCAGCCAGTCTTAAACCCCTCTGTTGTAGCCTGTAGGACAATAATAAACAGGAGGGGGCTAAGAACGGAGCCCTGGTGAACTCCTACCATTACACTAAATTCATTACTATATTCTTCGTTAATTCTAATCTTGCTGACTGTTCCTCTATACATAGCTTGTATAACTTTCACAAGCCATTCATCTACACCTAGTTTTCTAAGAGCCCACCAGATTAAGGTGCGTGGGACTCTGTCAAAGGCCTTCTCCAGGTCAACAAAAGCTAAGTAGAAGGATTTACTGTTAGCCAGGTACTTCTCCTGCAATTGCTTGCCATATAAGGAAAAGAGCATCCGTGGTACTTTTACCTGGCACAAACCCAAACTGCATTTCATCTAGATCAATTTGGTCTCTAATCAGTTGAGTAATAACTCTTTCTGTGACTTTCATGACTTAATCAACTAATTTAATACCCCTATAGTTTCCTCTATCCAGAGCGTCTCCTTTGCCCTTGTAACAGTTGATGATGATGCTGCTACGCCAGTCATTTGGTATGACCCCATTCTGTATTACTTGGTTTATATGTATAGAGCAAATAATATTCAGGAAAATATTTTACGATGGGTGTACAAAATGCTGTGTTTCTCAAATGATATATGCTTCTTTCTCTCTACGTATATCTTTTAAATATATATATATATATATCAATGTTTGGTATTTAGTCATGAAATGGTCAATAAATAAATATTGTTGCATTGAAAACCAAGACGAAGTGTAAGTGTATTTTAACCCTTTAGCATTTAAACTAGCTATATCCAGCCAGAATTATCTCACCTCTTTCTGTTCAAACTGGCTGTAACTGGCCACTCATACTGATGTTAAGGTATTGTTCTCAAAATAAATAATATCAAAATCTCGTAGATTTGATATTATGTGAGGTAAATCTTTTACAGTGAAAATGTAATAGTAAATTTCATGGGAAATAATTTGAAAACAACTAAATGCCGTCAATGGCAGTATGTAAGTCAGGTAAATATATGTCTAAGGACAGAAATGAGCGGCCAGTGATCAGTAAAGAGAAGTTGTGAGGTGAGTGACAGGTAGATGATAGGAACCCCAGTTGTATCACAAAAAAAAACCCACATTAAATGAAGCATCTTGCTCAAGAACACATGCTGCCTGGTCTAGGAATCAAAGCCACAACCTTATGATTGTGTGTCCAATATCCTAATTACTATGTAACATGTCTTCTCTAATTAGTTTAGATATATGATATGCCTCATTGAAAATAGTTGCTAATATGTTAATTCTGGAAGATCTTGTATGTGTTAAGATAATATATAAAGAATTTATTAATTAATGTTTTGTCATGAAAGTAAGATATCTTAAGAGAAGCAGAGCGTGATATTCTTTCCAAGTTGACGATAAAGTTACATATGTGTGTGTGTGTGTACGTGTGTGTACATACACACACACACATATAGTGTACACCTATATTCTTTACAGACACACCTTTATATGCAGAAGTCTGCTGATTAATATTTTAATAGCTAATAAGCTAGAATACTGAAAATAGAATTTTCAAAATAGACTATTGGAGAGTTGAGTAGATTGAAATTCTTAGAAAATGTAGAAAATAAGTGTAAACCCAGTCAATTACTATAAATGATTAGAAAATTAGGTAAACTACCCCTATAGATGGGAAAAAATGGCCAGAGTTCATTTAGCTCAATAGTTTACAACACTCAGCCGGAATTTGAGAGGTATGGAGTTTGATTCTTCATAGTAGCTCTTCGCAACTTTTTTTTTCATTTATAAAAAATAAAATTTACCATATATACACTGTGTCCACAAAGTCACTAGGCAATTATCTATATATATAAAACTGAGGATGTCTGTCTGTGAGTGTGTATGTGTGTGTGTGTGTGTGAGTTTGAATCCCTAAAACTTGAGAAGAACCCAACCGATTTTTTTCAAACTTTACATGTGTATTACTTATGTGAAATTCAACTTTTTGATCCCCTAGGGCCTGCATTAGGTGACAAACTGCGTTTTTTCAACTTTTTAGGGGTTTTTTTAGGCCGATTTCCTTGAAATTGTAATTATGTATTAGTTAGTCTCTTCTTCATACCGTGGGCAAAGAAAATCCAACTTTTTTATGGCCTAGGGCCTGTATTAGGTGAAAAACTTCTTTTTTGAGGTGTTACGTCTAGCCGATTTTCCCGAAATTAATCCCCTAGGGCCCGCATTAGGTGAAAACCTGCATTTTTCCTGCATCATCGAGGAAAATCTTAAAGATTATCCATCCAGCCATCAGAGTATTCGGTTTATTTTCTTTACATATTGTCCAGGCATGCAGTTTTTCCACGATTAGGTCTGTTGGCAGCCCGCGTTCCAAAATACCTTATCCCGTGCAATGCCGGGTACCACTGCTAGTATATATATATATATATATATATAATTGTCTAGTGACTTTGTGGACACCCTGTATAAATAGGAGTCTGTTTAGGTTGTTTCATCCAAACAACAAAAGCACCTTGATGGCACTTACACTCGCCTTCTTCAGCGCATTCAGAACATAAGCTGGCAACATCTGCCTTTGAGAGAGATATATGCCAGCCTCCCACGCATATCTCTCGGTGTACGTAAAAGGGGAGTAAGATTTGCTGGTCACTGCCATCGTGCCACCTATGAGGCTGTGTCCTCATTAATGCTTTGGAAACCACAAGCAGTCACTAATAACAGGGGGCGCAAGCTCTCCTACCCTGATGTCATCTCCAGAGATTCTGGTATTGAAATCCAGGACTTGGCAACGACAATGAATGACAGACCCACGTGGAGATCAATTGTTGATTCCATTTCAGCTGAGGCCAGCAGATGATGATGATGAGGTTGTTTACTGCTTAAAGAACAAACCAAAGGTCAAAGATATTAAGAAGATTAACTTACAAATAAAAATAAACAAACATCCATGTCTTAACTAAATGCTGCTAAGCCAGGATCAAAACATGTTCAATGAATAATTAATTATTTTGAAAATAATTCCCTGTTTTGTTGTTTTGATGTGAGTTGGTGACATTATAGTAAGAGAGAGAGGGGTGGAGAAAGAGAAAAAGGAGGGCATACAGATATGGAGGAGAAAAAGAGAAGAATAGAAAAATACAGAGTAAGAGGGAAGTGTATATCATCATCATCGTTTTACGTCCGTTCTTCCACACCAGCATGGGTTAGACGGGTTGTCCTGTTGTGGGCAGTGTCCAGTCGGCTGACCTTGTCTTGCTCATATGGGAACTGATTCTGGCTTGATTTCTACAGCTGGATGCCCTTCCTAACACCAACCTCATTTACAGTGAGTGCTGGGTGCTTTTTTGTCGTGGCACCTCCACGACCACTTTGCAGTGGAATGATAGGGACCCCAGTCCCTATCATCTCATTTCTACAGCTGAGTAAACTGGAGCAATGTGAAATAAAGTGTCTTGCTCAAGGAAACAACACATCACCCAGTCCGAGAATTGAACTCACAACCTTTCGATTGCAAGCCCAATGCTCTAACCACTAAGCCATGCACCTTCACTATATATATATATATATATATATATATATATATATATATATATATATATATATATATATATATATATATATATATATATATATATATATATATATATATATATATATATATATATATATATATATATATATATATATATATATATATATATATATATATATATATATATATATATATATAGTAAATGAGTGAAGAATAACTTGGTCGACTGTACAATAGGGTTTATTCAAAATATTAACAATTGTTTCATTAGTCCGGTGTGTCTAAAAATCGCTGATTGCCAGAAGCTACGTCACTCTATTTTAATTACAGTCGATACCCGACCAAATCCCGATTACCCGACCAAATCCCGATATCTTGTTAACTTTATATATATATATATATATATATATATATATATATATATATATATATATATATATATATGTATATATATATATATATATAAGTTGAAATGGAATGAAACGAAATTTCATTTCTCACTCTTAGTACGGCACTTACTTAAATGCAAGTATGTATACGTACATACATACCTGTATGTACGTATACATACATACTTGCATATATATATATGGTGGAGGCACATGGCTTAGTGGTTAGAGCATTGGCCTTGCAATCGAAAGGTTGTGAGTTCAATTCTCAGACCGGGTGATGTGTTGTTTCCTTGAGCAAGACACTTTATTTCACATTGCTTCAGTTTACTCAGCTGTAGAAATGAGATGATAGGGACTGGGGTCCCTATCATTCCACTGCAAAGTGGTCGTGGAGGTGCCACGGCAAAAAAGCACCCAGCACTCACTGTAAAATGAGGTTGGTGTTAGGAACGGCATCCAGCTGTAGAAATCAAGCCAGAATCAGTTCCCGTCCCACCCTTGCAAGCAGGGAAAAGTGGACGTAAAATGAAATGAAAATGAAATGAAAATATATATATATATATTGGGAATATACTCCGGTATTTCCTAATGTTTGTTGAGTGAGTTGGAAATTGGTCGGAGTATCGCTTATTAGCTTTCTCCGTTTATGTAATTATGTAATATACTCTTGGATCACCAGACATGAACTTTGCCGATATAAGGTATGACTCTCTTCGTTTATTTATATGAATATTGGTTGTTTGTTCCTGTATCTTATGTCTGTTATTTTGCCTGAGAAAATATCCCTGTGTCCTTAAACAGTTCACACACATAATCCAATTGAGTTCTTCGCACGAGGCTTGAATTCTTGTCAGAGTTCAATGACCTGCGTGTATATTATTTTTTGGCGGTATCCTCCTCCTCCCATTTTCGAGACAGTGTGAGATTTTCTTTAGAACTGCTGGACTTACAACCTAACAGTTCCTTCTAGCACTGACTGTGATTATCGGTAAATATTGATATTGATTTAGTTATTAATATTAATATTATTGGGCACCCACTGAAGATCTGTAAGAGCCCACTTGCGTAAGAATCCATGGATTTTACACAAGTTTCTACAGAACTTGGTATAATTTCACCCACCATGTAGAAATCTCATAATGAAATGATTCGTTTGGGAAATGAGTATTTTAATATATCTCGGTAAAGTAAAACCTGCTACGGTCAGTAGGCATCTCTAACAAAATACACCCCCGTCCCACCACCCCCACCCCATCCACACCGCCCCTTTCAATGTAAAGTTATGTTGGTGCCACAACATCCAGGCCGAAACAAATGAGATCGTGTAGGTGTCACGACAAAAAACACACAGTCCACGCTGTAATGTGGCCGTGTAGGCAACACGGTAAAAACCTCCCAGCCCCACACTGTAAATGTGGTTGGTGTTAGGAAGGGCATCCAGCTGTAGAAATCACGCCAGACAGTCCACGCTGTAATGTGGCCGTGTAGGTAACACGGTAAAAACCTCCCAGCCCCACACTGTAAATGTGGTTGGTGTTAGGAAGGGCATCCAGCTGTAGAAAACCCGCCAGACAGTCCTATGCGAGCGAGATAATCAATCTTGCCTCAAGTGGGAAAACCCCCGTCCAAACCCATGCAAGCGTGGAACACGGACGCTAAACCTGATGATGATGATGATGATGATCTCATACAAAATAATACAGCCAATTACCCACACAATACAATATAGTTAGCACCCCAAACGTTTAATTGGGAATATACTCCGGTATTTCCTAAGGTAATTATGTATATATATATATATATATGTGAGAGAGGTGGGAGTATAATATATCATTTAGAGAGAGGAGGGATAAAGAGACATATATATGTATATATATATACATATATCATCATCATCATCATCAGGTTTAGCGTCCGTGTTCCACGCTTGCATGGGTTTGGACGGGGGGTTTTCCCACTTGAGGCAAGAGTGGTTGTCTTGCTCGCATAGGACTGTCTGGCAGGTTTTCTACAGTTGGATGCCCTTCCTAACACCAACCACATTTACAGTGTGGGGCTGGGAGGTTTTTACCGTGTTGCCTACACGGCCACATTACAGCGTGGACTGTCTGGCGGGTTTTCTACAGCTGGATGCCCTTCCTAACACCAACCACATTTACAGTGTGGGGCTGGGAGGTTTTTACCGTGTTGCCTACACGGCCACATTACAGCGTGGACTGTCTGGCGGGTTTTCTACAGCTGGATGCCCTTCCTAACACCAACCACATTTACAGTGTGGGGCTGGGAGGTTTTTACCGTGTTGCCTACACGGCCACATTACAGCGTGGACTGTCTGGCGGGTTTTCTACAGCTGGATGCCCTTCCTAACACCAACCACATTTACAGTGTGGGGCTGGGAGGTTTTTACCGTGTTGCCTACACGGCCACATTACAGCGTGGACTGTCTGGCGGGTTTTCTACAGCTGGATGCCCTTCCTAACACCAACCACATTTACAGTGTGGGGCTGGGAGGTTTTTACCGTGTTGCCTACACGGCCACATTACAGCGTGGACTGTCTGGCGGGTTTTCTACAGCTGGATGCCCTTCCTAACACCAACCACATTTACAGTGTGGGGCTGGGAGGTTTTTACCGTGTTGCCTACACGGCCACATTTACAGCGTGGACTGTGTGTTTTTTTTGTCGTGACACCTACACATATATATATATATACCGTCCAAACCCATGCAAGCGTGGAAGATGGACGTTAAACGATGATGATGATGATGATGATGATATATGTATATATATATATGTATATATATATATATATATATAAATATATATATAGGGAGAGAGAGAAAGAGGAAGATAGAGTAATATAAATATATATATATAGAGAGAGAGGGGGGGGAGAAGAGATAGATAGAAAGAGGGTAGATAGTGAGATATGGAGAAATAAGAGAGAGGTGGTTAAAGAGATAGAGAGAAAGAATGAAGAAAAGTAAGACAAAGAAAAGAAAGACAAAGTTGGAAGAGAACAAAAAACAGATTAGAATTATAAATTCTATGTCTATGTCTGTATAAATCATGTGTTGTTTTGGTATCACTGAAGCCAGCAAGTGCTGTACCAGATAACCTCAGCCTCCACATCAGGAATAGTAGCCGAAAATTGGATAGAATTGAATAGGATTCTTTATTCAACAAATTTTAATTAAATTTTATAATTTATTAGAAAATGTAAGAAGCTCAGGTGCAGAAAATAACTGCAATTACAGTCAGTTGCTAATATTTTCCGTCTTTAAGCTTTGTTTTATAATACCTGACTAATTACAATTATTTTCTGCACCTGAGCTTCCTACATCTAATAATAATAATGGTTTCTTATATAGGCACAAGGCCAGCAATTATCCCAGTACATTACTGGTACTTTATTTTATCGACCCCGTAAGAATGAAAGGCAAAGTTAACCTCAGCGGGATTTGAACTCAGATCATAAAGGGAGGTAACTCTATGCTTCAAAGCATGGCGCCCGACCCTCTACCGATACTGCCAATCCACCGCCTTATAATAATAATAATAATAATGAAATTATTGTGTACAGCACTCATCAAATGTGCATGTATAGTACATAGAATAATATATATATATATATATATATATAATCCTCATTAAATGTCCGTTTTCTCTGCTAGCAAGAGCTGGATGGGTCTACATAAGTCAGTACTGAAGTGGGGCTACTGACCTCACAGACAGGCCAAGGGGTCTGTATACTGCTTACATACAGTAATATCAAATGCAGAGGAGAAGTTGTGTCTTTTGACACAAACTGAAGGATCTTCCTAACCTCTTGTTTAGCAAGCTTTCTACAGTTGGATGCCCTTCCTAACACCAACCACTTTACAGCGTATACCGAGTGCTTTTATTGTGTAGATCACCAGCATTAGGGAGGCTGTTGTGTCTTTGACACAACTAAAGGGTCCTCCCAACCCTTTGTTTCGCAAGTTTTCTATGGCTGGATGCCCTTCGTCTCACCAACGACTTTACAGCATTAGAGTTAAAATTTGGGCAACCCCCTCACTCCAACCCTCTAATTTTAAAGCTCAATATGATTTTATAGTCCAGAGTTTAATCCAATGGGTAAATTTCAGTTACACACGCACATATTTGTATTTGACTGAAATTATTTTTATTCTTTTAGATACATTCTCATTTTATTTATCTTCATAGCAGATGATTTAAAACATATGCCATTTATTAGGGAGGCAGAGATCCAGTTTAGTTTATTATAATATTCAGCACCTATATTATGCTAATGTATATAATATAGTGCAATGAAGAGGGTGTGAAATAAATTCTTTGAATATTTATAATGCTCTATGTAAATTTAAAAGATCTTTGTCATTTAAACTTTGGGTTTGCCAACTGCTGCATGCAACCAAATAGCAATTTTGATACCAATTCATCCAAAACCACTCCTGCTTCTATGAAATAAAATTACCCATGTTAAAGAGCTCCAATTTAAATTAAAATCTTCTTTTATTAAGATACTATCTTTGAATGAAATAATGAATAACTTAAGTAAATACCTCAAAATTCTTCAATTAATTGAAATAGGGTGTATTTCATTAGAAATAATTGTTTCTACTTTTGGCACAAGGCCAGCAATTATCCCAGTGCATTACTGGTACTTTATTTTATCGACCCCCGTAAGGATGAAAGGCAAAGTAAACCTCGGCGGGATTTGAACTCCGATCATAAAGGGAGGTAACTCTATGTTTCAAAGCATGGCGTCCGACCCTTACCAATACTGCCAATCCACCGCGAAATAATGTCACAAAGTGGGTTCTCTTTTATTACAATATTTCCAATGAAAGACGCTGCTTATGGTATACAAATTATTTTGAAAATCATCACAAATTTGGAGGAATTTAGTAATATAACTAACTTTCTAATAAGTTAATGTTTTGAGTATGAATTAACAATTTCTGATTTAGGTACAATACCAACAATTTTTTTTAGGGAAAAAGTCGATTAAATCGACCCCCGTGCATTAATGATACTTTATTTTACTGACCCCATAAGGATGATAGGCAAAGCTAACTGTAGCACGATTTGAACTCAGAGTGTAAAGGGTCATAACTATATGCCACAAAGCATATTATCCAGCGCTCTAACAAAAATACATAAAATTATGATGAAAGTGTTTTAGCTAAAAGTGTTGGAATGTATATTTATTTTTAGGCCAAGTGGTTTATATCGAAATATATACTGCTATGACCCTATCTTTTCTGGTTGTCTTGGCACAAGTGCACATTCTAGAACAGAGGACTCTCATGTCCATCATACTTATCTAAAATACCCTAGAAGCAGTAAATCGGCTGAGCAGGTTTTATTCTACAAAATATTTTCCACATTATAACATTAATACACAATATATAGTGGTAGTTTCAGGGATATTTACATCTCAAACGATATAAACAAATTTTGAAACACCCTGTATATAGTTTTCAATTTTCTTACTTTATGTTCAGATTAGATCTTTCTAGTTGGTCAAGAGTAGAAAAAGAAGTATTAGAGACAATATGACAACTGAATAATAGAATTAACTTTATAGATAATGAACACAACCACAAAGATATGGTTTGAACATGGAAGAGCCGAACTCCCTCTGTCATTGCTTCCATCTCTCGCCCTCCCCATATCTCTGCATGGTGAGCAAATGGGGTTATAAGTAGTATTTCAATAGTTTGCCTGCCTGTTTAACTGTTTGCCTACCTGCCTGCTTTCTCAATGACAGAAATATGTCAACCAGTGTAGACAATGAAAACAACTCCTGCTTTGTGTATAAAGCTGATGACCACTACTACTACTACTGATTAACCAACCATATACAGCTTCATACCCTAATAAAACAATCATAATGAATTCATGTCACAGGATCTATTTAATTTCCTGAATACTGTTTAGCTTTTGTTATGAAACCACTGTTGCTAGCCATTAACTTGACAGTGTGACTACAACAAAAATGACAGATCAGTTAATAATAACAATATTCAGTCTCTTATCACAAACATGACAACTTCTTTAGTGTGGGTGACACCCAGTACACTCTGTAAAATAGTTGGTGTTAGGAAGGGCATCCAACTATAGAAATCATGCCAACTTCTGTATTGCTGGTGCAATAATAAAATACACCCAGAACACTCTGTAAAGTTGTTAGTCATAGAAACTATGCCAAACAATGAATTGAGAGGACTGTTCATTTGTGTCAAAGAGTTGATAAGCTCACTAGCACTGGTGTTATGATAAACTACATCAAGTACACTTTGATAGGAAGGGCATATAGCTATGGAAACCAAACCAAAATTACAACATACAGAAGTGAGGTGTTCTCCCAACACATCTGGGAAGACTGTAAGTCCAATTAAGAACAGACATGGTCTGTGATGACCTGTCCAACCCATCCCAGCATGGCACACCCCCTCCTCACTTTCCCAATGTTAAATGATGCTGATGATGTTCATTGGTGCTGGTGGTGATGGTCATGACAATGACGATGATGATGATGATGATGATGATGGTTTTTGTCATGAAATCACTGTTTCCAGCCATTAACTTCACAGTTTGGCTACAACAAAAATATGAGATCAGTTAAAAATAACATTATTCAAAATTTATTTTATTTTATTTTATTTTATTTTATTTTATTTTATTTTATTTTATTTTATTTTGTAAGGTTTTTCTCTGTTCATGTGAAAATCTTTTGACTTCAGGCTATTTACGGGGGGGTTTCTTCTCAGCACCAACCTTATTATTTTTAACCCTAGGGTGGTAGATTAGAGGTATCAGCAGAGCGTCGTCAGACAACATGCTTTGCAGCATATAGTTACAGCCCTTTTTGTTCTGAGTTCAAATCCTGCTGAAGTTAACTTTGCTTTTCATCCTTATGGGACCGTTAAAATAAAGTACCAGAAACACACTGGGGTCAATTTAATCAACCTTTATTTACTACTTAGAGAATTATTTTTTTTAAAAATGTAGGAATCCCAAATGCAGAAAACAAATGCAAACACAGCTGATTGCTATAAATAACAGCTTGGGGGAAGGAGCAGCTTTTTTTAAGGCAGAAATGGAAGAGCAGTGTCCATGACTGGTTTCCAGTATCTCCCAAATTCTTGCTCCACCAATATAAAAAATACAAAAACATCTCATCAAAAGTGTGTCAGTCCTTCTAACCTTTATAATCTGTACAACCAGACACCCAGTATTAATTACACCCAGTCATGTCCTTGTGGGTTTTGGGGGGTTGTTTTATTTTGTCAGTTTTTTGTTAACATGACTTTCAAAAAAAGAGACTTATCATTCTATTCTGAGATGGTAATGATGGTGGTGGTGGTGGTGTGGTGGTGCTTGTGGCAGCAGTGGCGGTGGAGAGGATGGTGGTGGTGGTGGTGGTGTGGTGGTGGTTGTGGCTGGCAGCAGTGGTGGTGGTAGTGGTGGTGGTGTGGTGGTGCTTGTGGCAGCAGTGGCGGTGGAGAGGATGGTGGTGGTAGTGGTGGTGGTGTGGTGGTGCTTCTGGCAGCAGTGGTGGTGGAGAGGATGGTGGTGGTAGTGGTGGTGGTGTGGTGGTGCTTCTGGCAGCAGTGGTGGTGGAGAGGATGGTGGTGGTAGTGGTGGTGGTGTGGTGGTGCTTGTGGCAGCAGTGGCGGTGGAGAGGATGGTGGTGGTAGTGGTGGTGGTGTGGTGGTGCTTGTGGCAGCAGTGGTGGTGGGAGTGATGGTGGTGTGGTGGTGGTGTGGTGGTGCTTGTGGCAGCAGTGGTGGTGGAGAGGATGGTGGTGGTAGTGGTGGTGGTGTGGTGGTGCTTCTGGCAGCAGTGGTGGTGGAGAGGATGGTGGTGGTAGTGGTGGTGGTGTGGTGGTGCTTGTGGCAGCAGTGGCGGTGGAGAGGATGGTGGTGGTGGTGGTGGTGTGGTGGTGGTTGTGGCTGGCAGCAGTGGTGGTGGTAGTGGTGGTGGTGTGGTGGTGGTGTGGTGGTGCTTGTGGCAGCAGTGGCGGTGGAGAGGATGGTGGTGGTAGTGGTGGTGGTGTGGTGGTGCTTGTGGCAGCAGTGGTGGTGGGAGTGATGGTGGTGTGGTGGTGGTTGTGGCAGCAGAGGTGAGGTTGATGATGATGATGGTGGTGGTGGTGAGGATGATGATGATGATGGTGGTGGTGGTAGCAGCAGTGGTGAGGATGATGGTGGCAGTGGGGGGGGGGGGGGTTAGTTATAGCAGCAGTGGTGAGGATGATGATGTTGGTGGCGGTGATGGTGGTGAGGATGGTGTTGGTGGCGGTGATGGTGGTGGTGGTGGTGCTTGTGGCAGCAGTGGTGGTGGAGAGGATGGTGGTGGTTGTAGCAGCAGCGGTGAGGTTGATGATGATGATGGTGGTGGTGGTGGTGGTGGTGGTGGTTGTAGCAGTGGCAGAGAGGATGGTGGTGGTAGTGGCAGTGGTGGAGAGGATGATGATGGAGAAGGTTGTGGTGGCAGTGGTGAAGATGATTATGATGATGATGAAGGTGAAGGTGGTGGTAGTAGTGGTGAAAACGATGATGATGATGATGATGATGATGATGATGGTGGTGGTGGTGGTAGTATTGGTGATGATGATGAAGGTGATGGTAGTGATGGTGATGATGATGATGACATCAGACTTCACCTACTCTGTTAACTATTATACAATGATCATAGATGGACATAGATATGGACATAGATATGGACATAGATATGGACATAGATATGGACATAGATATGGACATAGATATGGACATAGATATGGACATAGATATGTGAAATAAATCCTGAAAAAATGTTTAGCATGACCAGATACTCTTTGTTTAGTTAAGCGTCAGCTTATTTAACCCTTGCCATATTCCTTGCAAAAGATACTGATTAGAGTTTTCAAATAATTTTGAAAATAATGATAAGCTTATATAATTAAAAATATCTTTCTTTGTGTTTGGAACATAACTAAAAAAGGCTTCTTACTTAAAATTATGAAGGAAGGTTTGGGGTTGTTGTTTTTTTAGATAAATACCTAGTTTATAATAGCTACACTAAATCCTTGCATGCCATAAGAAGTGACTGAAAGGTTGGTGTCAGGAAGGGCTGTAAAACATTGCCTCTAAAAGTCCCATAAAACCCATGCCAGCATGGAAAAGTGAACGTAAAAACAATGGATGATGATGAGGTGATGATGATGATGACAATAAACACTTTTAAACGAACAGTTTTGTATCAAAGGTAGGGACAGTTTCAGGAAGCTTCAGATGAAAAGGTTTTAAAAACAGAGCTTTAAAAACTGAAATAGAATTAAATATTCATTCATCCCAGAGCTCAGATATTAATTTAGCCTATTTAAAAGCATGGAGGATTAAAAAGCTAAAGTGGAATCAAATATTCATTAACCCTATAGCTACAGTATTTATGTTGCGGTGTTGGTTTTCTTGTATGTGTTGATGATGATTGTTAGACAAGAGTCAGCTGTGTGTAGGGGTGTTTGGTTTGTCAGTGAGAATGTGTAGCAATGATACACATTCTCACTAACAAAACAAAGAACACATAGGAAACCAACACCCCCTACACATAAATGACTTTCTCCTAACAAACCATCACCAACACATTTGGAAATTATATTCATATGTATAGTTGTGTAGTGCCTGTCCCTCCTCATCCACCTTTCTTTCATTGCTTGATTCTATTTTCTTCTTTTCATTTCCTTTTTTTTTGTTCCCTTTAATAATTTTTTTTTTTGTATAAACAACTTTGTAAAATAAAGTTCAAATCCCACTTACTAAAAAAAAAATGGTATATGATGATTAGATAGATAAAGCAATGTAAAATACTCTGGCAAGAGAAGGTTAGACAAGAAAAACCCAAAGCTGGTGCTTTAACAGTAAACCAAAAAACATTCCATATACATTTGTATAACTACCAACCCTCTGTACTGGTAAAGTCAGTAAGATGGCTTATGCTGATAAAAGTATATGATGTATAAAATGCTTCAACAACAGAATATATAAATAGAGGAAGGAAAGGGGATGAGGATAAATATGTGAGAGAGTGGAGTAGACTAAACTACAAGCTGTCTTTTTTTTGGTATTTTTTGTTATTATTCATTTAGCATAAGTGGAGATGTGGAATTTTGCTAGGTCATCAAAGTTAGCATAAAATAGTGCTGACCAAGAAATATATTACAGTTGCATGAAGATTCTTTTAATAAGCAAAAAAAAAAGTTTCAGGTTAAACCACTCACAGATTTATCTAAGCACACACACACATATTCACATCCTCATATGCATGTGAGTGTGTGTTTATGTACAAGTGTGCATACATCTATGCAATACATATACTGTGTATGTAGAAAGATATAGATTTAAAATTGAGATAAACTGTTAACTACAACCAGACAAAATCGTTTAAAATGCTTTCGTTGCCATAATTCTAATTAAAGACATTGTTCATGATTTTTAAATAATTTTAAAAAATAAAGAAGAATTTGAAAAGATTTAGTTATATAACAAGCTTTCTCATTATTAAGTTGTTTGGAATATAACTTAACGAAGGTTCTTCTTACATTAAATTACGATGAAGGATTTTTTTGTATAAATATAAACACTTTAAAACAAATTTCATAGATATGAGTGGTTTCAGGCAGTTTGGTGTTAAAAGCATTAAATTCCATTTTAAACCTCATCATTAAAAACTGTTTGATAACTCTTTAAGAATCCACAGCTCAAAGATTAGGGTTATGGTTAAGGTTAAAGCTTCCATTACTAGCTATGCTGTTAACACAAAAGTAGCACAGGCAATCAAGAATCTGGCTGATGCTATTTTCTAACAAGATTTGGATGTCATATATAATTGGCCTGAGGATAACAATATGCAGTTTAATGGCGAAAGATATCAAGCCCTCCGCTATCAACCTGCAAACACTTAGCCACTACAACAAGCTACACTGGACCAGGAAGAATCAAAATCCCCGAGTCAAAATCAATATGGAAATTGAGTAATGACATGAGCAATGATGCATCATTTCATGCACACATCATCAAAATGGCGGCAATGTACAGATGACTGGCTGGTTGGATTCTGAGGACTTTTAGGATAAGAAACCTGGAAACTATGTAGGTTCTCTGGAAGAGCCCTCAGCCAACAGTGTCAAACTAACTGCAGAATTTGAAGCAATCCAACAAAGCTACACCAAAAAGATTGCCTCAGTGAAGGAGATGAACTACTGGAAATAGCTGAAATAACTAAAGCTCCACTCTTTGGGGGGAGGGGGGAAGATACGCAGTGATATACATATGGAAGATCCTGGAAGGACTAGCACCAAACTTTGGCATTGGTTCAAAGACCCCCCCCCCCCACCAGCTCTTTAATAGGTTGCTAAATATCCTGAAAGATCTACATGGTGTAGATGTAGATATTTTCAAGAAACATCTCGACATTCTGATGAACCCACAGCAGGAGATGAAGTACAAATAAGGGCAGCAGCAACAAACTTCCTCTTACACCAACGGCAAACAAAGGAAGGCTGGCTATAGACAGTATAATAACTATGGTAGTGTCCCAGCATAGCCAAAGGACCATATCACATTCATAGACGCAGGCCCAGCACTACTTATAAGGTCACTACTGAACCTTAAAGGATCACAGTTTTATACAAATTTGTATAATTAAATTAAATATATAATAATTTCCTGTGATCAATAAATAAATCGTTAAACATTATTGCCTTGTAGCAGTATTAGGGAAATATTGGAAATGGTGGAGAGGGTCATATGGTGTTATGATCTGTCGCATGATTTGGCATGGTGGAGTGTGGAGTGTGGAGTGAAAGAGGAAGGCTTAGTGTTGGACACCTCCTGCTCTGACCACACTAAGAAAATTACTAGGTTTTTCAGCTTACTGAACTGTAAGTTGAAATCGTTTAATTTGGGAGAATGGGGTCCACAACTGGGAGAATGGGGCACATATTGTAAGGGGAGCCAAGGGGTACTAAATATCAGGTCCACAACTGGAAGAACAGGACACATATTGTAAGGGGAGCCAAGGGGTACTAAATATCAGGTCCACAACTGGAAGAATGGGGCACATATTGTAAGGGGAGCCAAGGGGTACTAAATATCGGGTTCACAACTGGAAGAATGGGGCACATATTGTAAGGGGAGCCAAGGGGTACTAAATATCGGGTCCACAACTGGAAGAACGGGACACATATTGTAAGGGGAGCCAAGGGGTACTAAATATCAGGTCCACAATTGGAAGAACGGGGCACATATTGTAAGGGGAGCCAGGGGGTACTAAATATCAGGTCCACAACTGGAAGAACAGGACACATATTGTAAGGGGAGCCAGGGGGTACTAAATATCGGGTCCACAACTGGAAGAATGGGGCACATATTGTAAGGGGAGCCAGGGGGTACTAAATATCAGGTCCACAACTGGAAGAACGGGGCACATATTGTAAGGGGAGCCAGGGGGTACTAAATATCAGGTCCACAACTGGAAGAACAGGACACATATTGTAAGGGGAGCCAGGGGGTACTAAATATCGGGTCCACAACTGGAAGAATGGGGCACATATTGTAAGGGGAGCCAGGGGGTACTAAATATCAGGTCCACAACTGGAAGAACGGGGCACATATTGTAAGGGGAGCCAGGGGGTACTAAATATCAGGTCCACAACTGGAAGAACAGGACACATATTGTAAGGGGAGCCAGGGGGTACTAAATATCGGGTCCACAACTGGAAGAATGGGGCACATATTGTAAGGGGAGCCAGGGGGTACTAAATATCAGGTCCACAACTGGAAGAACGGGGCACATATTGTAAGGGGAGCCAAGGGGTACTAAATATCGGGTCCACAACTGGAAGAACAGGACACATATTGTAAGGGGAGCCAGGGGGTACTAAATATCAGGTCCACAACTGGAAGAACGGGGCACATATTGTAAGGGGAGCCAGGGGGTACTAAATATCAGGTCCACAACTGGAAGAACGGGGCACATATTGTAAGGGGAGCCAGGGGGTACTAAATATCAGGTCCACAACTGGAAGAACGGGGCACATATTGTAAGGGGAGCCAAGGGGTACTAAATATCAGGTCCACAACTGGAAGAACGGGGCACATATTGTAAGGGGAGCCAGGGGGTACTAAATATCAGGTCCACAACTGGAAGAACGGGGCACATATTGTAAGGGGAGCCAAGGGGTAATAAATATCAGGTCCACAACTGGAAGAACGGGGCACATATTGTAAGGGGAGCCAAGGGGTAATAAATATCAGGTCCACAACTGGAAGAATGGGACACATATTGTAAGGGGAGCCAAGGGGTACTAAATATCAGGTCCACAACTGGAAGAACAGGACACATATTGTAAGGGGAGCCAGGGGGTACTAAATATCGGGTCCACAACTGGAAGAACAGGACACATATTGTAAGGGGAGCCAGGGGGTACTAAATATCGGGTCCACAACTGGAAGAATGGGGTACATATTGTAAGGGGAGCCAAGGGGTACTAAATATCAGGTCCACAACTGGAAGAACAGGACACATATTGTAAGGGGAGCCAAGGGGTACTAAATATTGGGTCCACAGCTGGAAGAACAGGACACATATTGTAAGGGGAGCCAGGGGGTACTAAATATCGGGTCCACAACTGGAAGAACAGGACACATATTGTAAGGGGAGCCAGGGGGTACTAAATATCGGGTCCACAACTGGAAGAATGGGGCACATATTGTAAGGGGAGCCAAGGGGTACTAAATATCAGGTCCACAACTGGAAGAACAGGACACATATTGTAAGGGGAGCCAAGGGGTACTAAATATCGGGTCCACAACTGGAAGAATGGGGCACATATTGTAAGGGGAGCCAAGGGGTACTAAATATCAGGTCCACAACTGGAAGAACAGGACACATATTGTAAGGGGAGCCAAGGGGTACTAAATATCGGGTCCACAACTGGAAGAACAGGACACATATTGTAAGGGGAGCCAGGGGGTACTAAATATCGGGTCCACAACTGGAAGAATGGGGCACATATTGTAAGGGGAGCCAAGGGGTACTAAATATCGGGTCCACAACTGGAAGAACAGGACACATATTGTAAGGGGAGCCAAGGGGTACTAAATATCAGGTCCACAACTGGAAGAACAGGACACATATTGTAAGGGGAGCCAAGGGGTACTAAATATCGGGTCCACAACTGGAAGAATGGGGCACATATTGTAAGGGGAGCCAAGGGGTACTAAATATCGGGTCCACAACTGGAAGAACAGGACACATATTGTAAGGGGAGCCAAGGGGTACTAAATATCGGGTCCACAACTGGAAGAATGGGGCACATATTGTAAGGGGAGCCAAGGGGTACTAAATATCAGGTCCACAACTGGAAGAACAGGACACATATTGTAAGGGGAGCCAAGGGGTACTAAATATCGGGTCCACAACTGGAAGAACAGGACACATATTGTAAGGGGAGCCAGGGGGTACTAAATATCGGGTCCACAACTGGAAGAATGGGGCACATATTGTAAGGGGAGCCAAGGGGTACTAAATATCGGGTCCACAACTGGAAGAACAGGACACATATTGTAAGGGGAGCCAAGGGGTACTAAATATCAGGTCCACAACTGGAAGAACAGGACACATATTGTAAGGGGAGCCAAGGGGTACTAAATATCGGGTCCACAACTGGAAGAATGGGGCACATATTGTAAGGGGAGCCAAGGGGTACTAAATATCAGGTCCACAACTGGAAGAACAGGACACATATTGTAAGGGGAGCCAAGGGGTACTAAATATCGGGTCCACAACTGGAAGAACAGGACACATATTGTAAGGGGAGCCAGGGGGTACTAAATATCGGGTCCACAACTGGAAGAATGGGGCACATATTGTAAGGGGAGCCAAGGGGTACTAAATATCGGGTCCACAACTGGAAGAACAGGACACATATTGTAAGGGGAGCCAAGGGGTACTAAATATCAGGTCCACAACTGGAAGAACAGGACACATATTGTAAGGGGAGCCAAGGGGTACTAAATATCGGGTCCACAACTGGAAGAATGGGGCACATATTGTAAGGGGAGCCAAGGGGTACTAAATATCGGGTCCACAACTGGAAGAACAGGACACATATTGTAAGGGGAGCCAAGGGGTACTAAATATCGGGTCCACAACTGGAAGAACAGGACACATATTGTAAGGGGAGCCAGGGGGTACTAAATATCGGGTCCACAACTGGAAGAATGGGGCACATATTGTAAAGGGAGCCAAGGGGTACTAAATATCGGGTCCACAACTGGAAGAACGAGACACATATTGTAAGGGGAGCCAAGGGGTAATAAATATCAGGTCCACAACTGGAAGAACGAGACACATATTGTAAGGGGAGCCAAGGGGTACTAAATATCGGGTCCACAAGTGGAAGAATGGGGCACATATTGTAAAGGGAGCCAAGGGGTACTAAATATCGGGTCCACAACTGGAAGAACGAGACACATATTGTAAGGGGAGCCAAGAGGTACTAAATATCGGGTCCACAAGTGGAAGAACGGGGCACATATTGTAAGGGGAGCCAAAGGGTACTAAATATCGGGTTCACAACTGGAAGAATGGGGCACATATTGTAAGGGGAGCCAGGGGGTACTAAATATCCAGGTGTAGGCCCTAATTATTGTTACTTCTTATGACACCAGATACATTACATATGAGAAAAAGACAGGTTACCTGGACTGCTTTCAATTATAGGTCTGTTTAATCAAGACTGAACTACAGTTAAACAACAATTCCACCAACATGAGAGAAATCAATATAACATAAGCCTTCTTATAAATAACACCACTCACAACAATGATAATTAATAAATAATAGGAATTATTGATTTATCTTTTTTCTTTATCTTTTTATGCTCATTTTGCTTATTTATGCTTATTTTGCCTTCTGTTGGCCTTCAGCATCATCATCATCATCGTTTAACGTCCATCTTCCACGCTAGCATGGGTTAGACGGGAATTGTCCCACTTGAGGCAAGATTGATTAGGTGACCATGTCGTGCTCGTATACGACTGTATCTGGCAGATTTTCTACAGCTGGATGCCTTTCCTAACACCAACCACATTTACAGTGTGGAATGGGAGCCTTTTTGCCGTGTCTCCTACACGACCACTTAAATTTTCTTATTTTATTTTATTTTTATTTCCATTTATATTATCTTCACTTGTTTCTATATATCTTGGAAGTGTCAAGAAAGCAATAAATAAGATAGCTTCCCTGGGCATGGATACATTGAAGCTCCAACGCCTGGCAACTGACTTGGTAAACACCCACAAAATTGTTAACCATCTTGCCAACAATAACCCTGAGTACCTTTTTGATTTCCATGTGTCTAACACACGTGGGCATGCCCACAAAGTCAGAAAACAGTACAGTTCCCATGACTTTCGAAAACATTTTTTCACGCTCAGAGTTGCTGAAGCATGGAACAAACTACCTGCATCGGTTGTTAGCTGTCGAGACACTGCATCCTTTAAGGCCTCCATGCTTCCCGAGATTCGCCAACACTACACCTAATGTTCCCCTCCATACACATACACACATGTATATCATGACTCATACACGATTCACTTCCCTGACATTTGTGTATTATTCTATATACTATACATGCACCTTTGACGAGTTGTAGTGCACCTGAGCACTTTACACAATAATTTCATTATATTATATTATAGTTATAAATATTAACGTTTCCTACATAAAATTATAATGGAGGGTTTTAAATGTGAACTCTTCAGATCTAAACAAACATCATCATCATCATCGTTTAACGTCCATCTTCCATGGTAGCGTGGGTTAGATGAGTTTGTCCCATTTAGAGGCAAGTTGAGTCAAGTGACCGTGTCTCGCTTATATAGGACTGTTTCTGGCTGGTTTTCTATGGCTGGATGCCCTTCCTAGCGCCAACCACATTTACAGTGTGTGTTGGGTGATTTTTATCGCATCTTTTACACGAACATACTAATATATATATACAGCACGTTTACTATCAAATGAATAAATGCAAACACACACATCTTGTTTTTTTTGTTTCTCAACTGTAAAGAAGTACTAGATGCTTTCCCTAGTCTGTCATGGCTTACTAGCTCTATACGGACGTCTTTTGTTTCTCAACTGTAAAGAAGTACTAGATGCTTTCCCTAGTCTGTCATGGCTTACTAGCTCTATACAGACGTCTTTTGTTTCTCAACTGTAAAGAAGTACTAGATGCTTTCCCTAGTCTGTCATGGCTTACTAGCTCTATACGGACGTCTTTTGTTTCTAAACTGTAAGAAGTACTAGATGCTTTCCCTAGTCTGTCATAGCTAACTAGCTCTATACGGACATTTAAATTGATTAAATAAATAAATAAATATAAACATAAAATGGATATATATTGTTTTATTTATTTTGCTCTCATCAAGCAGGCCTATGACCACCAAACCCTTTTTTTTTAAATATGGTAAGATATAATTTGTGATAGATTTAATGGTTATTTCTAGCATGTCACCCGACCACATATGCTAAGTAAAGCATTGAAGCTGTTTTCTAAACACACCAACAACTGTAATTGTGTAAGCCTCACCAGCAAAATCAACCACCCACCTTCTTCAGTGGTAAAAAAAAAAAAAAACTAAATGAGCTAAAAATAATTGAAGACATGTCCAATTATTGGGAGACAGCATCATCATCACCACCACCACCACCACCACCGTCGTCATCATCATCACCACCACCACCACCACCATCATCATCACCACTACTATCACCATCATCATCATCATCATCACCATCATCATTATTACCATCACCACCATCATCATCATTACCACCACCACCATCATCATCATCATTACCATCACCATCACCACCATCATCATTACCATCACCACCACCACCACCACCACCATCATTACCATCACCACCACCACCATCATCATCATCATTACCATCACCATTACTATCACCACCACCACCGTCATCATCACAGCTACTATCATCATCATCACCACTACTATCATCACCACCACCACCACCACCACCACCACCATCATCATCATCATCATCACCATCACCATCACCACCATCATCATCATTACCATCACCACCACCACCATCATCACAGCTACTATCATCATCATCATCATCATCATCACCACCATTACCACCACCATCATCACCACCACCACCATTACCACCACCATCATCATCATCACTAGCTGAGTGATATTTGTTACCGCTGCTGCAGCTGTTTGTATTTCTGCTGCTGTTCTACTGCATCTTGCTTTCGATGCACATTTAAAATCATCTGTATACACTTTTACAAGTATACATAACATATAGACATGACTCAAGTATCACTTAACATATTGCTGGTGTTTGTGAGGGTGCTTCGCTATTTCAGCACCTTAGCCTCGTCATCACTACCTCTAATGTTGTGGTTTGGCTTGCCTCAGAAAATTTTAGAGAGGGAAAAAACCCCAACATTCCGTTTTGAGGTGTAACTGAGGGACACACTATCACCTACGACAGTGCCGTGTCTTGGCTTGTCTCAACCATTTTTAGAGGGAAACATCAGCATTCCATCATGTTGAAGTGTGCGCATGTCTTCCCTCACATGTGCATGTGTCTCTATAATGGCTACCTCTCTATTGATTTATATAATAAAAATACAATCTTGAAATATAAGACTTGAAGTGCATTAAATTTAGGGTACATTATTTTATTTTATGCAAAAGCAAGTATATTTAATTCTTCTTCTTCTTCTCGTCCTCCTCCCACTTATTCCTGAGAGGGTCATGGGGGCAGAGTCCTCAAACACTCCTACTAGCGGGTCCTGTCAGAAGCAACCACCTCCAACTGATCCGACTGGATCCCCAAGCATTATCAGCAAAGCGCACGGATTTTATCCACTCATATTGCTTGGGCTCTACCCCTAGCTCTCTTGCTGGTTGGTTTTTGCCCATAAAATCTGTCCAGCGATTCTTTCCTGAGACATTCTAACCACATGCTCTTAGTGTCAGAGCTGTGATCTCTCAATTCGGAGTAGCGGCTCTACCTGGAGTGACTCTCTGATCTCCCAGTTACACACTTTATCAAGTAACATTACTCCAAAAAACCTTCGGAGGAATCCTATTTCAGCCACTTATATTCACAATTGTATTCTTTCGACCATTACCCAAGATTCATGACCATAGGCTGGCATGAAAAGCGAATTGAAGATAGCAAGTTTGGCCTTTACACATACATACATATATACATACACAACAGGTGTTTGTATGTTATTTGCTCTCAACAGAACATGCTATCATACCTATGTCAATGTTTACACAAGGAAACAAAAATATAGAGACAGGCATGTAAGCAAATATCCAATAAAAGTGATTTTTAAGAAAGTAAATTTGTGAAAGTTGTGGGCATATTAATTGATTTCTAATTTCGCCTAACAGAGGTAACTGGTGGTGCTTGGTTGTTCCAGCGCATCAGCCTCACCATCACCTGGGGTAACTGGCGATGCTCGTGAGAGCGCTTGGTTGTTCCAGCACCTCAGCCTCGGCATCACCCGAGGTAAGGCTGCGAGCGTACAGGCTTGCCTCAAAAATTATAAGAGAGGTTTCCCAATGCTCATCGCGATATTGTTATCTTTTGTTCTGGCAGCGGCTCGTTTGTCCACCCCTTTCGTCTCCCTTTTGTTGTATAGGGATGTCACACTTATTGGTGAATTACCCCTCCTCCTTTTTATGCTTTCTTTTTATCTTTCTTTTATGCGTTATATTTGTATATATTATATTTGTTTGTGTTTTCATTCTGTAAGCATTATATTATTATATTTTTATACAACCACAGCTTAAACTATACATTATTATAAATCTTTGTCAACTTACCATCTTCAGATATAACTATACACTTATAATATAATTAACGGAGATGAATATTAGTGTATATAGACTTTATTATAGATATGGGAGGGTGGTGAATTAGTAGTATCAGTAGAGCACTGGTAACCTGCTTTGCAACATATATAAAAAAATAATAATAATGAAATTATTGTGTAAAGTGCTCAGGTGCACTACAACTCGTCAAAGGTGTATGTATAGTACATAGAATAATATACAAATGTCAGGGAAGTGAATAGTGTATGAGTCATGATATACATGTGTGTATGTGTATGGAGGGGAACATTAGGTGTAGTGTTGGCGAATCTCGAGAAGCATGGAGGTTTTAAAGGATGCAGTGTCTCGACAGCTAACAACTGATGCAGGTAGTTTGTTCCGTGGAGGTTTTAAAGGATGCAGTGTCTCGACAGCTAACAACTGATGCAGGTAGTTTGTTCCGTGGAGGTTTTAAAGGATGCAGTGTCTCGACAGCTAACAACTGATGCAGGTAGTTTGTTCCGTGGAGGTTTTAAAGGGTGCTGTGTCTCGACAGCTAATAACTGATGCAGGTAGTTTGTTCCATGCTTCAGCAACTCTGACCGTGAAAAAATGTTTTCGAAAGTCATGGGAGCTGTGCTGTTTTCTGACTTTGTGGGCATGTCATGTCCACGTGTATTAGACACATGGAAATCAAAAAGGTACTCAGGGTTGCTGTTGGCAAGATGGTTAATAATTTTGTGGGTGTTTACCAAATCAGTTGCCAGATGTCGGAGCTTCAATGTATCCATGCCCAGGGAAGCAAGGCGTTCAGAGTATGGTAGATGCCTGATGGAGGGTATTCGCTTGGTTGCACGTCTCTGAACAGTTTCCATATATAATTACGGCCCTTTATGTTTTGAGTTCATATCCCGCTGAAGTTGGCTTTACCTTTCATCCATATGGGGTTGATAAAATATAGTACCTGTATCACACTGGGGTCAATTTAATCAACATTCCCCTTCTCCAAAAATTGTTGGCCTTATGCCTAAATCTTCTAGATATGATTTACAAAAGAAAAAAAATCAATCAAAGAAATGAAGGTGTTATTATGATTTACAAAAGGGTCAAATAAATGATAATAAAAAAAAAGGGAGAAAACATATACACTCAATTACACACTACAGGGAATGTTAGTGGTGCCTTTTAAAAATTGTTTGAGGTAAGCTAAGACTCACAGCATTACTACAAGTGATAGCATGCCCCTCAATTACACATTACAACAGGGAACATTGGTGTTCCCTTCTAAAAGAAAATACTCAGGAGGCAAGCTAAGGCTCTTACAGATGATAGCATGGCTAAGGCACTAGAATAGCCAAGCACCCACATGAGGAGCATCGTTTGATACTTCAGTAAGACTAACAATCTTTATAATTTAGAAAAGAAACAAATCAATAAAATCTAAAGCCAGAATGAAGGAAAGGTGAGAGAAGAGTGTACACTCAACTACACACTACCATAATACGTGTACACTCAACTACACACTACCATAATACGTGTACACTCAACTACACACTACCATAATACGTGTACACTCAACTACACACTACAATAATACGTGTACACTCAACTACACGCTACAATAATACGTGTACACTCAACTACACGCTACAATAATACGTGTACACTCAACTACACACTACAATAACACAAGACGTGTACACTCAACTACACACTACAATAATACGTGTACACTCAACTACACACTACAATAATACGTGTACACTCAACTACACGCTACAATAATACATGTACACTCAACTACACACTACAATAATACGTGTACACTCAACTACACGCTACAATAATACGTGTACACTCAACTACACACTACCATAATACGTGTACACTCAACTACACGCTACAATAATACGTGTACACTCAACTATACACTACAATAATACATGTACACTCAACTACACGCTACAATAATACGTGTACACTCAACTACACACTACAATAACACAAGACGTGTACACTCAACTACACGCTACAATAATACGTGTACACTCAACTACACACTACAATAATACGTGTACACTCAACTACACACTACAATAATACGTGTACACTCAACTACACGCTACAATAATACGTGTACACTCAACTACACACTACCATAATACGTGTACACTCAACTACACACTACCATAATACGTGTACACTCAACTACACGCTACAATAATACGTGTACACTCAACTACACACTACAATAACACAAGATGTGTACACTCAACTACTACAGGAAATACTCTCATAGCATTACCACTGGTGATAGCAGGACCAAGACGTTAGAATAGTCAAGCACCTTCATGTGGAACATCACCTCATACTTAGTCCTTTAGCATTTATTACTCTATATTTACTATTGTATTTTCAGGGTAGAAGCTTCATCTCACAATACTGAAGCTACGAGATTTTGATGTTATTTATTTTGAGAACAATACCTTAACATTGGTATGAGCGGCCTATTATAGCCGGTTTGAACAGAAAGAGGTGAGAGAATTCTGGCCGAATATGGTCGGTTTAATGCTAAAGGGTTAAGGAAGATGGGCCGTTTACAGTAAAAGGTGTATACGTATTATTTCTAAATAATTATCTCATATTTCTATTATACTGGAGTGTATAACTTACGGTGTGCTGATATTATTTAATAGTCAAACATGAAAGTATTCAGCTATAAAACTAAACAATAGACAGACAGCTTTAAAGTATTTCTTTTCATGCTCCACTTGTCTTACAAAACTCAACAATCACGCCAGACGTTACACATGGATGAGCTAATGGAAGGGTCTCTAGAGAGTCAGTAATAACAGCCGAGTCTCACTGTCTTAAAAGGAGGACACACTGGATAATCTGAGACTATATTCATACTACTTCAATAAACAAACAAACAAGACGTGTCGGGACTTGAACACCCCTGGTCTTAGAGTTAAGTTTATGGGTTAGGGTAAGTGTTAGCGTATTTGGAGGTCAGATTCGTCGATAACATGCGAAAAATAATTTACCACCAAACGCGAAATATATGTAGATTTCCGAAACTTATCCCCTTTCCCTCTCCTTTTTCTACAAAGTTAGTCGTTTCCGATTGATTTGGAGGTCAGCTTCGTTGATAACACGAAAAAATGGTAATGAAAACTCCGGCTTGTAGAGAAAGTCCGAAGGTCCTCGCCCCCGCTAACATCCCCGTTTTCCGTGGGAAAAAGTCAATTGTTTGGAGGCCAGATTAGTTGATAGCACACAGGGAGGGAGGGGGGGGGGGTATTTCCCACCGAAATTGAGAGAGATGTTTTTCTATAAATTTTCCCGAAATATGCACTGTTCATTTTCCTGACGTTTGTACATTACCATATGTACTATACATACACTTTTGATGAGTTGTAGTGCACCTGAGCACGGTACACAATATTTTCATTATTATTATTATAATATACATAGCATGGTGCAATATGTTTACACATATAACATCATAGCTTAAAATGCGGCGAGACTATATGCTTGTTTATTATACATAAATATATATAAATATGATGTATATGGGTCCATATACACCTCTCTCTCTCTTTTTCTTGATATATATATAGAGAGAGAGAGAGATTGAGTGAGTGAGAGAGGGGGGGGGGGGAGATAAGATATATATGTGTGTATACAAGCGATCTTTCGTATTTCGAGAATAACTAAAATATTGTTTTGAACTGATAAACTAAAATGTCGATTTCATTATTTATAATTAATCTACCACTGGGGAAAGGTCGCCCAAACGGAAGTGATATAATAATCTTAAATGTAAACAACTTAAAACATCCATCTGCCTAGTGCCGTTGTATCAATGTTTATTATTGGAAATTTGGGTGTCACTTTTTTAGGGAGTACTTTGACTACATCGTTTAAGTTTAAATATAAATACCATTAATAATTTTTCTATTAAGAGAGTCAAACGGAAAATACTCTATTTATTGATGCCATCCTCATACTCATCTCCATTTCTTTAGCCCCTTATGGAGCCTTGGCGACCACAGATCTCCATTTCATACGGTTGCAAGCTCCCAGATCAAGCCCATGTTTGCTAGGGTTTCCTCCACAGATCTGAACAATGTCTTGACGAGTCTGTCTTGTGCCCCCACTGGTTATTCGTGGACGTAACGTGGCACATGGCCAAGTATCAAAGATTTGTTGGTCGTTTCTGAAACAATTTTTTATTAATGGAGGTAAGGTTGCTAGCCTCGCGCACCATCCCTCATCCCTTCGCAACATAGACCGAAAAACTAACCTTGCGTCTCGAAGTCAAGGGGGTAAGTGTAACCCTTGATATGGGTTCGTTTCCGGGTACTATCAACCGGAGCCTCCACTGACATTTCAATCTTTTAATCCACCACAGCAAAAATAAATAAGACATAACAGTTCTATAGCCCTGTAGGGGATGCCAGGCTTCAGCCTTGTCAGCCTTATGAATAACACGGTCTCGGATACACGACTGAAATCTAAACAATAACATCATGTTCACATGGTTGAAAACGTGAGATAAAATGGCGAAACAGAGATCAAACTAAATATGGTACTAATCTTTAGTGACACTATTAAAACAAAACGAAAAAATGTTAAAGAAACATGATGACAAACGTTGATGACAGTCGGGAAGCATCGTGTCTTGGTGACGATAATTTTACATGACTAAGCTGGATGATGCAACATCTCGGCTAAATGAAACTATATCAGATCGGCTCAAATAAAACATTAGCTACTTTGTAAAACAATGTCCATACAGTTAACAAACAGTTCGACAAAAGAGTAATCAGTTAGTTACTCACCCAATCCATCATATCGAAAGGATGTTCATCTTTAAGAATTCCGTCGGTCGTATTAAATAACATATCTAAAAGTCGTTCGTTTTCTGGCGCTTCGTTCATCTTGTGGCAGTATATGATAGCCAGTAAGCCAAAAAAAAACTGTAGTCACATAAACTGACAGATAAACTATCTATAGTCGTGGGAATAAACAATGTTTATATTAACGGTAAACAAAAAAATCTGGAGGAAATGAAGTTTATGTTTTGTTTTTTCTTGTATGGATGTTTGCGCTACGAAGTATTTTGAAATCTGTTTAGTTTTGGCAAGAGAGAGCGTTTACGTACGAGTACCATTGTAAATCTAGCAAATGTTTACTATTTCTGAATTCATTGTATATGATGTTTCATTGTGAAAGGTTGTTGTGAAGAAGATAGACTGACAATGTTGACAAGTAAAAGTTAACTGACACATCAGCAAGTAGCTGTCAGCAGGATCTACGATGACGTGGCTCTTACTTAACAAATCTCGTTAACTACGTAGTCATCAAACTACAGCAAAGCTGGTTAATTAACTTAGTAAAATTATATTTCATAAATACTGGAAACTCATATTTGGTGAGATTCACGAAGTGACAAATCTTTATTATTTACAGATTTATTCATAAATATTATTTATTCCTTTTAAAAAGATATAGTAATGGGTTCCGTTGCTATGTAATGAATTAGAATTACCTCCCCTTTACTTGAAATTAGTTACTGTGTAACCGCCTGGTGGTGCTAAATGCTAACTCGTAGAAAAATATTTGTTCCTTCTTTCCAAAGTTTTTATATTTAGTATTTGCTTAATTGCAAATCTTTATTATCGAAGATTATTTACAGCTATATTTTGTAATTTCGAATGATTTATTATGAAAGCAAATATGATTAAAATAGTGAATTAATATCAAAGAAAATTGGTAAAAATTACATTAGATGATAATAGTATGAATGATAATATATAATGAAATTATTGTGTACAGTGCTCAGATGCACTACAAAAGAAATGTTTACAGCACCTAGGTTTCCCAAGTGGTCACCCATTTAAAAACTAACTAGACCCGACGTTGCTTAACTTCGGTGATCAGACAAGAACCGGTGTTTTCAGCGTACGAAAGAAAATGTCGCAAAACATTTTTGTTTCCGTAGTTAGGAATCAAATTAACCATTAGAAATCACTACATGTATTTTATTAGCCGTTATCCTATAACAAGTTGCCTTTTTCTGTTAGAAATAACAGCCAAATTGCTTGAAGAAATCGTAGTTGCTAGAGTTACCTTCCTTGAGTATATTTTGTTGTGATGACATTTTTAACCACTAGGGATCACTACATGTATTTTATTGTCCGTTGTCCTATATCAAGTCGACGTCGTTGTTAAAAATAACAGCCAAATTCACATCACATTACATTCTACTATCCTGAAAAAACAAAGACACATTGGATGATGTATTTCTAAAACAGGGCAATAGTTGAGTCTGAAGACATGTTCGATCCGTGGGCTATCTTTAAATATAAATATTCTCCTGACAACATATATATATATATGAAATATAAATAAATGTTGTCAACAAGAGGTAACATTTCACAGAAAATGATCACGTGTGGATAGATCGATAGTAGTTATTGCTTTGAACATCTCTATCGGTTTTCTATCAATACTTTTCTTGTCGCTGTTAACAGAACATGGGATCCGACAGAAGGGGAAACATAACAGAATTGTTTAAATAAAACTGAGAATAATATACAGACCACTACTACCACTGTTACCCCCTGTGGTACATATTATGTTTATGTGTATTGGATCAACGGTGAATATTTACGAATATTGCCGAAAGTCTATAATCTTAAAACGAAGTATTACAGTTATATTTATTCATCCATTGAAAAAAATAGAATTCACGGAACCTTATAAATATAACACACAAAAATATACAATCTAAGCGAAAAGAAATATCAATTCAACACTGTGTCAATCGGTCACACAACACAAGGGGCGTCGGAACCTCCCT
Source organism: Eledone cirrhosa (assembly GCA_964016885.1). Classification (NCBI taxonomy): domain Eukaryota; kingdom Metazoa; phylum Mollusca; class Cephalopoda; order Octopoda; family Eledonidae; genus Eledone; species Eledone cirrhosa. Next base: position 11,823,327 of record OZ024754.1, on the reverse strand, counting down.
CTAATACTTTTTGAGGCAAGCCAACATGCTAGCAGCATTACCGCAGGTGATGGCAATGCTACGACGTTGGAACAACCAAGCACCCTCACGAGTATCACCTGCACTGAAATCTATAGACATTCAGAAGATTACTCGGTAAGGCAAGCCGCTAACTGTGACAAGAACTTCGCTGTCAACGGCACAGCTCTTCCAAACGTCATAAGCTGGAAAAAAATATAGTTTTAAACAAGTTGTCCTAATGGATTTCATTGCTATGTGATGAATTCGGCTTATTGAATAAGTAGAAGATTATGCAGATATATACCTATATATAATACTAAAAAGAAGGAGGTGGGGTTAATAATAAAGACGAAAGTGAGAAAGAAAATCCATACACTCAATTATACAAGGGGCGCAGGAGCTTCCCTCTAATATTTTTTTAGGATTGATGGGAAGAAGCAAGATGGCTTTACGCTTTGCCCCTGGGGTAGGTATCTCATTTGGGACCCCCACAATCAGCAACTCTTTTTGTTCCTTCCCACATCCTGGATGCTGTTTCCGTAGCCGAACGGAATAATATTTTAAAATACTAGGGATTATAGGCAAACTATCTTTCCAGCCTGTGGCAATGGAGACGTTTGTGGGGAACTGGGCCGCTGACAACGAAGATCTTGTCATTGTTGGCGGCTCGTGAGGTGATTCTTGCCAGGGTGCTTGGTTACTCCAGCTTCTTAGCCTCGCTATCACTCGTGGCAATGCTGAGAGCATGTTAGCTTGAATTAGAGTTATCTCCTCTTCATTTAGTTACAGTTTGTGTCCGTTTGGTGGTGCTAAATTTTCTTCCTCTAACTTTGGTGCTTCTCTCTGCGAAAGTTTACCATCATGTTGCACTCGCGATGGGTGAAACTCCGTTCCCACATGTCTCGACTGCCGGCTCTTATGGAAAGGATCCTTTATGATCCATATTTCCCATTGCCGATCATGTTTTGTCTTTTTTTGGCGGAAATCGTCGTAAATTGCTTTATTATAAACCGAATAAAATGTAAGTTGCTTGCCTCCTCCGTTTTGATTTTGTGGAATTTATATTTTAATAATTTTGGTTTGTGTGCAAGACCGTATTATTTATAAGATTGAGTAGGCTGAAACCTAGTGGCTCATCAATTTTATTTTATTTGTTTGCTGTAGTAGGGTGAAGGATTGAAGTGTTCGTGGGAGCCCCGAAACGCAAAAAAGCCTAGGGACCGGCGACAGGTTAATACGGCCCAGTTTGTGTACTCTTTCAATTTGTTGCTTTCTAATCTAGGCCTTTATATAATATCAAAATAAGTGATGCTATAGACAGTGGAGAACCAAGCCACAATGCTTCGTGCCGGTGTATCACAGCATTGTTTCAAATACACTTGTGGTAAAATAAATCACTAGTTATCGAATCCATTATATACAAAATCCTAAATAAATTAGTTAAGTGCTTAATCAATAAAAGGACACAATGTGTTGGATTTCTGTGGCCAAGTGTTCCAGCTGTTTTGGAACAATGGGACAAGCTGCTCGTTAAGTTGACGTGCAAGTCCCAGTGGTTGAGCATTCTATTCACGTGTGTATTTTAATGAAGTTCTCAAGGAGATTTATTTGACACAGAGCGTGACAAGGTTGGCACTTTGAATTACAGGTACAACTCATTTTTGAGAGCTGCGTGGGTTGGAGCAACGTGATATAAAGTGTTTTGCTCAAGTACGCAACGCACTGCAAGAAATTGAAGTCATGTACGTGAGCCAAACACCCAATCCACTTAGCCACGCGCCTTTACAATTATCGCAAAAGTGTATTTTTGGTTCTCTTTTCGCAAGCCTTTTTAAGAAATACAAAAGAGTATTTAAGTAGCCAAGAATTTGGACGAGAATGTCTAATTTATTGTGGGAAGGGAGATATAAAAATGAAAATCAAAGTACAACAGCTCTTTCACTTTGCAAATATGTATATATCAGTGATTCTTAAACTTTTCTTTACCATCGCCCCTTTTCAGAGAATCCTTGACCCCTAATCGGCCCCATACGTGTACAAAAATAAATTAGTAAATAAAGCATTAAACAATATAAGATGTATAAACAATAAAGACTAATTATATATAAATTGTATTATTTCATGTATTTTCATTTTTACCCAAAAGTCAGATTTCTGCCCATTTAGGGACCTTTCCTCTACACAGTCGTTTGACCTCAGGAGTAGACCCTAGGCAAGATGGTTGGATAATATCCATGAGCTTGGATGGTGTCGCTTGGGGATCCAGCTGGATCAATTGGAGAAGATTGCTACTGACAGGACCTTCTGGAAGGCATGCTTGAGGAGTCTGACCCTGTGTCCTCCCAGGAATAAGTGGGCAAAGAAGAAGGAGAACATTAATTACCTATATCAGTCCCAGTACTTTCTCATGCTTTATTTTATCGACCCCAGAATTTAAAGGGAGTTGCTAAAATTATTAATTATTTCATTTCTAAAATAGTAATTTAACATGGTTCTTGTATAAAATTAGATTGGAAAATTTGAATTTAAATAGGGACCCTTTAAAATGGGTGATTTTGTTTCATAGAACCAGAGCTGGTTTGGGTTGGATTAAAATGCTTGCTATTACTGCATACTTATGATGTTGGAAAAATTATTCAAATTATTATTTTTTAAATTTACTTCAGACACAGAAATTGACTGGCGAGCATATATGCAAGAAGTTGAAGGCGTTGCAAATGGGACATATGATTATATAAAATTAAAAGGTGACACTGGACCTCTTGTGTAAGTTCTTTATTACTATAGTTTCTTGGAGACCGTATTGATTTGTTTCAATAACAAGATTTCTTTTTATCTATTCAATTGTTTTTATTGCTGTTTAGCCCAGGGCAGTCTTAGCAGACTTATAGGACCCTAGGCAAAGTATGTATCAGGAAAATAACTTAACAAAGGTTCTTAAATAAATTTATAGTGGCAAGTTTTTATATTAATATTTAAAACAGACCATCTTGTATCATAGAACCATGTGCAGTTTCAGACAGTTTGATATCAAAATCCATTAACATCTCTGGTCTTTAGTGTGTCATGATGTATCGATTCTTATCTTCTTTGGAGTTTAACCCTTTAGCATTTAAACCAGCCATATCCGGCCAGAATTCTCTCACCTCTTTCTGTTCAAATGGGCTGTAACTGGCCATTCATACTTATGTTAAGATATTGTTCTCAAAATAAATATCAAAATCTCATAGATTCGATATTATGTGAGATAAGTACGTGAGGTAAAGCCTTTACAATGAAAATACAATAGTAAATATAGAGTAATGTAAATGCTAAAGGGTTAACAGAGAAATGTTGGTCTCTCTTTCAGATATCCTGCTGGATTTGTTTATATATTCTTAGGGTTGTATCACATAACAGAGAAAGGAACTAACATCCTCCTGGCACAGTATATATTTGCTGCCATTTATCTAGTTACACTACTTGTGGTTTTTGATATCTACAGAAAATCTAAACGAGTAAGTAAAATTTTTTTTATATTTTAATACTAGTTTAGCAGTGCCATCAATAATGGAGTGCCTGCCCTCTACAGTCAACAACAACCATGGGTTCACAACTAAAAAATTCCCAATATCTGTGCAGAAGCACATCATATGTCTATGTATATGCGCGTATGTTGGCATATGTGTGTTGACGTGTATATGTTGGTGTGTGTGTGTGTATATGTTAGCATGTGAGTTTATATGTGTATCTATGTTTTAGTCTATGTAGCCTAGTGGTTCGACAAAAAGAGATGGAGATCGATAAAATAAGTACTGAGGTCGATATTATCAACAAAATTCCTTTAAGATGGTGCCCCAGCATGGCCTCAATCAAGATTGGTTGCTTTTTGTTTTGTCATGACCAGGAATGGTGGTTTTTTTTTGTCATAGCACCAGCATGACCACCTTACTCAGTGGGCTGGGGTGTTTTGTTGTCACACCAGTACTATGGGTGAGCAAGCAATATGTCATGGGGTGTTTGTGTGTATATCATCATCATCATCACCGTTTTACGTCCATTCTTCCACGCTAGGATGGGTTAGACGGGTTGTCCTGTTGTGGGCAGTGTCCAGTCGGCTGACCATGCCTTGCTCATACAGGAACTGATTCTGGCTTGATTTCTACAGCTGGATGCCCTTCCTAACACCAACCTCATTTACAGTGAGTGCTGGGTGCTTTTTTTCCGTGGCACCTCCATGACCACTTTACAGTGGGAGGGTGTGGGGGCATATTGTCTATATGCTTCAGCTTCGGCTTGTACCCATGGGGGGGTCGGGTCTTCTGTATTACTGCGTGTCGCCAGATGTCATGGTCGTGTGTCATCGCCTTTGAGAGGTGTAATTGGGTAAGGTCGGCTTTTATCACCTCATCCCAGGTCTTCTTGGGTCTCCCCACTCTGTGTATATATATAGGCAGGTGTATATGGGGTGTTTGTGTGTATATATATATAAATATACAGGTAAAATTCTGTTATAACGAATACCATTATAATGAATTTTTCAGGATAACAAAATTTTTTCAATCCCCAGCCACACACTCGATGTGTTTTGGTTGATCTCATTATAAAGAATTTTTCGTTACAACAAATTTTTTTATACCCTGGGAATTTCATTATAACGGGATTTCACTGTATATATATAGTATATATATATTTTTATATATATATATTATATACATCATTGTAAAATGATGAAGAGGACAAGAGCGGTGATTTTGTTTTCTTTTCTTCTTATACTTCAGATTGCTCCTTATTTTTTCATCTTCATGTGCTGTACCTCTTATCGCATCCACTCCATCTATGTTCTCCGCCTCTTCAATGATCCAATTGCTATGCTGCTTTTCTTTATTTCTGTATCTCTCTTCATCAGAGATCACTGGGCTCTTGGCTGTCTTTTCTACAGGTTTGTATTACTAAATTTTTGGGGACTCTCATCACATTTTGTTTATGTTTATGAAAGTTAATTGTAAAATTAAAAAAAATAAGGTCACCATCATCAAGCATAAAGACCAAATACAGCAATAGCCTGGGGTTAAAAGGCTCTCAGCTCTTTACTAAGCTGACAAAAAACTGAGAGATCTACATGGTGTGTATGTAAATGTTTTCAAGAAACATCTCGATATTCTGCTAACCAAGATCCCAAATGATCCGACAGCATGAGGTGAAGCACAAATGAGAGTGGCAACAACAAACTCCCTTTTACATCAATTGCCAACCAAGGAAGGCATGCCCCAGCATGGCCTCAGCCAGTCATCTGAAACATGTAAAAGAATATCATCATCATCATTTTTACATCTGCTTTTAAATCTCACTTTGCTGAGAGATTTTTTTTCATTTCATTAAAATAAAAAAATATATAAAATAAAATATTAGGAAAAGAAGTTAATTCGGGAGAATACATCTTTAAATGTTATCAATTTATAAAATCATCCATCTATGGTCACTTAACTCCTGGTGGGGTCATAGTGATGTTGTTATGACATACAGCATGTCTTGGGCAGTTTAAACCTAGCAGAGCCCATCTCTCAACAGGTCTGAACAAAGCCAATTTCTTCCAGAGAAAGAAATACAGCTGAAGACTCCACTATTGGACGGGTACTTTATTTATCGACCCTAAAATGATAAAGGCAATGTTGACCTTGGTGAGATTTGAACTCTGATCACATTCTATCTAATGTTCTAACATCTAACAGCCCTGCTAATTTGCTGCTTTTAATTTATTATATCTACTAATTAATGATGTTCTATAAATTGTATTTTTATATTTTATTGTAGTTTTGGTGTTTCAGTCAAAATGAACATACTTCTCTTCTCACCTGCCCTCCTGTTCTTATTATTGGTGAGGCATGGCATTTTAAAAACCATCAAGTATCTAACAATATGTGCTGTACCTCAGGTTTGTAATATTGCTTACATTTTCATCTCATTGCATTTGTGTACAACGATAGTGCTGGGGGCCTCAAAAAAAACTCCCAGTATATGCTGTAAAAATGGTTGGCATTAGGAAGGGCATTCAATTCGGTGTTCATGCCTACTTTTACCTATATTCATGAATCTTAGATAATAACCAAAAGAATATGATTGCAAATACCGGCAGCCAAAATGAAGTTATTCTGTAGGGTCTTTGGAGTAACATTACTCAATAGGGTGTGTAGCTCGGATATCGGCAAGGTAAAGCTGCTAATCTTCCACATCAAGAGATCATAGCTCTGGTACTAAGGGCATGGGGTTAGAATGTCTAAGGAAAGACTTGCTAAAAAGATTTTATGGGCAAAGCCAACTAGCAGAAGACACAGAGGCAGACCATAGTTGGATAACATCCATGAGTTCAACTGGTCTCATGTGGGAATCCAGCCAAATCACTTGCTTCTGATAGGTTCCTCTGAAAGATGTATCTTAGGAGTCTGCCTCCATGTCTCTTTCAGGAGTAGGTGGGCAAAGATGTTCCAAACTCTAGAAAAATAATGCGAAAGTTAGTTATTTTACTAAATCTGTTCAAAATCTTGATTATTTTCAAAATTATTTGAAAATCATAGACTGAAAATCATTAGAAATATGGAGAAAAAAAATGTTTATAGTATCTTTACAAGTAAACCGATCATTGTAAAAAGACTTAGAAAAAAGACTTCAGTGTTTAATGTAATAAAAGCATAGTGTTGTTTTGTACTTTTTCAAGAATCTTGTTTTATTTGGTACAGGACATCAAGAGTTAATTTTCCATTTATCTTTTTTACAGATCATTCTTGCACTACCATTCCTCATAAACAATCCTGTAGGATATATTGTACGTTCTTTCGATCTTGGTCGACAGTTTCTCTTTAAATGGACAGTGAACTGGAGATTTCTACCTGAAGATATCTTTCTCAATCGCTATTTCCATATGGGGCTCCTTCTCTTGCACATTGTCATTTTACTACTTTTTATACTATGTCGCTGGAAATAGTACGTAATCCTTTCATTTCTTGACCATATTTCTAATGAAATACATTCTATTTCAATTAATTATTGAAGAATTTTAGGATTATACTAAAATTATTGGAAGGCAGGGAACTGGCAGAGTTTCTTGAGCATCAGGTGCAATATGCCTCAGTAATTATACCGGTCCATTGTGCTCTGAAACCATCATGACCATATTTCTAATGAAAAACACTATGAAATAGAAATATAAGGCTTTGCCATAACATTTATCTAAATAACAGGGTGTATTGTTGTTGATGATGTTATATAGTTTCTGTTTGTTTCTTCCTCTTAAGTAAATGATGTCTTATAATTTCAGCATGCTTCCGCCAATAAAATGGACTATATCCTCTAAGAAAGAGAAAAATCTTGGACCAAATCATATCCTTTTTATTTCCCTTTAAAAAAAACTTTGTTTCCAACTTAGCAATAAAATAATTGTAATTATTGCTGTTTAACTCTGATTATGTAAACATATGATTGAAGTCATTCCAGCTGTCTAAAGTCTGTCTCAAGCTCAGAGGCACATTAGGCCAGTGATTATCCCGGTTTCCGTGGCGTTAAGCAACTGAGAATACAAGACTTCCCTCCCTGGACATGACACCTGTCCAACGCAGGGTTAAACCCCTAGCTATTACTGGTGCTCATTTTCAGCTAAGTATACTCAAGCAACATGAAATGAAGTGTTTAGCTCAAGAACACAACACAACACACAACCCAGTCCAGGAGTCGAACCTTGGACATTATGATCGTAAGTCCAACATCCCTACCACTAGGCTACCCACCCGCTGTGACCATTTTTTTTATTTCAGACATAGCATATCAAGAACTTCTTTCTTCAATATCTTCTTCATTATTTTTTTTCCAGAAGCTGGAGTAGGATTTAAAGTGAGATTTGGCTCATATATTTCATTTCTAATTTCTTGTTTAATGAATATGTCACTTTTAAAAGTATCAGTATTCTGCAACACACATACACACAAACCAGGCTTCTGCAGTTTCTGTCTACCAAATTATACTTACTTTTCAACATCATCCAAGACTTGTAACCTTAACTCTCTACACAGATCATTCTTCCTCTGTTTTCTGCAAATTTCATAGGAATGTGTTTCAGTCGATCTCTCCATTATCAATTCTATGTTTGGTACTTCCACACTCTTCATTACTTACTTTTTACCATCAAATTGCCATTCAAGTAAGTATTTCATTTGCTTTAACTCTTTCATTCCTGTAAAGTGGTCATACTGGTGCCACTACAAAATGCACTCAGTCCAGCCTGTAAAGTAGTCATGCTGATGCTACAACAAAAAGCACTCAATCCACCCTGTAAGGTAGTCATGCTGGTGCTACAACAAAAAGCACTCAATCCACCCTGTAAGGTAGTCATGCTGGTGCTACAACAAAAAGCACCCAGTCCACCCTGTAAGGTAGTCATGCTGGTGTACAACAAAAAGCACCCAGTCCACCCTGTAAGGTAGTCATGCTGGTGCTACAACAAAAAGCACTCAATCCACCCTGTAAGGTAGTCATGCTGGTGCTACAACAAAAAGCACCCAGTCCACCCTGTAAGGTAGTCATGCTGGTGCTACAACAAAAAGCACTCAGTCCACCCTTTAAGGTGGTAGACGTTGGAAAAACCAGTGAAAGAATAAACAAATTCCTGTATTTAATGTTAATGATTATGATTTCTAACAAAAGAACAGGAGCAGAAATTTAAGAGATGGTGTTAGTTGACTCAATTAAATTGAACCCAGTACTTAACTGGTACTTTATTTTATCAACGTCAAAAGAATGAAAGACAAAGTTAACCTTAGCGGGATTTGAACTGAAAACAAAGAACCAAAACACAAGATATTTTGCCTGACACTATCAATTCTGCCAATCCACCAATAATAATTGTTTCTACGTTAGGCACAAGGCCAGCAAATTACCCAGTGTATTACTGGTACTTTATTTTATCGACCTCGTAAGGATGAAAAGCAAAGTTAACCTCGGCGGGATTTGAACTCAGACTGTAAAGGGACGTAACTATGCTAGAAAACATCCACCAATAATAATGATGGTTTCTGATTTAGGCAGCAGGCCGACAATTTTGGGGGAAAGGGAAAAGTCAGTTAAATCAACCCCAGTGCATTACTGGTACTTTATTTTATTGATCCCCATCAGGATGAAAGGCAAAGCTAATCTCGGCAGGATTTGAACTCAGAACATAAAGAACCAAACCCTCACAAGATATTTTGACATTCTAACGATTCTGTAAATCGACCAGCCATAAATAATAGTTTCTTATATAGGCGCGGGGCGAGCAATTTGGGGGTAGGGGAAAGTCGACTAGTACTTTATTTTATCGACCCCATAAGGATGAAAGGCAAAGTTAACCTCAGCAGGATTTGAACTCAGATCATAAAGGGCCATAACTCTATGCTACAAAGCATGGCTTCCGACCCTTTACTGATACTGCCAATCCACTGCCCTACCAGTCATAAATAATAATAATAATTAGGGGATTAAATTTATTGTAAATCTTAAATCTTTCGAGTATTACAATGTTTCAAAAAGTTCAGTTCCTCAAACATTTGGAATTACTCATTGTAGAAACTGATGGGAGTCCATTCCATTAAAACTACGACAAAAATGATTAAAATCTCACTTCATTTTCAATTTGTGGGACTGTATGTAAGAAAGATGCAGGTCCCTGGCCTTTCTGAGTAGTCAGTAAGCTGTGCTTGAAAGGTCTGTAGCACTGCTTGAGTACTGACTCAGTCTGTCAAGACCTGACCAACCCTTGCTAGCAGAAAAATTATATCCAATGATGATGAACCTTAATTGTTTTTAAAATTACTTTCACTATTTTTGTAAAAGAAAATTAAATGTCAATTTTTGTTTTCTTTTTGTTAGGTTACTTATTCTTGGGGTTATTGAACTCTGCTGGAATACATATCCTTCAACCTTCTGGAGTAGTGGTCTTCTTCATGTTTGCCATTTCATAGTTTTATACCAAATGTGGCAGAGTCTTATTTATTATCCTATGTGTATACACACTAACTGTAATTGCAATGGCTCTAAACAGAATCATTCCAAAAAATCAAATTGAAAAAAAATATACTAAAGGAGAACCAATCTTCTAATCTCAAACTCTGAATTTGGGCTGTTGAAATGTTGCAGTGATGATGAAAGTAACTTTTAATAATATCAGTGTGGTTTGTAAGTACTAATATATATTAAATTTTGGAAATATTTCTAAAATATATTTTACTAAACATATTAGTTTGTGTGTATTTATTGTTCAACTGAGTTTGTGTGTAGTTTAGAAGAGGCATACTGTATCCCTTCATGTTATAAGAAGAGGGTCAACGCTGCTGTTAAGGCCAACTAGAGTACAAACTCCAGAGAGGAATGTTACTGAACTTTAAAGGATCATAGTTTTATACAAATTTGTATAATTAAATTAAATATATAATAATTTTCTGCAATCAATCAATAAATCCCAAAATATTTGTATATTCTCAAGTATGGTAATATACAAAGCAGTGGAGAGGTTTGTGTAACATGATTTGACATTAGTGTGGGAAATGTATATTTAGTAATTTTCTTAGTGAAGTCAGAACAAGAAGTGACAAAAGCTAAGTTTGTCAGCGGACATAACTATGTGTGGATAATTATTTTATTTGGGAGAATGAGGAATACATTTTAGAGTTAGCATAGAGTGGTAAATATTCAGGCATCAGCTCTGTGTAAAAGACAACGAAAAGAGTTGGTATCAGGAAGTGCATCCAGCCATAAAATATTGCCTCAAAAAGGACTCCTTGATGAACCTGAGATCCATTGTGGGGCCTGCTATAAGATTCCCTAATTCGGAAGGGAAAATGGCTTTTAATTTGGTGAAAATTGTCAAAATATTGACCCCAAATATAAACCAACCCTCCTTCTACCATCTATTTTTTGGTTGCATATTCTTTGGCTTATATTCGAGTTTATATGTTCTATAACCATCTCTTTTTATATATAGGCATTAAGAAGGACATCCAAGCCCAAATCAATTCTATGTCAACGAAATAGTCCTCCAATCTGATCTCTCACAAAGAGACAGCCCATCCTATCCATGCTAGTGTGGAAAATGGACGTATGATGATGATGATGATACACACAATCCACAAGCATAGCTTTGTTAAAGTTTGATGAAGGAACCAAATATTATTTATGCTGTCTGTAAATCATACAAAACTGAAAAGAATCAAAGGTTAATATAAAGTTATAGAAAATACACTAAAAATATATAATTTATGGTTTTTAATAAATTTTAAATATAAAATATCTATATTTAGAAACCTGACAAAAAAAAGATTGTTTGGTCAGTTTAGATTTGTCAGCAAAATGCAGCACCTAAAATGGTTATTGCAACAGGTTTGGATAACATTCCAATTATTAAAAGTCACTGTCCAGATTCAACTTTTAAAAATTTTTTCTTTTGGAAGAGAATATGATAAAGAAGAGACAGCACATGGAAGATGAAATAAAAACAGCAATGGGCCATCAACCAGTATCAATAAGTTTTGTTTTCATTATTGAATTTGGGGCTTAGCTGCAAAGTTGAGAAAATTGGGTTTTCAGCCTCAAATCCACTTGATGAGAGTAGCAGTGTTTACTGGTTAATGTTAGGTTGATTAGATACTTGTTGTAAAACACCAACCACAAGTTCTTTCAAATTCTGAAAAGAAAAAATACAAAATATTGAAGCATATTTATCATCAAAATTACCTGTGCATATCAATAACCACAAACATTTAAAGGCCATTTCCCCCTGCAATCCATTATGTTCCTCTCCTCCACTAGACGAGAGGTTCTCAAAGTAGGCGCTACTGCTCCTCGGGGGGCAGTGGGAGTAGAGATGATTTAATAGTATATCAAATATCAGATGATACACATATATATATATATATAAATGCCTCTAAATGGGACAAAATGTCTAACCCATGCTAGAGTGGAAGATAGACGTTAATTGACGATGTTGATATTAAAATAAAAAATATATAATATTTATTTATACAAAGTATATATTATATTATTTATATATAAATTAACAATTTAATTTATTTATATATTGCATGTAGGCAGGTCTCTCTGGAAATAAGGGGCGGGTGGGCCTGAGGGTGTTACGTGGCCCAAAATGTTCTCATTTCCGTTCTTTCTAGCCTTCTTGGCTGTTCCAGTCATCTACTGTGTTGTTTTGCCCCCATAAATCATGGTATTTCTCATACATGAAGCATGCATGTTTCTCTGAAGGCTGGATACTCTTAACTAGACTTGCTGTGTGACATTCTCTACAATTCATGTGGTAAGTCATCTAACCCATTGTTGTTGTTGTTATGGCTCACATCTGCACAAGTTTTTTCTAGCCACCAATTTGCATCTTCTAACCCAGGGGTGTGCAACATATTCCATTGGCGGGCCACTTTTGAACATTGGAACAACTATTAGGGCCATTAATATTTATTAAGCATGAATGTGTTGAGAGAGAAACTGTCTGAGAGGGATAGAATGTAGTTTGCGAGAGAAGAGACTGCGGTGGTATGGACATGTGATGCGCATGGAGGATGACCGATGGGTGAAGAAGTGCCAGGAAATGCCAGTTGAAGGAAGACGTGGTAGAGGTAGATCACGAAAAACATGGGCGGAGGTGGTGAGAACAGACCTCAGATCGCTGAAGCTCAGGGTGGAGATGACGAAGGACCGTGACAAGTGGAGAGATGCTGTGCCCATCCCACCCTTGCAAGCAGGGAAGAGCGGACGTAAAATGATGATGATGATATTCCTAAGATTCACCACAACTTCTTTCCATAACATGGAACTGGGAAATTATAACACACATAACCCCATCAGTGAAGTCCTTTAGTATAAGTCAACTAACAGAAAATTGTATTACGGTTATGAAAAAAATTCTAAATAAGCCTTCAAGGTAAAAATTAAGAATGGTCATCACGGCCACTCACTGGTCTGGCAGGTCGGATTGTGGCCCGCGGGCCGCCTGTTGCACGCCCCTGATCTAACACATATTATCACATTTAAATATTTTATTGGTGGATCAAATCTTTATATCCTGATATACAGGGTATGAGACAGTGAATTGGCAGAGTCATTAGAACCTCAGATAGAGTATTTTGTGGTATTCGTTTCGACTCTCAAACCCTGCCATAGTCAACTATGCCTTTCATACTTTCAAGGTTGAAAAAAAAAGAAACAGTCCTGTCCTGAGGTTGATTTTTTCCTTAATATCACTTTCTCGCTTCTTTTCTCCTGAAGAGGGGATGGGTTCTGTCAGGCATCAAGTGCCCAAGACACGTGGTATGTGACATTCTGAGGCCAGAGACAGATCACTGGCTCTACCACAACCATATAACAGGATGGACTAAATGATTTTTTATCATGGCACAAGCACTACCCCTTAACAGAATGGACTAGGTGCATTTATCATGGCACCAACACTACTGCTTTACAGAGTGGACTAGGTGCATTTATCATGGCACCAGCACTACTGCTTTACAGAGTGGACTAGGTGTATTTATCATGGCACCAGTACTACCACTTAACAGTGGACTAGGTGCATTTATCATGGCACCAGCACTACTGCTTTACAGAGTGGACTAGGTGCATTTATCATGGCACCAGCACTACTGCTTTACAGAGTGGACTAGGTGCATTTATCATGGCACCAGCACTACTGCTTTACAGAGTGGACTAGGTGCATTTATCATGGCACCAGCACTACTGCTTTACAGAGTGGACTAGGTGCATTTATCATGGCACCAGCACTACTGCTTTACAGAGTGGACTAGGTGTATTTATCATGGCACCAGCACTACTACTTTACAGAGTGGACTAGGTGTATTTATCATGGCACCAGCACTACTGCTTTACAGAGTAGACTAGGTGTATTTATCATGGTACCAGCACTACTGCTTTACAGAGTGGACTAGGTGTATTTATCATGGTACTAGCACTACTACTTTACAGAGTGGGCTGAATGCACTACCATTTTCAACACTAGAACACTTGTGTCCTTGGCCAGGCTGGAACTACAGTGATAGGAATGATGGGGCAAGAGCAAGAGGCTACATGTTTACTATATGAAGGGAAGGGTGGCCTTAAGAGTAATGTTTGGCAATACATTGTTGGGTACACTTGTCTTTCCAAGCAGAGAAAGAATGGATATACACAGAATGACAAGGAAGTAAAAAGAACAGATAGATTTAGAGAGAAACTGTACTCTTACTTTAGGTTTGCAATACTCTTCTAACCAACTAATCACACATGTTGAAAGTTCAGCAAAGTTGCTCACTGACACTGTTGATACGAAAGACTGGAATAACGAGTCCATAATCTGTTTGAACTGAAATTTTAGAAAAGGAAAAAAAAGTATTTAGTAAATAAAAACTATATAAAACAGGATAGAGCATTTAGGAATTATCTCGTTTGAAGTTATTTAAACCGGCCATAATTCTTTCACCTCTTTCTGTTCAAACCGGCCATAACTGGGCGCTCATACTGATGTTAAGGTATTGTTCTCAAAACAATTGTTTCTACTTTTTGGCACAAGGCCAGCAATTATTCCAGTGTATTACTGGTACTTTATTTTATCGACCCCGTAAGGATGAAAGGCAAAGTTAACCTCGGCGGGATTTGAACTGTCCGTAAAGGGAAGTAACTCTTTGCTGCAAAGCATGGCGTCCAACCCTCTACCGATACTGCCAATCCACAAAGCATAATAGTATATATAGAGTAATGTAAATGCTAAAGGGTTAAGACAGAGAATTTTATCTAAAATTCAATGAGAAACTGCTTGTAAGTTTATTGATTTCTAACATAGGTACAAGCATGGCCATGCGTTCGCCTACATCATTCCAAATTCTGGCTTATTTTCAAGATTCAAGATTTATTGCAACACTTGAAATATGGTAACAAAAGAATACCATAGAATATTAGAAAGAAAATTTACTCACTACTTGAAATTTGACTTCATCAGAAACTTGATTTTGTCCTGCCAGAGGTGTATTTTGGTGAGATTTCAAAATTTGTTCATAGTTGCTAGAAATCAAAATACATTTAATAATGAAATTTGACACAGAAGGAAATGAAAGGCATGGACTTTCAGAGGGAAGGATGCAAAGAATAGGGCTAAATAGAGAAGTTACAAAGCTCAAGGCTAACCCTGCTTTAACAAGGAAAATTATGTTTATCATGGGGTGATTAATTCATATCTTATCTCTCAGGAAGATTTAAGCACAGATCACAGAAACAAATACTGCAATATTCTAATTACTCTGCCAATTTGCCACCTACTGTAAACAATTTAAGTTTATATAAAAACATTTCGTCATATTTGTTTTAAGGTTTGTTCCACACACCAGATAAATAATGAGAAGTTATTTTACTAAATTCCTCCAAAATATTGATAATTTTGAAAAGTAAAATAAGGCAGTGTCTTTCATTTGAAAATACTTCTATCATTAATTCATGTAAGACCCTTTGTTAAGTTATACTCCAAAATTTTCTTACTAAATCCTTCCAGATTTTTTATTATTTGAAAATCATGGGTAGTGTTTTTTATTTGAAATATGGTAACAAAAGGGTTAAAATTGACATCATCATCATCGTTTAACATCCATTTTCTACGTTAGCATGGGTTGTACAATAATAGAAAAACAATTGAAAATGACTTACGAAATGTAAATCAAAATTCAATCCCAAAGAGAAGAAACCGGAACATTATTCTATGAAAGTTCCTTAAACTCTGAAGAAGGAAATTTTAGGTCCTGAAATATTAGGACAGAAAAAATAACACTAACAACAAGAAACAAAACAAAGATTACCAAGTAACTTACTTTTCGTTACTTCATCTTAGAGTCCATTTTGCATTGTTTAGCCTTCTATCTCTTTCAACATTATATATTATATACAATGCTTCAAGCAAACTACAACATTTTATTAATAATAGAAAAATTGCTGCTTACGCTTTCATAATCTTCAAAGCCATAACTTCTTTTCTGAGAGTATCAAGAGCCAGCTCTTGTTTAGATTTCTGATCTACCAAGAAGCTAATATAATCTATGGCTGAATAGAAGAAAAATTATAAAATTATCACCATTGTCATCATCATTTTACATCTATTTTCTATGTTGAAATGGGTTGTACAGGACATCACAGACCAAAATCAAACAAAAAAATTGCTTAGATTTACAGATCATACATATGAATGCTTAGTTGGCTTATAAAGTTACATCTCAAAGAAGATTTCTCAAGTGTTTAAATGATAAGAACCCTGATCGTAAAATGAAGCATCTTGCTCAAGAACAACGTATTGCTTCGTCCAGGATCTTATGATCATGTGTAACACTCTGACCACTAGGCCATAAGCCATCACATGTCAGTACTTAATCCAAGCTACTGTCCCTCCAAATTGGAGGATGACCATGTCTCGATACATTCCATTTTTGCCATGTTCTCTATGGCTGGATTCCCTTCCTTACACCAAACAATTTACAAAGTGTAATAGAGACATGTTATTGTGTAACCAGCATTTGAGGTGTTGTCGTGTCTTCAGCAATACTGAGGAGGCCTCTCTAACCTACATTGTCTCAGATCACAGTATATTGGGATGTGAGGGATCCTTGATGGTGAGACTAGTTACTAAAGAGCAATGGTGGAGGGAAGGGCAGGAATGGGCAATATAAATCCACACACTTTATACTGTGCTAGTAGACGAGTCTTCTCCAATACCATATGTCATCAACCTTGTGGTCCTTTGTCATATATATATATATATATAATTTGTATGCCTGTGTTTATAATCTCATAACTTAGCTGTTCAACAAAAATAGATTGATAAAATAAATATGAGATTTGAAAAAATAAGTATTGATAGCCGATATGAAATTGATTAAAAACCCTTTAAGGCATTGATCCAGCATGGCTGCAACCTAGAGACCTTGAAATCAACTTACATTTTTGTAAAACTGATGCTTTGCTAAGTTTCTGAGATCCTAAGCTGTCAGGTTGTTGGCATTTGGGCACAATTGTCTGTAAATCATCATAACCTTTCTGTAAAACAAAGAATATAGATCTTTCAATGCATATTTATCTTTGATATTCAAGAGAATTATCAACCATAATAATACACCAAGTAAGTTTGTATATTTATATATATCTGTCTATAACTTTTTAGAATTTATACACACAATGCATTGCCTATGGTGCTACAATAAGTTCACTTCCCAATTACAGATCCAGGGTTCTAGCCCTACATTTGTCTCTGTAAATAGTTATTTCTCCAAAGTTATTCATACATTTAATCCTGCTGAACATTTATGTAATTATATCCTAGAGGCATATTTAAAACATCGTTCTTATTATTAATTACTTCCACATGTCAGTAAACAACATCACATTCCAAAAGAGTGGGAATAACATTTATTGTATAACACTGACAAGCTTCAAATAAAAGTATAATTGAAGAAAGCCAAATGAATTACTTTGATAGCATCTCTGCGTTTCTGTTCAGCTTGTGTGTGTGCCTCTCGCCTGCGATCTTTATAACTCATCATTGTACGGCTATCACTGTCTTCATCATCTGAAAATTGTTGAAAATATCAAGTAAACACTAAATACAACAAGAATCATTTTAAGGTCATTTTTGTTTCTATTAAAACAAGGGTTAATCTTGTGAAACCCATGTCAATCTTTTCCATTTTGTCGTATTGGCTGCATCCCACCTCATCAATGCACTGCCTTTTGTTACCCCTTCCATCATCAAAAAATTGCTTAGATTACTAAATCGCACAATTAATCAAATCTATATAAACATATTTTATACTAATAATTTTCCTCTTTTGGTACTAAACTGCCTATAACTGCCTCTAGTTCTATGATACAATTTCATATATTTTAAATGTTTATAGTTACCTAAAACCTTCCATCATAATTTTATGTAAAAATCTTTGTTGTTTCAAACACCAGCTTAATAATGAGAAAGTTAGTGATAATATTACATTCCTACAAATTTTTTATTATTTACAAAATGATTTCAAAAGTTTTATTAGAAATATGGTTATGGATGGTGGCAGAAGGGTTATCATCATCATCATCATCATCATCATTGTTTAACATCTATTTACTTTGCTAACTAGGATTGGACATGCTGTCACAAACTGGTCAGTACTTAAGTGAAGCCTCTGATTTCCAGGTCAGCCAGGGATCCAACATATGATCCCACATTCTACCAAGTGCATTTTATTGTGGCATGAATACTAGTGAAATTGTCATGTCTTTGGCTTAGTCAACACCACACACCATTTTCTTTATTTATTTCTAATTTACATTGTATCAGCTTTCCCAAAATAATTATAACTTTAATATAATTTGAACATGTATTCAATACCTTACCTGTATTATATGCAGAAGATGCAGACGAGGCACATCCAGGTGCAATAGATCCTGAATTATTATTGTGTGAATAAGGAAACCGTTGGCCCCCAGTTGGACTGGCTTCAATTTTTAAATCCCCATCCATGACTGAAATATAAAACAACACATTTCTAAAGAACAAAATATAGCAATAACAAAAAACAAAATGAGATTTTAAAGGTGGAATTTGAAGTTTGAGTGTTAGGTGCTAGAAAACAACAGCAACAAAAAATAAAACAAACTAATCAAAAAACAAAGCCTTTCCGTTGCTGATACTATCTGCTGGTCGCAATACCTGGTAGGAGGGTCGATTTCAACTCAGAAAGCACAGAGTCAATGTAGATACTATGATTAACTCTTTTATGACTGCACTTCTAATGATATACACTCTATTTTAATTAATTAATGAAGAATTTTGAGGGATTTACTAAAATTATTAATTATTTCATTACTAAGATAGTAACTTAATGAAAGGTTCTTATATAAAATTATGTTGAAAGATTTTAATTTAAATTGGAAACCTTTAAAATGGATGGTTTTACTTCATAAAACAGAGCTGGTTTTGGCCAGGTTGGTAACAAAAGGGTTAAAATATTTTGTTTGGCTTTTTTTTTTTTGCAAAATATGAGGAGGGAAAGCAAACACTGGTGTAGACTAAAATCTAATATCATCATTTTATGTCCACTTTCCATGGTTTGGACAGGTTATAATAGTCCATGACTAAATGAGTCAGAGAACCGCATCTTGCTCATGTTCTATATTTGAGGTGGTTTCTACAGCTGGATGCCCTTCCTAGTATATTCCTATAAAACATCCGATATGTGACTGGAATCAAGAAGATTGCTCTGGGACAGACACATGTTCATCATGATCATTATCATTGTTTTTACGCTGACTTTCCTATGTTGACATAGGTTGGACGGGATCTTTTAAGCCAATGTTTTACAGCCAGATGCCCTTCCTGACACCAACACTTTTAGTCACTTCTTACAATACGCAGGGATACGGTGTATCTATTCTAAACCAGACACATACAGTGATGTGTATGAATAATGATCATTGGGTGAAGAAGTGCCAGGAACTCCAAGTAGAAGGTAGCTGCAGAGTAAGAAGGCTAAGGAAAAGCTGAGCAGAATGCTGAATCTCAGAGAGGAGATGATGAAGAAACATAACAAGTCAACAAAAGCTGCGCTGGAGAAGACTTGTCCAACCCATGCAAGCATGAAGAAGTAGGCATAAAAATAATGATGATGATGATAGAAAGTAATATCGTTTACTTACTGTTGGATTGGTCAAAACTGCTATCACAAAACGAACTGTCAGACATACGTCTCTGAAAGGAATGATAGAAAGAAAGACAAATAAAAATTGTGAATAAATTAACTGCTATGATTTTCAATATAATTAAACATTATACAACAACACAAGAAACATTTTGAAAGTGTTTTTTTTTTCTTCCTGCTAAAGCCTTGCAGGGCCCATTATAGGTGCCATACTCATCATGGTGTTATTTTTGAGGTCATCTTTTATAGCCAGGTGACCTTCCTTGTGCCAACCCTTTTTTGTTGCCTTTTATGACATGCAGGGATATAGTGTACCTATTCTAAACAGGATGCTATGATCAAAACCATTTCTTGTTTTAGCATATCGACCGTTCTACTGGTAGTTGTTGTTGGCCTGTAGCCCCAGGTCAAAGTTGATCAAGCAGACTTATGTGTGAGAATATGAGAATAATCATTTAGTCCTTTTGTTTGTATGTCTAAAACCCTTTTTCTTATTTAATACAGTAGGGTGGGGTTTAAAGGAGACTTAGGTGATATTTCCAGTAGGCCAAGTGACCGCATAAAGGTTCCCTCTCTGGCTTGCAAGTATATGTAATGATTCCGAACCTAAACGTGGCAAACCTGGTTTCAGTTAACTCTCGCACTTACCCACCCAATATAAAATTAAATACATTATATTTTCAACTACATCAGTAGTTCCCACCGAGGGTGTTTATGGACACCTCGTGTCTTTCTAAACATTCTACAACAGAATCGTCTGTGAACTACGTTTCAAATCTTCAAGCACTATAAACACATAATATACATAAACCACCAGGTATACATTCTTCTCTAAGTACAAACATTGACTGTTATTCTCACCGTGTAATGATCTGGGAGGAGGAGTAATTTTAGCAAGGGGGTCTGTGGGATGTTTTATTTAAATAAAAAGGGTCTTTGATAGTAAAGAGGTAGATAACAACTTCTCTACAAAAACTATTTCCTGTAAATATATATATATTTTTTTTCTGTTTTGATTATTTTCACTGTATGATAATTTTGGATGGAAGTAATTCTAGTAGGAGATCCGTGGAGAAATAAAGGGTGTTCCTTGGTAGGAGAAAGGGTTGGCTATCACTGGCTAACATTTACTATACAACAATCTGAAAACGAAAACATGCGTACAGAAAGATAGCTAACTTGATTGCTCGATTTCATTAGATACAAATCTCATGGAAAGGTTACAGGATGGAAGTAATATATATATATTAACAAGTATTGCAAATTAGAGAAAATAGTGGGTAACCGATAAATCGAATCAAAGTAAATAAATATTGATATATCTACCTGTAATCTGCTGTCATCCATGTGTAGTTTCGATGATGTAAAAATATTATAACATGGCTCCAGAATTTCGTCTGTTTTCGTCAACATTCGTAAACGAAACATTAAAAAGCTGGAAAGCACTGGCGAAAAACGAAATTTCAATTTTTACTTTTCTTTTTGATGTTTGTTGCTCATTTGACTACTTTAAACATTTGTATATATATATCATCATCATCATCACCGTTTTACGTCCGTTCTTCCACGCTAGCATGGGTTAGACGGGTTGTCCTGTTGTGGGCAGTGTCTGGTCGGCTGACCATGCCTTGCTCATACAGGAACTGATTCTGGCTTGATTTCTACAGCTGGATGCCCTTCCTAACACCAACCTCATTTACAGTGAGTGCTGGGTGCTTTTTCGTGGCGCCTACACATCCACTTTACAGTGTGGGCTGGGTGCTTTTTTGCCGTGGCACCTCCACGACCACCTTGCGGTGGGGGTTGTTGGGGCATATTGTCTATATGCTTCAGCTTGTACCCATGGGAGGTCGGGTACTCTGTATTACTGCGTGACACCAGAAGTCACGGTCATATATATATATATATATACATATATTAACAACCTGTCTTTCTCAAACATTACATCATCATCATCACCGTCCCTTCTAGTTATGGACTTACAACCTATCCAACTCGTGCCAAACTGGGAAAACAAATATGATGATGATGATGATGATGGTGATGATGATGATGATGATGGTGGTGGCGACGACGACGACGATGATGATGATGGTGATGGCAGTGATGGTGATGAGGATGATGATGATGTAGGTGGTGGTGATGATGGTTGGTGGTGATGATGATGATGATGATGATGATGATGATGGAAATAAAGAATTTGTAGATGAAAATACAAGTCATAGTTGAAGCCCCAGACAACCCAAAACTTGACTCTACTACAAAGAATTCATCAGTAAATGTTTAGATAAATATAAACCTTTAAAACAAACAGCTTTGTGGCTTGGTATCAAAGGAGTTAAGTTATGTTCCAAACATCAACTTAATAATGAGAAAGTTATATTACTAAATCCCTCCAAATTCTTGATTATTTTCAAAATTATTTGAAAATCATTGGCAGTGCCTTTCATTAGAAATGTAGTAATAAAAGGATTAAAGTGTTCATTGTTTTATTGTAAGAACCTCTGTTAAGTTATGTTCCAAACACTAACAAAATAATTAGAAATTAAAAACCTTTGTTAAGTTATGTTCCAAATACTAACTAGATAGTGAAAAATAAGGTAAGAAACAGGTTAAAAAAGTAAATTTAAAGTTGGTAGAGTTGATGTTATTTTAAAGTTTATTTTATGCTTTCATTAGAAATATTAATCAACACTTACCTCACTTCTGGAAAGTTCTCTCAGGGAATCCTTATCACAGGCTCTATCACGTTACGTGACTCAAATACAAGCACACAATCTAGAAATGGCCTCAAACAAAGTGTCCAAATTCCAGTTAATGGCTTCAGCACCAAAAATTTAAATTTATTCTGTTCGATGTATATGTGTATATATATATATATATATATATATATATATATATATTTTTTTTTTTCATGTTTCTTTCTCAAAAGAGTGCAAAAAATAGGACTTAGGTTTTCTGATCATTCTCTCAGCTAGGTTAGAAATACAAAACCAGATATTAAAGTTAATCTTTGATCCAAGTGAGTTGCCAGGCTTTGGTGTTCCCCTTAAGCATTTACATTACTCTATATATACTATTATATTTTCATGGTAAAGGCTTTATCTCACATGATATCGAAGCTACAAGATTTTGATATTATTTATTTTGAAAAAATACCTTAACATCAGTGTGAGTAGCTGGTTACAACCGGTTTGAACAGAAAGAGGTGAAAAAATTCTGGCCGGATATGGCCAGTTTAAATGCTAAAGGGTTAAAAGTTGCGGATTGGGTAAGGTCGGGGTGGGTGAATTTAGAATATTCTGGAGCATTGCAAGGGGCATATTTCAAGACTATTTTATAGATCTAAGAGTGCACCATTGAAAAGTAGGAGGGGAGAGGTATCCAATTCCCTGCAACCTCCACCCTGTGTCAACTCTTTAATCCACAATTATATTTTTATTATTTTGGGTTCAGGAAGGAGAGTGGATTGGCATAATTGTTAGAACATCGGACAAAATGCTTGGCTGCATTTAGTTATGGCTCTTTATGCTCTAAGTTAAAATTCTGCCAAGATAAAACAAACGAACAGTTTGACTTTTCTTCTCTAACTGGTCCTACCATCATCATCATCGTTTAACGGCCATGTTCCACGCTTGCATGGGTTTGGACGGGAGTTTTCCCACTTGAGGCAAGAGTGGTTGTCTTGCTCGCATAGGACTGTCTGGCGGGTCTTCTATGGCTGGATGCCCTTCCTAACACCAACCACGTTTACAGTGTGGACTGGGAGGTTTTTACCGTGTTACCTACACGTGTTGGAAAAATGTATGTGTATGCACAGGGATGTTATAGCAACCATTCTATCTCATGCATTTCTGACCTATTATTTATTGGCAGTATTGGTAGAGGGTCGGACACTATGCTTTGACGCATAGAGTTACGCCCCTTGCCATTCTGAGTTCAAATCGCGCCGAGGTTAAAGTTGCCTTTCATCCTTACGGGGTCGATAAAATAAAGTACCAGTAATGTACTGGGTAATTGCTGGCCTTGTGCCAAAAGTAGAAACAATTATTTATTTCTGGCTTTAATTGGACGATGAAAATAGCTTCCTTAATTCTTAAATTTCCTGTATTCTTTTCACTTGCCTCTATGGTGACCTCAATGTCTTGGTTGCAACATCCGTCAAAATGTTTTTTGACTGAAGAGGCTCATATTGTCACATATTCCTACATGTGTAGTCTCCTTCTAATGGTACTTCTGATATATGAGGAGCTACATTCTTTATACATGATCTTATAGACCACATATGCTCTCAAGCACACTTCTGTATTGTTGATGGGACAATTAGGAAGTGTGCTTATATCACTGTATGTGGGTTGGTGTATGTGGAGCAGTCTCCTTAATGAGGGCCCCGAGTCTTTGTTCTTTTACGTGCCTTATATACATATATATATATATATATATATGTATATATATATATATATATATGTATATATATATGTATATATATATATATATATATACATATATATATATATATATATATATATGTATATATATATATATATATATATATGTATATATATATATGTATATATATATATATACACATATATATATATATATATATACACATATATATATATATATATATATACATATATATATATATATATATATATATATATATATATATATATATATATATATATACAATATTAAATAAATGGAAACTATATTTATAAAACCATATTTATTTCATTATATATATTTCGGGGATATCATATTAACAATATGCTATGCCTTCCTCAGACAAAATACAATATAAACAGTTTTATAGATAAATAGATTCGACATACCGTTATAACACCGACTTGCATTTGAAGAGGTTAACCTGGCACTGCCAGTTTAACCTATTTATCTATAAAACTGTTTATATTGTATTTTGTCTGAGGAAGGCATAGCATATTGTTAATATGATATCCCCGAAATATATATAATGAAATAAATATGGTTTTATAAATATAGTTTCCATTTATTTAATATTGTAAATATACTCCAAATATTTGTCGAGTGCTTTTATATCAGTTATAAATATTTACTAGTTGTAACCCAACAATTTTAAATATAACTTTCCATATATATATATATAACGAAGGAAATGTGGTAAGGAACCAGGTGGACCATAACGCACCAAAGTACTCAATACTTAGGGTAGTAGAGTGGGTAATAGGAACCAGTAAGACCCCGTTTCGACGGCTAATTCTGGAGTCCAGAATTAGCCGTCGAAACGGCTTTGTCAAATCGGACCGAGGAAACAGTGTTTCCGTTGGTCTTTTCAGTTGCTAATACTATCTATTGGTCGCAACTCCAGGTAGAAGGAGCAACGTGAAATAAAGTGCCTTGCTCAAGGACATAACGCATCGCCCGGTCCAGGAATCGAACTGACAACCTCACGATTGCGAATTCGGTTCTCTAACCACTCAGCCACATGCCTTCACAACATATATATATATATGTATGTATATATATATATATATATGTCCGAAACAAATGAGGTCGTGTAGGTGTCACAACAAAAAAACACACAGTCCACGCTGTAATGTGGCCGTGTAGGTAACACGGTAAAAACCTCCCAGTCCACACTGTAAACGTGGTTGGTGTTAGGAAGGGCATCCAGCTGTAGAAAACCTGCCAGACAGTCCACGCTGTAATGTGGCCGTGTAGGTAACACGGTAAAAACCTCCCAGTCCACACTGTAAACGTGGTTGGTGTTAGGAAGGGCATCCAAATGTAGAAAACCCGCCAGACAGTCCACGCTGTAATGTGGCCGTGTAGGTAACACGGTAAAAACCTCCCAGTCCACACTGTAAACGTGGTTGGTGTTAGGAAGGGCATCCAGCTGTAGAAAACCTGCCAGACAGTCCACGCTGTAATGTGGCCGTGTAGGGGTAAAAACCTCCCAGTCCACACTGTAAACGTGGTTGGTGTTAGGAAGGGCATCCAAATGTAGAAAACCCGCCAGACAGTCCACGCTGTAATGTGGCCGTGTAGGTAACACGGTAAAAACCTCCCAGTCCCACACTGTAAACGTGGTTGGTGTTAGGAAGGGCATCCAACCGTAGAAAACCCGCCAGACAGTTCTATGCGAGCAAGACAACCACTCTTGCCTCAAGTGGGAAAACTCCCATCCAAACCCATGCAAGCGTGGAAGATGGACATTAAACGATGATAATGATAATGATGATGAGTATTGTTTTTGAAAACCATGCACCTAGATTTATATTCAAGGTTAAGTAATGCTCTGAGAGAATGTTCTAGCAACACATATAGACCATATTTATGGACTATATTTATATATTTATAGACCATACCACTCCTACTTACCTATTTACCTACTAGAACTGCTGTTTTCTTTATCTGTCAACATCTATATTTATAAGTATTCACTTTCACAATTGCTTCGTATATATCTACCCAAACCACTGTGTTTAAAGAAATGTAAACATATATTTCTTCTTCTTCTTCTTCTTCTTCTTTGTCTTCTTCTTTACCATCTTCTATTTCTTTTTCTTCTTCTTTGTCTTCTTCTTTACCAACTTCTATTTCTTCTTCTTCTTCTTCTTCTTCTTCTTCTTCTTCTTCTTCTTTACCATCTTCTATTTCTTTTTCTTCTTCTTTGTCTTCTTCTTTACCAACTTCTATTTCTTCTTCTTCTTCTTCTTCTTCTTCTTCTTCTTCTTCTTCTTCTTCTTCTTTACCATCTTCTATTTCTTCTTCTTCTTCTTCTTTACCATCTTCTATTTCTTCTTCTTCTTCTTCTTCTTCTTCTTCTTCTTCTTCTTCTTCTTCTTCCTGAGAGGGTCGTGGGGACAGAGTCTTCAGACACTCCCTCCAGTGGGTCCTGGCAGAATGAAACCGTCTCCAACTGATCTGGCTGGATCTCCAAGCAAGACCAGCCAAGCTCATGGATGTTATCCAACCATCTTGCTCAGAGTCCACTCCTGGGTTTCCTACCTGTTGGTTTCACCTATAAAATCTATCCAGCGATTCTTTCCTGAGACATTCTAACATATATTTAATTAGTTAAATGTGGAGAAGGGGCTGAGTTCATATCTCAACATGTATAACCATAATAACCATTGTTATATTGATATCTAAGGCTAGTAAAAATTTGGGGTGGGCAAAGTCGGTTTACCCTTTAGCATTTAAACTGGCCGTATTCGTCCAGAATTCTCTCACCTCTTTCTGTTCAAACCAGCCGTAATTGGCTACTCATACTTATGTTAAGGTATTGTTCTCAAAATAAATAATATCAATATCTCATAGATTTGATATTATGTGAGATATTATGTGAGATAAAGCCTCAGAGAGGTTCATCCACCCTTCTAATAGCTCTTGTTGTTTTTTTGTGCTGCTGGGGTTCCATCTACCCTCCTCACCAAATCAGGGTCTGGTGAGGGAGCCAGTTTAGTCGCTGATCACTCAACTATGAAGCAGGTTGTACTGGGTTACATGAGGTTTCACTTACCCTCCTCAGGGTCTGGTGATGGAAGCCATTTTAGTGGCTAACCACTTGACCTTGAAGCAGGTTGTACGGGGTTACATGGTACAAATAGCAGACAGAAGCCTGACTTGACTCTGAAGTCTGCCTAGTTGTTTTTAATGGCAGCACTGGCCCTGACTTCATATAATAGGATGTTGTGCCACTGATGTGTTAGATACATATTTGAAGTGGTCATACAACAGAATGTAAAATAATGATGAATATGAGACATACTTGTTTAAATAACTGGATTAAAAAACAATAGGAAAGTTGAAACAATAAACAACTTTCCAATGAGGATCAGAATTCATTTGTCATCATCTATATATAGCAAAACTAAAATTCTCTCTTTCATTTTATCTTTAACTTTATCTATCTATCTATCTATTTGTGATATTATTTTACACGTTTTTATTGTATGTAAACTTCCCCCTTTGTATTTGTCCCCTTCTTTTGTGCCCCTGTGGCTAATAAAGAAACATATCTATCTATGTATATATATATATATATAGGTTATTATGTGAGTAACTTGTAGTTACTAGCAGTAACACTGGTTGAAGCACTCGATGCTATTACTGGGTCCATCTCTTGTTGGGTTGTGCTCCAGGTTTATGGCGGCTGTAGCTTGCAGAGTATATATAAAGTGACAATAAGAATTGCAGCTTTTTGTAAACTTTATTTCATATTACAAGTGTTTCTAATATAACAATTATAATATGAGATATTACAATTGTTATATCGATCCCGACTCTTAATCGACACTTCTTCAGATATGAGAGTCTACAAACTACACCTGATGTACCCCTTCCATACACATGCACACATGTGTGTATCATGACTCGTGCACTGTTCATTTTACTGATGTTTGTGCATTGCCCTATGTACTGTACATGCACTTTTTTGATGAGTTGTGGTGCACCTGGGCACTGTACACAATATTTCATTATTGTTATTATTATTATTATATCATGACTCATACACTGTTCATTTTCCTGACATTTGTACATTACTCTATGTACTATACATGCACCTTTGATGAGTTGTAGTGCACCTGAGCACTGTACACAATAATTTCATTATTATTATTATTATATGTAAAGCAAATAAGATAAAAAGAATTACCTCAAATTACTTTTCTGTTCCGACTGCAGTTTTGTCACAAAGACCTGTTTAGATATTCTAATAATTCAACATATCATTCTGGGAGAGGTGTGGTTCTTCAGGGAACCTGCTCATATGAAGAGAAAAATTCCAGTGGTTGCTACAAGTGATTTTTTTGAAAGGGAAAAACATCACTTGGTATGTCATCCACCTGAAAAGCAGTCTATTTTAGCCTTATTCACACGACCACCAACTGCAGAGGATATGCGACGGCTGGAGAGAAATGAAGCAAGCATGCTCCATTGGATGTCTAATGTCAATGTGTGTGAACAACCAAGCTTAGATGAGTTGAGAGAGAAACTGTGTATAAGAGGGATAAGTTGTAGTGTGCGGGAGAGAAGACTGCGATGGCATGGACATGTGATGCGCATGGAGGATGACTGCTGGGTAAAGAAGTGCCAAGAAATCGCAGTAGAAGGAAGACGCAGTAGAAGAAGACCACGAAAAACATGGGTGGAGGTGGTGAGAGCTGACCTCAGATTGCTGAAGTTCACAGAGCAGATGACAAAGGACCATGACGAATTGAGATATGCTGTGCTTAATAGGATCTATTCCATCCTTGCAAGCAGGGAAAAGCGGACGTAAATGGTGATGATGATGATGATGATTTACAAGCAAACAATCTCATAAAACCATGTATGTTTTCTAAACGACTGACGTCATCCTTTTTGTTCCAGCAAATACATTTAGTTAGCCACCATGCTCAAGCGAAAACAAATTAGGTTTTTAATTTTCAGCAAAGCCGGCCATAAAATCAGTTGGTATGCAAATTAGGCTAATCAGCCGATGTATACCTTTGAGAATACTATGTATTCTCAGCAGTAACAGTGACGAGAGAACACATAGTCTTGATAAGGGGCAATAACTCTGAAACAATTGTCGACTGTTTTCTCTCTGCAAGAATAAAAGGATGACGTCAGTTGTCTACAAAATATACATGGTGTTATGAGGTTGTTTGCTTGCAAATGAACCGAATATTAATAATTGTTTCTACTTTTGGCACAAGGCCAGCAATTATTCCAGTGCATTACTGGTACTTTATTTCATCGACCCCATAAGGATGAAAGCAAAGTTAATCTTGACAGGATTTGAACTCAGAACTGAATATTAATAATATTATTATTTTCACTCACGGTTATATGATGCCTGTGTGAGGAACGCGATGCTGCATGGTAGTGAGACATGGGCAGCAACTGCAGAGGATATGCGACGGCTGGAGAAAAATGAGGCAAGCATGCTCCGTTGGATGTGCAGTGTAAATGTGCGTGAATGAGCGAACATGGATGTGTTGAGAGAGAAACTGTGTCTGAGAGGGATAGATTGTAGTGTGCGAGAGAGGAGACTGCGGTGGTATGGACATGTGATGCGCATGGAGGATGACTGATGGGTGAAGAAGTGCCAGGAAATGCCAGTTGAAGGAAGACGTGGTAGAGGTAGACCACGGAAAACATGGGCGGAGGTGGTGAGAGCAGACCTCAAATCGCTGAAGCTCACAGTGGAGATGACAAAGGGCCATGACAAATAGAGAGATGCTGTGCTGAATAGGACCCATCCCACCCTTGCAAGCAGGGAAAAGCAGGGAAAAGCAGACGTAAAATGATGATGGTGGGCTTTTTTATGTGGTACCAGCACATGTTAGGATAGAAAATATTAATTTTTATTATTTATACATTTTATACACAGTCAGGTATGTTTAGTGTGAAAATATAGTTTCTATTTATCCATCTATTGTATGTAAGTATGTGTATGTGTGGGCAGTATATGTTGTGTGTGTGTGTGTTGTGTTGTGTGTGTGTGTGTGTGGGGGGGGGGGGGTTGTGTGTATCTTATGTATGTATTTGATACAAATAGTCATGTGGTGAACAGGGAGGGTAAAGGATTCAATACATCAGTCAAAAGAAATTATACAATTACTTGACTGTGATGCAAATAATAGAGGGTGGTGGTGAATATGGTAGTGGTGGGCGGTTGTGGTGGTGGTGGTGGGGTGGGGGGTGAAGGTGAGGGTGATGGTGAAGACGGTGGTGGTGGTGGTGGTGGTAAAGGGAAGTATGGGGGGGGGAGATGATGGTGAGAATGAGGATGAGGATGAGGGGGATGATAAGGAAGGAGATGGTGATGATGATGGCAATGAAGTGGAGGATGATTACAATGATGATGATGACTATATTGGTGGGAATGTAATTGGGTTAGAATGAGTTGTAAAGGATGAGGTGGGATTAACAGAGTAATTAGGGTAATGAAGTAATTTTGGTGATGATGGTTGTTTCTACTTTTGGCACAAGGCCTGCAATTACCTCAGTGCATTACTGGTACTTTATTTTATCAACCCTGTAAGGATGAAAGGCAAAGCTAACCTCGGCGGGATTAAAACTCAGAACGTAAAGGGTCATAACTCTATGCTGCAAAGCATGGTATCTGATGCTCTACCATTACTGCCAATCCACTAATGGTGATGAGGATGAGGAGGAGAGGAGAACAATGATGACAAAAATAATAGTGGCGTTTTTGATTTTGTTTAGCCCTTGGTTAGCTATAGTCAGATGCAGGATTGGATTTAGACCTTGGGGGACCCAGGGCGCTTCAGGTTTCGTGACCCATCATACATAAAGAATTAGAATACACAGCAAGCCCTCCATTTTACATATCAAAATTAGCTTGGCGCAAGTAATTGGAATTGAAAAGTTATGCATTCTAAAACTAAAAAGCTCAGCTGAGGGCACAAATAAATTGGTACGGCCGTCACTTGAGGGGGCTCCTCTGCAGGGGGCCCGGGGCAAATGTCCCCTTTTCCCCCTCCCATTAAATCCGGCCCTGGTCAGAAGCTTTCCAACCTTGCCCATCCAGTGTTATTTTTAGAGATAATGTAGTAACGAAGGCCAGATTATCTAATGTGTCCCTTTCTCAAGAGAGTTGGGTGTGATTTAAGGGATGTGTGCTGCTATTTCTAGCAGGTTGAATGACTACCTAGAAGTTCCCTTGTTGTCTATTATAGTGGTGACGTTGATGGTCATGGTAGTGGTGATAGGGTCGATGGTGTTGATGACGACGACGGTGAAAATGACAACAACTGGTAACAACGATGCTGCTACAGCCGATGATGATGATGGTGATGACATCTACGGCAATGCAATGACGCCTACAAAGACAGCTCTGATTTGTTCTATTAAAATATTTCCTTCATGATAAAAGTAATATATATATATATATATATATATATATATATATATATATATATATATATATATATATATATATATATATGTGTGCGTGTGTGTGTTTATTTATAAAAATATATAAATATAATATACAATATTATTTATATTTTTCTGTTGTTGCTATTATCATTATATTTATATATATTTAATGATAATAACAATAGTATATATATATATATATATATATATATATATATATATATGAAGTAATTGGTGACGCGAGTTTAAAGAGTTAGTCGTTGCAAGGTTGTTCAGTGAAGTGTAGCAGGCAGCGACAAGGGGGGGTAATGCAAGCTTACTAGCGAAGTTAATAGTGTTGTTGGTCAGTGCTCGTTGAATTTATACTGACAAAATGGCTACCGCGGAACTGGTACAATTGATAGAGGAGGAGATTCCAGAAGGCAAACAGCACCTTCAGGAAAGTTACACAAACCTCAACAGAGTTGCGGAATATTGTGAAGGAAACTATCGTCAAGTAAGAATATCTATAATTTGTTCTGTACATTTTAAATGTAACATTATGCCGTTTAGCTAACACGATAACTGAAGCAGTGAAGAGTTCAACTTGCATAATCTGTTTTCTTCGAATCTGAAAGTATTCCGCTTATTTACGCGTTTAATTTACAGAATGGTAGTTGCTAGTCAGCAATTATCGTTTTAATTATTGAAAACTCTAATGAAATAAGTTGAAATGTTAATGAATTACCAATTTTATTACTAGTATATGACCCAATTCTACCATTTTATAGTTACCGATTGTGGATTCTTGATATTACACCGCCTACACTGGTTATTTATTTCTTTATTTTGAGTATAACTATAACAATGTAGAAGCAAATTTATTTAGCTATAAATTATAAGTGTTGCCTATGTGAATACCTTGTTTGAAAAAATGTTTTTTAGCTTGCGATTTTGATGTATAAGGTGTTGTCTGTGTCTACTCTGGTTTAGTTCAATGTATTATCTTCAATTTAGGCGTAAACAATCAAAATGGGACGGATGCTAGTCAAGTGTTTGACATCTTTCATCACTCCAGTGTTCATCATAACTTCGGTTTTATCCTCATATTAAGTTTTCCAATTACTCAGTTAACAGTAAACTAATGTTTAATACAGTCACTGTTAACATAATTCTTTGATCTTTTGTAATGTTGAATATTTTTATTCGTTTCTATCTCGATTTAAATGGACTTATTTTGTTTAAGTTTACCATTTATTTAGATATATTTCTTTCTAGGGTCTTTTGTGATTTCATTATAATCATTATTTATTTTATGAATATCCCCACTCGCCTGCAGGCAACCAATACATAGAACTAACGCTACAATCCCACAAAACTATTTTGCTTTAATGGATGTCTCTATAAAATTGGTTGGTAAAAGTCATCTGTTTTAAATTAATAATTACCCTCCCTAATTTATTTCTATGTGTTCCAGAAATGTTAGCCTATAATTTTAGTATATTCAAATGGGAATTCACTATATCTATTAGAACAAAAGCATTTTCGAATCGAACGTTAAGCTGTAATCCTTCAAGAGTTTGCATTATGCAGTGTCAGATGCCAATATTTTATTATTATTTCTTACGATCTGAGTTCAAATCCCGACGAAGTTAACTTTGCTTTCATCCTTACGGGGTCGATAAAATAAAGTACCAGTAATGTACTAGGTAATTGCTGGCCTTGTGTCAAAAGTAGAAACAATTATTTCTTACTATATTTTTTCTTGACTGATCAAGTTCGACATCAGGTTTTCGAAACTTCCGAAATTAACGAATAATGGTGCTAGCTTTATCATATCCCCCCTCCCCTAAAAAAACTGTGAATTGTATTAAATTACTGTTTAACAGGTCATGCTAATTGTTAGATACCGTTGAATTCTGCTGATATATTGTCCTAGAAGTTGCTCTCTCTCACACACACACCCCTACCTATGTCACCAGTTGCGTGCATATACTTGGTGATTCTCTAATCTTAACGTCAAAGCTACAGTGAATGTGTGTGTGTGGTGGGCCATAAATAATCTATGGTCTGTCTAAATAGATGTTTTGTTAGCAGCATAGTAAACATAAGACAAAAGAAGCTCACTCTATTATTAGCAACAAAAGGTACTACAGGTTGTCTGGTCATTTTGTAACCACGTGAAAGTGTTATGTAGTCAAAATTCTTGTCATCATTTATTCTGATTTAAATTTCTTTTGAATCACTTTTTAAAGCATTCGTCTTCGTAGTTTCAAATTTAAACTAAGTTTGTTGTAGCTAGGGTTGTTTGTGTTTGGGGGCAAATCATACACAGTAATTCTTCGCATCAAGTTCATAGTCAACTTCCGGTAATTTCCGTGTGTGAAAATTATATTTTAAAAGAATCATTAACATAATCGTAATCTACACCTAAAATATATATCTGCAAAATATAGATTAAGAAATGAGGGCATAAATGCCTTCATATATATATATGCACATATATATTGACTTTCGTCAAACCGGACCGAGGAAACAATGATTCCGTTGGTCTTTCCAATTGCTAATACTATCTATCATTCGCAACTCCAGGTAGAAGGAGCAACGTGAAATAAAGTGTCTTGCTCAAGGACATAACACTTCGCCCGGACCAGGGATCGAACACACAAGCTCACGATTGCGAATCCAATTCTCTAACTACTCGGCCACGCGCCTTCACGATAATTCACCCTATGAGGACTACATATATATATATATATATATATATATATATATATATATATATATATATATATATATATATATATATATATATATATATATATATATATATATATATATATATATATAAAGTATTAAAAAAATAATGAATAAAACAATGAAACAGTTCCTTATATTAAACAAAAAAAGTTCATTATTTAACGATCGTTTCTAGGACATATATGTGTTAGAATTGGCATGTATATTCAACAGATCTATATATATGTATATGTATAAAATCTCCAAATCCAGGCCCTCTCACTCCTGTTGGAGAAACCTCTCCCCAGTTGACCTCCACTGTTTTTGGTCTTGGTCATGTATTCAAGGGTGTGACTATACCCACCATGCTTGACCAATTGCGTGTTGTTGAGGCTATTTAACCCATAGTTTGGGTGGGATGCCAGTTGACTCTGAGGAGTTCATTTGCCCTGAAATTATATATATATATATTATCATCATCATCATTTCACATCCGCTTTTCCCTGCTTACAAGGGTGGGACGGGAACATGATTCTGGCTTGATTTCTACAGCTCGATGCCCTTCCTAACACCAACCTCGTTTACAGTGAGTGCTGGGTGCTTTTTTTCCGTTGTGCCTACATGTCCACTTTACAGTGTGGGCTGGGTGCTTTTTTGCCATGGCACCTCCACGACCACTTTGCAGTGGAATGATAGGGACCCCAGTCCTATCTCATTTCTACAGCTGAGTAAACTGGAACAATGTGAAATAAAGTGTCTTGCTCAAGGAAACAACACATCAATTGAACTCACAACCTTTCGTTTGCAAGGCCAATGCTCTAACCACTAAGCCATGTGCCTCCATATAAATATATATACACACACACACACACACATATATAGATTCATTTGACATCACTCTTGATGATTTCAAACGAATGAAAAGAGTTCTAGTCTCATAGAAGTCATTTCTATATAAAATATGTACATTTTCTTCCAATGTATTGAGTACCTTATTTAACTTTGGATAACCATTCTTAATCATATGTACATACACACGATGTGTGTGTGTATGTAGGTGTATATATATATATATATATACCTACATACACATATATGTTGTTTAGACACTACCTTGCTCACAAGTGTTTTTTTTTTTAAGCTTCATATGTCTCCCTATTTTATCTGATGAGAACGCAAATATCGTCCCTGGATGATATTTGTTTTTGAAATGTGCATAATAAAATACATGGAACTTTTTTAACCATCTTTTAATTTCTTATTATATA